>JARHVA010000228.1:2745000-3265000 GCA_037957365.1 Torreya grandis | reverse complement strand
GTCCTATATGACACTATTGTCCCTATATATATTTTTTAGTACAAACTGGTTTGAGACTGAGATTTTGCATTAAAAATTAATAAATAGATTATGTCATAATGATCATGATGAAGAGTTTAAATATCATAAGAGACATGGATCTAAATTTTGAATAATGGGATGGAAATAAAGAAACCCTCATTAGCTAAATTTATGATATGTCTATAAAAATAATTCTAGTGTAATTTATGACATGTCTAAAAAAAAATTCTAGAGTAGGGTAATTAATTTAAATTCAAATAAATTAATATGCCAATTTTTATACATACATAAAGTACACTTTCAAATAATATTTTGATAATTGAAATGCAAAGAAGAGATAATACTTAGTCTTCTATTTGTAGGTGGATCTAAGAAATACATACGCAGGAATAAGAAGATTTAAAATTAGTATCCAAACATCATATTCTAAAAATATTATTTTTGAATCCCTGTTAAAATACCATTAACCCATGGACACTAGCTTCAATGCTTCTTTCCTGCACAAAATATTCATTGAATTGTGAAGTGACTACTTGTTCCTTTATAGGTTTTTAGTTACCTTTCTACTGATGAATCTAGATCTTGTGCACATGTTGTAGATGAATTTTTATAGCTCAAACCCTATCTCTTCATTCTTAGGTCATGTAAGTTTTCCAAAATAAGCTTAGTGGGTTGATGGTGTCGAACTATCCTCAAAGATCCTTTTGGAAATAAGTGTTTCCTACATACCAATATTCTAAGGATGGCCTTAGACTTATGTAGTTCTTAAATAAATATGGGAATGTGTGTACAAGAGTGTAATATGCTATATTTTTATTCATTCCATTATTTGTCTTGTACTTTTATAAATAAGTCTCACAGGGCTACCCTTTGAATACTTTAGACCTATGGTATAAATGCACCTATATATGATAGCAAAGAATAGGAAAATAGAACTTAGTTGTGTGGTTGATTAAATGAGCTTGAATACGTGCTTATTTGGTATTTTATCTATGAAAAATTATAAGTCTTTGATTTACATTTATACCACACATTTTTAAAAGATCTCGAAGAAAGGTTATATAAAAAATAGGCCAGCCCATGTGTTTCGAAAGATTAGTAATTTGGATGAATTTTGAGCTATGGAAACTAGATAATTAATATGGGTACTAGCATCGACATTAGTGTCTTTATGTGGAGGGTAGTGTCCATATGGATAGGATTTTTTTGAGGATTTGTAACTGAAATTCAAGGATATATATCCAGTTTTAAGCTTTGTGTAGTGTATAGGTGGTCTCGGTCATCAAAATGATATTGTCATATTATAAGATAATTAGTTGTGTAGACACTAAAAATTTATATCATAACATCTCAGTCTTATATAATTTGTAAAATTAATACTATAGCATCTCAGACTTACATTATAACATTCTCACAACTTCAAACAATATGATGATGAATCTCTTCAAGATTATGTTATTTGATTTAAAAGTAAATCATACTCCTTAGCATTAAGATGCTCAAATTTTGAACTACAATTCATATTTAGTAGAGGTATTATTTCCCCATTAAAGGAAAGAACATTACATAAACAATACATATCATTTAGCCATTTATATTTCAATCTTCATAGATATGCTTCATTCATATTCAAGTATCTAAAAAAACACAGGATCTCCCCTTCCAAATACAAAATATTTATCTCAAATGTAAATGAGAAAGATGAATTACTAAGTGACGATGACAAATAAATACAAAAGATTTATCTCAAATGTGGAATTCCTACAATTTTCTTGATACCTTTTAAAAATTACTCAACATGGGACCAATCCAAGATGACCATTCTAAGAAAACTCATAAAATTGTACAAACCAAAAATGACCCATGCCAACAAGACTGAACAATAACATTATTCATGGGTGGTGCTTATTTTTGGCATAACCACATTGATCCATGCAAACAAAAATCTCTTACAATTTAAAATTTTTACAACAACTTGGATGGGTAGATGTAGGATAATGGGGGACAAAAGGAGGGTATAAAGCAACACTCTTTTTTTTTAAATTATAATAGTTGCACTTGGAGAGAATGAGAGACACTTGGAAAAATAATTTGATAATGACGTAAGAATGTGAATTGTGTCATTTTGAATTTAGTTTCTAAATATATAATTTTTTTGTTATCTAGATGATAAAAGTGTGCAAAATAGATGTATTTATGACAATGGTTTGACCCTTTTTGTGAAAAGATAAGGAGACAACATGTGTACGCACATACAATTTTTAGTAAAAGAATGAATTGATGTATTAAATTTCATATATGAATAGATGAAATTTTGAAGATCGATTAGGATATTTTTTATTAATTTTTTAATATATATGTTTTAAATAATTTTACAAGTCAAGGCAACTGCAAAATTAGAACTACAAGCATACAAATGCAACTTTTTTACTTTAACTTCATGAAAACTATTTTTTTTTAAAGCTTAGTGAATGGTGTGTAGTTTGGTCAAGTATTAGTTTTATAAAATTTTGATTAATAGTCAAAAAGTTATAAAGGTATTTGTAATGATATGTATATATTTCATAATGAGGCATGTTTTGTAGAAATTAAGTAATAATTAAAAATAATATTTTAGCATTAAAATTTTATATATTCAAAAAGTAGATTTTTAACTCTACAAACCCATAAATTTTTTTAATTATAAATTTTTTTTAATTAGATGTGTTGTTAAAGACAAAAAAGACACATAAATTTCTAAAAACTCATATGGGCTAGTCCATGATAGGTTTAAGACTAGGTTCGGACCCCCCATGCCTAAAACCAAGCCATATTTAGAGGGAAAGCAAAAAATTGAAATCTTATAAATCTACATTCTCACATAGAGAAATGAGAGGGGGAATTGACCAAGCTATATATTGAAAAGAAAGGGGACATTCTCACCTATATATAGAAAGGGCTGACTAGGGACCATCGGGTAAAAGTTTTTAAGGTGGATTTCGGCCGAATTCTTAAATAATTTGTGGGATTTTTTTATCAATGGGTTTATTTATATGCATAAATGATTGGCATGTAGCATATTTTTAGTAATGGTATGATCACTCGTATATGAATCTACTGCACATATAGGTATGCAGTCACTTGTACATGACATCTGCCTATAGTCATGATATGGTCACTCATACTAGACATGAACGTATCTAATCACCCTAGCACACTCCATTTATAATATAAGGAATTAAAAACCATTCAAGAGTCTATTGATATGCATAAATTATTGACATGTAGCATGTAACCTGTATCTTATTTATAATAATGTTACAGTCACTCATACATGGCATCTACCATATACCTAGTATTATATGTAGGTATGGAGTCACTCATACATGACATCTACCTATAGTCTTGATATGGTCACTCATACTAGACATGAATGTATATAATCACCCTAGTACACTCCATTCAAAATATAAAGAATTGAACATTATTCATAATTATCCTTAGTCACTCCCTCATCATCCCTAATCACCCATTTAATGGCCCTCATTATCCCTAATCACACCCTCATCAACCTCATCATGACTCATCATCTGTAACCACTCATTCATCATCCTTTATTGCCCCTCATTATCCCTAATCACTCCTTCATATACCCTAATCATCCCTCATCATCCCTAATCACTCCCTCATTGACCCTCATCATCTATTATCATCTCTAGTCATTCCCTCATCAGCCTTCATTATCCCTCATCATTCCTAATCACTCCTTCAACAACCCTCATCATCCATCATCATCTTTAATCACTCCCTCATTGACCCACATCATCCATAATCATCTTGAGTCATTCCCTTATCATCACTCATCATCCCTAATCACTCCCTCATTGACCCTCATTGCCCTTAATCACACCCTCATCAACCCTCATCATCCCTAATCACTCCCTCATCATCCCCAATTATCCCTCATCATCCCTAATTACTCCCTAATCAATTTATAATCTACCTTCATCATCCCTAATCACTTTGTCATTGGCCCTCATCATCCCTCATCATCCCTATTCATACCCTCATTGACCCTCATTACCCCTTATCATTTGTAATCACTCCTTCATCAGCCCTCATCATCTTTAATCAGTCCCTCATCATCTGTCATCACCCATAGTCACTCCATCATCATCCCTTATCATCTCTAATCATTCCCTCCTCATTTTGGGTTTTAGGTTTAAGGGGTTTTGGGGATAGGGGTTAAAGGGTAGGGTTTTGGGTTTAATGGTTTCATGTTTTAAATAATTTAAAGTATATGTTTTACAAGTTATGGTTTAGGGGTTAGGATTACAAGTTATGGGAATGGTTTAGGGGTAGGGACTAGGGGTTATGGGTTAGAGGTTAGGGTTTATGGTTTTGATTTTGAGGGTTTAGGGTTTTGAGGAGTAGGCTTTAGGGTTTAAGTTTTGGAGTTTAAAATTTTAGTATTTAGGCTTAGGGATTGGCATTGTGGTTAGAGTTTAAGAGTTTAGAGGTTAGTATTTTAGGGTTTTTTAAGATTTAGGGTTTCAAGGATCAAGGTTTATGGTTTAGCATTTAAGGGTTTAGGTTTTAGGGTTTTAGAGTTTGGGTTTTCAGGGTGTAGATTTAAGTGTTTAGAGTTTATGTTATAAGGGTTTATATTTTAAGGGTTTAATGTTTATGATTTAAGGTTTGAGGTTTTAGGAGTTAAGGTTTTAGGGTTAAGGTTTTAGGGTCTATGGAATAGTGTTTATGGGATTAGGGTTTAGAATTTAGGATTTGGAATTTAAAATTTAAGGTTTAGGTTTTGGGGTTTATGGTGTTGTGTTTATGTTGTTTATGGCTTGGGGTTTAATTTTAGTGTTTTATAATTTAGGGTTTAGATTTTAGGATTTAGTGTTTATGATTTTTAGGTTTAAGTGATTAAAGGCTGTAGGGTTTTAGGATTTAAAGATTTGAGTTTTAGGGATTTTGGGTTTTAATATTTATAAAATTAAGGGTTTTAGAGTTTAAGGGTTTGGGGTTTTAGAATTAAGGGTTTTACAGTTAAGGTTTTTATGGATTTAGGTTTTAGGGTTTGGCATTTGGGGTTTAAATTTTTAGGTTAAGGGTTTGGTATTTTGTGTATTAGGGTTTAAGGGTTTATATTTTAAGCGTTTTAAGGCTTTATGGATGAATGATTTTAGTATTAAGGTTATTTAATGTTAAGGGTTAATGGTTAAATGCTTAAAGGTTATTATAATTTATATGGTGAAGGGTTTGGTGGTTTGGGGTTTTGGGTTTATGGGTTAGGGGTTTAGGTTTTTAGGGTATAGGTTTTAGGGTTTTAGGATTTAAGGTTTGTGGTTAGGGTTTAGGTTTTGGGTTTAAGGTTTTTATGTTTTGTATTTTGGGTTTGGGGTTTGGGGTTTTTTGTTTAAGGGTTTTGGGGTTTAGGGTTTGGGATTTTGAGGATGGTGTTTTGGATTGAGAGTTTAGGGTTTGGGGTTATGGTTTAGGTTTTTAGTGTTAAGGGTTTAAATAGATTTTAGGTTTTACGGTTTATGGTTAAGGGTTAATAGTTTGGGGATTTATGGTTAAGGGTTAAGGGTTTAAGGGTTTAGGTTTTAGATGTTTATAGTTTAGGGTTAATATATTATAACAAAGTGTTGATATCATGATATATATTATGGTCAATGATAGTGGGATTCATGAATATATCAATTTTCAATTCCATAATGATAAAATTTATTTGACACCATAGAGAAGAGAATAAGAACACTTCATTTATCTTAGAACAAACAATAACTCATGGTTTTTGAATCACATGCATCCATAATCAACACTATAACCATGTTGATACATGGTAAAATTCATCTATATTCACACAATACTACGTACAAGACTACTTAACTACCAGTAAGTCATTACGAATTATGAGTGATGATGAAGGAATGACTAGGGATGATGAGGGAGTGATTAGGGATGATGAGGTCCAATGAGGGAATGATTAGGAATAATGATAGGTGAGAAAAGATGATGAGGGATTGATTAGGTGTGATGAGGTATGATGACAAAGTGACTTAGGATGATGAGAGACTAATTAAGGATGATGAGGGATAATGAGGGATAATGAGGGTGTGACTAGGGATGATGAGGGCCAATGATGGAGTAATTGAGGATGATGAGGGATGATGAGGGTTGATGAGGGAGTGATTAGGGAGTGACTAGGGATGATGAGAGATAATAAGGGATAATGAGGGATTGATTAGGGATGATGAGGGTCGATGAATGTGAGATTAAGGATAATGAGGACTAATGAAGGAGTGATTAAGGATAATTAAGGATGATGAGGGATCATAAGGGATGATGAGGGAGTGACTATGGATAATTATGGGAGATGAGGGATAAATAAGGATGATGAAGGTCAATAAGGGAGTGATTAGGGATGATAAGGGATAATGAGGGCCAATGAGGGAGTGACTAGGGATGATGAGGGTCAATAAGGGAGTGATTAGGGTTATTAAGGGTCAATAAGGAGTAATTAATGATGATGAGGGGTAATGAGGGATGATGAGGGAGTGATTGGAAATGATTAGGGATGATGAGGGTCAATGAAAGTATGATTGGGTAAAATGAGGGCCATTGAGGTAATGATTAGGGATGATGAGAGAGTGACTATGGATAATTAGGGATGGTAAGGGTCAATGAAGGAGTGATTAGGGATGATGAGGGATAATGAAGACCAATGAGGGATTGACTAGGGATGATGAGGTATGATGAGGAATAATGATAATGTCATTAGGGATGATGAGGGATGATGTAAGATAATGAAGGTCGATGAGAGAAGGATGAGAGATGGTGATGAATGTTGAGGGAGTGATTATGATGATGAATCCTAATGATGAATGAAGATTTATACGCTTGACCCCCTCTCTCCATATGGTTTGGAGAAAGGGAGATAGCGATATGAGTGATTTTTATATGAGACTAATAATTTATAGGGTTTAAAAGCACCCCATCCACCCAAAATATTAGTGGCAGTGTCCTATGTGAGTTTGGAATACTAGAAGATGACTCTATTTTATGTGAGTATGAATAAATCAAGTCATGCATGTGTGAGATTGGAATTTAAGCATGCATGGATTGACCCATCCATCTAACATTTATTTTGGAGTAACAATATCTTTATATGAGGACTCTTTAATGGTGTTTCAATTCCTTCTATTATGAATGGAGTGTACTAAGTGTAGACACTCAATTTTGGCCACTTTCATGCCTAAATTGGGATTCAGTTCAGTTTATAGCACACAATGCAATTTAATCCTAGAAGTCAATTAAATACCCAAATCCATCCATATAAGGGATTTAATTACTCAAAAATAAGGTGAGGCTTGCTTATTTGTGGTATTACCCTGTATGCACCAATAATCTAGCTTGGTTTTAACCCTAGTCAAATTATGACCTAGTAATTTGATGCTTTTGGCCTATTGAGATATTAATTTAAAACCATTTCCAAAATCTAAAAAATTAATAGGAAAGATTAATTTCAAATCAACTCTTAATGAACTTGCCTACATAAAAAATTCAAGTTAAATTAGTGAATTTTATTTATCAAAAAAAGAATTTTTAGCCAAATATCAAGTCAAAAATCAAAGGATCTAATAAAGTGGTTTATTAATTCCTAAATATTCCAAAAAGGTGAGTCATAACCTTAAAAATATCTAAACTAAGTTGTCATGGCTCATAAATATATGAAACAAAGGTGCCAAGACTTCACGAGTGCTTTGACCCAACCTAGGGTTAGCCTGACTCAACCTAGATTATTTTAGACTCAACCAAAGTTAGAATTTAATCTAACCTCCCTAGGGTTAGATTTTTTTCTTATAGCTATAAATACAAGTGCCCACACCATATGCCAACAAGCTTTTGTGTGTAAGGTTATTTTATAGGAATGCCTTCAAGAAGCCATTGAAAGTAGTTCTATAATGCCCATTTTATGCCAAACTTCACACCAAGCCAAGACAATAGCAAATCAAAGCCATAAGTGACCATTGGATAAGTAATACCACCATGGAGAATCATTGACAAGAGACTCTAATGTCATAGACCGATCAAAAACATCCTTATTCCAACAAGTGGTGGACATCAACTTTGAAAAAAGAGGTAAAATTCTTATATATTTTTATCTCTATTTTTTAATCTTGTTCATTATGTTATGCCCTTAGTTATTAGGAAAGAGTGTTTATTTCTATTGTATTGTTATGCATGGATTTTTATTACCTTTACTAAAAAATAACTAATCAACATTATGTACTATTTGGACTCCTAAGATTAGTTACATTCATTTACAGTACGAGTGATTGTATCATGACTATAGGTAGATGTCATGTATGAGTGACAACATACCTACATGTAGTACTAGGTATGTGTTATATGTAATGTATGAATGATTTTATAATTACTATACATCGCATGTTATATGATAGTTATTTATGCATATGATAGACCCATTGATAAAAAATCCCATAAATTATTAAGGAATTAAGCCTAAATCTACCTTTAAGCCTTTTACACAATTGTACCTGGTCACTCATTTTTTTATATTTATGATAATTCCCCCTCTCTTTTCAATATATTTCTTAGTTAATGTCTCCTCTCCTTTCTCTATATAGCTAATAATTTCCCCCTCTCTTAATTTTTAAGTATCCCTTGATAATGACCCATATCCTTTATCCCTTGATATGATAATGCCCCCTCTAATGATTTTTAAGCATGATAATGCCTCCACTCCTTTCAAGATATGGATTGGGTATTCAATCAAGTATCAGGTATTTAATAGAGGGCTCAGGTAATGTAGATATGATAAGGATTAGATATAGGTAATCAATATCAAGAGATGGCTTAGGTATTCAATCAAGAGTAAGGCATACTCAATTAGGTGGGGCATAATCAAGTACTTAGGATAATAAGGATAGGTAGGGTATACTCAGGTACAAAAATGAAGGTAAGGCATAGTCAAGATCAAGATATGGCTCTGGTATTCAATCGGGTATGGCATATACTCAAGTAGGTAAAGTAGGTAGGGCATATTCAAGTAATTAAAGTAGGTATGGCATACTTAAGTATAATAAGGTAGGTAGGGAATAGTCATGATCAAATTATGGCACAGGTATTTAGGTAGGGCATACTCATTGATATCAAGATAGGGCTCAGTTATTCAATCAGGTAGGGCATACTCAAGTCAGTACGACAAACTCAAGTATAGGTAAAGCAAACATGAAATCCTTAATAGTATAGATATATTATATATGTAACTTGATTTAAAAATTTGTTTCTAATTTTATATTCCAATCCTAAAATTTTGAAAACTAAATATTAACCAGAATGGATTTTGAAAAACTAACTTTTAAATGGTAAATCCTACAGGTCTAGAATCGCTTTCAGAAGATGCAGAGTGGTCCTAATTTGTTATATTTAGTAAAATACATGTAATAATTTTAAATTTAATTTTAGATTATATTTTATATTCTTATAATTTAAAAAATAAATTCAAATTATAAGAATATAACATGTAATATAAAATTATTACATTTATTTTACTAAATATTCCCTACCTCAAATAACCATAAACATACACAAAAATAATTATGCTTCAAAGGGTTTATACCCTTTATAATAATACAAAGGGCGTACTCCCTTTCTACCTCAAATAGCATACATCTTTTCTACTACTATAAATGGCATACACCCTTTCTACTACTACAAAGGACGTACTCCCTTTCTTCCTCAAAGGGTGTACATGTTTTATAAATGGCATACGCCATTTGTTCAAAATGGTATATGCCCTTTAGGCTCAAAACCAACTTGAATCATATTTTCAATGGTTTTTTTTAAAAAGGGCATATGCCCTTTACAAAAAATGTTTTGTGTTTTTCATTTTGTCCACTTTTTTATCTCCTAACTTTGTACGTATGTCAGATATAACCTCAACGACTTATACAACAAACTAGGTTGGAAATAATCTTTAGGCTACATCATAATACCTTCACTTACCAACAAGAATAATTAATCCTCTAAATGTGTTATTTTTCTTAGATATGATGCGAATCTAGTTGCAATAATTTGTGAATGACACATGTGAGAATTTTGATAGCTTAACACCTTGCAAATTGGATGTTTGACTTAATTGGATGATTGGATGATTGATTGGTTTGATCTCAAGATTTGAAAGAGCTTCATTAAAAAAATTATCATGTTCAAATGAGAGGGAGAACCCTACATTTATATATTTTGTAAACTGATGAGAGCTATTAATCTTGATTGAAGATCAAAGGTGGAGGATGGTCAAAGCTGGGAGGTTTAGGAATAAATGAGACTGTTTGGAGTATGTAAGGAGATGCATTAATGTGGAATGGGTTATGCCATGTCTTGGAAGAAGTGGGATTGTATGGGGATTTAGAAAACCAATTTTAAATTATTTTTATGGGCTAGTGTCAGATTACACCTATAGGGATTTGGGGGAGATTGAGTGATGTGATGATTATTTGATTTTAGGATTTAAAAAATATAAATATTCAAAATCAAAGGGACTTATGATTAGGGAAGGATTCATTAATTATTTTGAATTAATTAACTAATGGAATATAATGTGATTTTTTGGGATTGGGTGTGGTTGTAAATAAAGGAATTAATTAGCTAGTGTGTGATGAATAGTGATTAAGCTAGACATGTTAGTCTGAATAGAATATTAATTTAGGGTTTATGGATGATGTTAGTGTGAAGTTAGTAGATAGTTAAAATCAACATGAAGTGTCTGATTTTAGGTTTCTACATAATCTATTCAAAATCTAGTGAATAAAATGAATAAAATGGCTTGATCTAGATATTATGTTTGATGAGGGATGATGGGAGAGTGATTAAGGATGATGAGGTACAATGAGTTCCAATCAAGGATTATTTAGAGATAATGAGGGTCGATGATGGTGTGACTAAGGACTATCAAATATGATGAGGGTTGATGAGGAAGTGATTAGGGATGATGAGGGTCGATGAGGGAACAATTAGGGATGATGAGGGAGTGATTAAGGATAATGAGGGTTGATGAGGGTGTGTTTAGTTAAAATAAGGGATAATGAGGGCATGATTAGGGATGATCAAGGATGATGAGGGACAATGAGAGAGTGACTAGGGATGATGAGGGTCAATGAGGGAATGATTAGGGATAATGAGGGATGATGACAACTAATGAGGGAGTGATTAAGTACTATGAAGGATAATGAGGGTTGATGAAGGAGTGACTAGGGTTGATGAGGGATGATCAGATCCGATGATGGTGTGATTAGGATGATGAGGGATGATGAGGGACTAGGAGAGTTGATGAGGGCATGATGGGGGATGATGAGGTCTCATGAGGAAGTAATTAGGGATGATGAGGGAAGATGAGGGAGTGATAGTGGATCTTGAAGGACCACATCATGTAATAACAAAGTGTTGAGTCCTAAATGTACACTTATGAAGATATACCAAACTATTTCTAGTTGGATGGTATTTTTATTTCAATGTTTACAAGTTCCTTCTTCACTTGATGCATGATAGTGGAAAGGGAGATAGTGATATGAGTGATTTTGATATGAGCCTGAGAAAATAGGGTTTAAAAACACTCACCTACACCCAAAATAATAGTTGTATTGGTTATGGTCCTTCAAGCATTTTTATGGATTGTCCCTAGTCACTCCTTTTTCTATATAGGCAAAAATTCCCCCAATACTTTCAAGATATAACTTTGTCAATGTCCCCCTTTTTTTCTCTATATATGTGATAATTCCCCCTATTTTGATTTTCAAACATCCCTTGATAATGCCCCCTCTCTTGTATCCCTTGATCCAATGCTTCCCCTCTATTGATTTTCAAGCATGATAATGCCTCCTCTCCTTTCAAGATATGGCTTGGGTATTCAATCAACTATCAGGTATTCAAGATATGGATCAAGTAAGATATATATGGTCAAGATTAGATATGGGTTTTAAAGATAAATATACGGCTCAAGTATTCAATCGATTAGGGTATACGAGTAAGCAAGTAGGGCATACTCAAGTATGTAACTTAAGTAGGTAGGGCATACTCAGTAGGTAGGGAAATAAAGACAGGTAGGTAAGGCATACTCAAGTAGGTTTAAAGTAGGTAGGGCATACTCAAGTATAAAAAGGTAGGTGAGGCATTTTCAATATCAAGATATGTCTCAGATATTTAGGTAGGGCATACTGAAGATCAAGATATGGCTTGGGTATTAAATCAGATAGGGCATACTCAAATAGGTAAAGTAGGTAGGGAATACTCAATGATAGATATATTATACATATATAACATGATTTAAAAATGCATTTCTCATTATATCTATCAGGAATCAAGCTTCCCTTGCCAACAATAGAAGTTAAGTAGGTAAGGCATAGCTATGTAGGTAAGGCATAGCTAAGTAGGTATGGCAAAAATATATACAAGCTATAGTTCAGTAAAAAAGCTTCCCCTAATAGCTAAGAATATATTATATAAATAGAAAGTAGGTAGGATAAGAATAAAGATATATATCGAGAAGAAAGCTTCCCTTGCCTTATTGGTAGGGAATAGATAATTAGGTACAATAAGAACAAAACTATCTATTAGGAAGAAAACTTCCATTAATAATTATGTCCTAATCCAGAAGTATAACAAAGTTAGATATCAGGAAGACAAGCTTCCTTTGATAGTTATGTCTTACTCCCTTTCTATCTGTAAGGAATGAAAGCTTCCTTTGCCTTACTCCTTAGCATAGATAAATTAGGTAGGGAAAGCTTCCCTTGACTAATTGGGTAGGGCAAGTTTGATATCAGAATAAGGCCTTCAAAATAGTTCCCCCCATATATTTATGGCAGGGGGCATTCTTAAACTCTCCCTTGATTTACTATATTAGGGACCAAGGGCTCCAATTTGGAAATATCACCACCTATAATGGTGTTAACATTATAACCTAGATGATGAATATAATATGGGAATATTGGTCTAGGTCTTCATCAAGGGTTGGATGTATCAATCGAGATAGGTAAATGCATCAGTACATGCTTCATCCCATCATAATAATTATGTGTATGCTACATCTTTATTAGCATTGGCCCTATTTCTATCTCAAATAATCCATACCTAAGCCCCTATCTACATATATGTCACCCTATCTCTATCTCGACCAATGCCATCTATTGTCCCCCAAAAATATCACTCATTTTTGGGACAACATTTGAACTATTTTGGTCCTACAGATCAAAATTCTCTCTTCCCCTTTCAAAAATTGTTTTGAGCATTCCAGTTCTTCATTTTTCAAAGCTTTCTCAAAAATCTATGAACTCTGCAGATATGTTTCTACAGACTCAACATGCTTGAGATTAGCAGGTTCAACAGGTTAAAAAAGCTTCTATAGGCAAGTTCAGTCAAAAGAACAAGCTTCTAGCATTTAGTCGTTTCTAGGATTGGTTCAGCGCCTCGGTTCAATCAAAGGATTTCAATCAGCAAATGACAAAGGACTTAGGATTGAACCATTGAACTTTGAACCACTTTGGTTCAAAGGTTGAATGGGTTCAACAACCAAGTTGGTTCAACGTGCTTGGTGCAAAAGAACAAAGGTCTTAGCCAAATAACAAAGAATGAACTGTTGAACCGTTGAACCAAAGTTGTTTCAATCAGTTGGTTCAATTGAAAGGTTTAAGGGGCTGCCCCAAAGTGAAAAAGGCAAGTGCCCTTGCGGAGGGCAAGCAACAGTGGTTCAAAAGTTCAAAGGTAGCCTCAGTCAAAGGAAAAGTGACACACAAGTGGTTCAACAGATGGTTCAACCAAGGAGCGAAGAAGCGATTGAACCAAGGAGCGATAAAACAAAGAGACAGAATGAACCAATGAACCGATGAACTTTCAGTGGTTCAACGGGTTCAAGGTTCAACATGGTCCAAGCAGCTGGCTGGAAAGATAGCCCAATAGCTCAAATCATAGCAGGAAGGGACAAAGCTGGAAAAGACAAAAGCAAAAAGCCCACAAAAAAGTGCCTAATGGAAAAAGACAAAGTGCAATGAAATACGTCATGTGTCATGTTATGGCTCAGCAAAACATGACAAGTGTTTGCATCCAACATGCAAGAGCAATAATTTTTGCCGCCCTTGCATCTTTTGGTCCCATCATGCAAGAGCGGCAATTTTTGCTGCCCTTGCATCTTTTGGTCCCGTCATGCAAGAGCAGCAATTTTTGCTGCCTTTGCATTTTTGGTCTCTTCCATGTAGGAGCAGCAAATTTTTCCACCCATACATCCCCGAGTTCCTCTCCTCCTCTTCCCTTTCTCCCCATTCAGCCTTTGTCCTTTTCCTCTATGTCAGGGCAGTGATTTTTGCCACCTTCCCTTCTTTTCCAAGGATTCCTACCTATAAGGGCAGCAAATTTCACTGCCCTAGCCATGTGTTTCCCCTCTCTTGCACCGGTGGCAAATTTTGCCACTGATGCAGGTCTGTTCGACTCAGATGTAGGGGCAGAAAATTTTGCCACCGTTACACCTGAGTGCAAGGGCAGCAATTTTTTCTGCCCTTACACATTTTCCTGTCGGCATGCACAAGCGGCAAAATTTGCTGCCTATGCCTTTTTTCCACCTCACAAGGCACAAGCAACAAATTTTGTCACCTGTGCATGGAGGCCTTCCCACATGCTAGGGTGGCAAATTTTCCTGCCCTTGCATCTTTTTCTCTGATTTTTCTAACTCCAGAGAAATCTTCGTTCCTTCCATTTTTCACGTTCGCTCCCCTTTTCTTCTACTTTTCAACCTGCTCTCGCCTCAACCTTTTCAAGCATGTTTCCCTAGTCATGATCACTCAAATGTGCAATTTTCTCATATTGCTAATTTTTCCCCTAATTACACAATCATGATTCTTACTACAGTTTCTCTAAAGGATCCCTCTTCATCGACGTCTTTTCAACAAAAGTTCTTTTGGATCACTGAAGTTTCTCTGAAGTCGAAGACAATGAAGAAGACTGGAAATAAAGATTGAAGTTGTTCTTCCATGCTTTATTCAAAATGCACTGTGTAATTGACTTGGGACATTTTCACGTGTACTTTTGTAACATGTAATTACATGTGAAAAATCTGTTCTCTCTATATATAGAGGGGACCTCTTTTGTAAATGGATCTCTGATAATTGAGAGCAAAAACTCTACTGAAATTGAGACACTTCTTGAGACTTTGTGCTTAATCTGTAAATCATATTTTATCGAATGAATGAGAAATAAGTTTATTTTAGACTTTGTGTTGAAGTAATCTATGTTATTTAGGAAATAGTTCTTATGTCCTCTTTCCTGATAATCTCTTATCTGTTTGATTTAATAAGCAAAGTGTGTGTGTTGATATTATCTGAAGACATTTTTAAAAGATAGAAGAGAGACTTTGAGCTACTTTTATCTTGGTGATCCTTTTATCTTTTATAGTTTTAGGTGAAGACTTTGTGCTTCATTTCACTCTACGGTTACGCGTATTCCGAATCGGCAAAGGAGACAACGCAAGACTTTATGCTTACATAGGTTTCTTTGTTAACTTTGTTACTTGTTTCAGGGGATTTTTTACTCTTGGCTGGATACCATTCTTAAAAGAAGAGGAATATTCTTAGCCAACGACTAGGATTTCTCTCTCTTGTTCCTTGGACATCACCTCTGAAAGAAGAGAGGTGGATGTTGTTATACTACCCTGAGTGTTATTTTCTGCTTACTTATATATATACATATAGCGCATAAATATTCATAGGGAACCTCCCCTTGATGAGAGGAGAGATTTACGTCATCCAGATGTGGTAAACCCACACTTTTTGTGGCATAAATCTCTTTGTGCTGTGGTTGATATATCTATTTTGTCATCAGTCAGTTGACAACAAAATATTCACCCAACATTTTTTTTGGCGACTCCGCTGCGGATCGAACGTGCAGTCTAAAACCTCAAGTTTTAGATTGAAGCAGTCCCTACCCTTATCCATTACATAGTCTGGTGACTCTGTTCCATGTCTTACCCATTATCATTATAGCCTTACCATCTTCCTCCACTTCTGTTATTTTATCTGGTCTACAAAACTAGAGCTGCTGTGAAAGAGTGCACAGTTTGAAGCCTCAAGCTGAAGCAGGGCCAGTTCTTTCTCATTTTTGTTCTACAATCTGGCCACTCCACCCAGATTTGTTATGTTCGGGTGTGGAGCTAAAAGCTTCAACTTGTTGCAGACATGAAGAAATAGGGGGTTGCTGAAGATCCAAAAGCACCGACATCAGCAGCATGACCGACGTCAATCATTACCAGTGCAGAAGGCAATCGGCGACGGCAGGGAGTCGGCCGACGTCAGTAACACCAGGCAAGCAGGGACCGACGTCGGTCACCTGTGTGTTCCAGAACTGCTGTTGATGAACAGTCAGTTAAGCGAAGTGAGTGTTTGCATGTTTAGGGACTAATTATATTCACGAGCTGCGTGTCTAATTATTGTAATTAGAGTTCTATTTTTGTATGCATGAGATTCTATTTAAAGACCCATGAGGCATGTATTGTAATTATCAAGAAGGCAAGTAAAGCATTGAAGCAAGGTCAAGGAGATCTACAGGTGTAAGGTCAAGGAGATCAGCTGAAGCATTCAAGGAGGGGATAACAACTCAGGTTGTTGAGTTAGTTTGGTTGAGCAAGAGAGAGAGGGAAGAAGGTCTTGAGGTGTGGCAAGCCTTTGAGGTGGAGGAAGAAGTAGCATCTTCCTTATTGTATTTTCTTCTAGTAATATTTAATACAAGAGTGTGTATTGTCTCTCAAATTCTTTATTGTCTCAAGTTTCTAGTTACTTAATCATTCTGGTATAATTCCATGTTTAATTGCTTATAAGAAAGTAATCAATTGTGCTTTCGTTGGATAAGGGGTTCCTAACAGTTGGTATCGGAGCTACGGTTTGCAGGGAGCAGGTTATTGTTTTTTGATTACAGGTCATTCACAGGGTTTTTTGATTGAGTGGGAGTTCAACAATGGCAGAAGATAGTAAGCTACGAATGGAGAAGTTTAACGGCAAGGATTATCAACATTGGAGGATGCATATAGAGGATTATCTGTATCAAAAGGATTTGTACTTACCGTTGGGTGGGGTTGCATGCAAGCCCACAGATATGAAGGATGAAGAATGGAACGTTCTTGATCGAAAGGCTCTCGGTTCCATAAGGTTGAGCCTTGCATCGTCTGTGATTTCCAACTTGTCACAGTGTAAGACAATGAAAGAGTTGATAAAGTCCTTGGCGAATTTATATGAAAAGCCCTCAGCGTCAAATAAGGTATTTCTTATCAAACATTTATTTACTTTGCAAATGCAGGAAGGTGGATCGGTATATACTCATCTTAGTGCTTTCCATGGTTTGGTAAACCAGTTAGCTTCAGTCAATATTGTTTTTGATGATGAAGTAAAGGCTCTCTTGATATTATGCTCTTTACCTTAAAGTTGGGATAGCTTGGTTATGGCAGTAAGTAATTCTACATCTGCTTCTAAAATCTTAAAAGTTGATGATGTTGTGAGTGTGATCTTGAATGAAGAAATACGCAGGAAAAGCACAGGTGAATCATCAGGGAATGCTCTAAGTGCAAAAAGCAGGGGAAGGCAAAGAGAGAAAGTGGAGCAAGGGAAATCAAGGTCGGGAAGGAGATCCAAATCCAAAGGTATTACCTGCCGGTTTTGTGGAAAGAAAGGACACACAAAGAAGGAGTGTTGGTTGCGAGATAAAGAGAATCAACCTGAAGGTAAAGAAGAAGCAAAGGATGCAAATATCATGGTACAGGATGCTCTCATACTTTCTTTGGATATTCAGGTAGGATCATGGATTTTAGATTCTGGTTCATCTTTTCATGCATCCCCAAATAGAGATTTGTTCCATGAGTATGTCCAGGGAGACTTTGGAGTGCTTTATTTAGGGGATGGTACGCCTTATCAGATAGTTGGCAAAGGGAAAGTGCAGCTGAAATTGTAGATAGACAACACATGGGTGTTGAAGGAGGTCATGCATGTCCCAGTTTTGAAGCAGAGTTTGATTTTTGTAGGAAGGTTGGGTGATGAGGGATGCACAATAACCCTCACAGTGGATTCTTGGAAGGTTACCAAGGAAGCACTTGTTCTAGCAAGAAGTAAGAAAGTAGGTACTCTTTATCTATCTACTTGTATTATTGATTCTACTTCTAGTTTATCTACTTCAGCTGTAGATTCGAAGATGTGGCTTAATAGGCTGGGTCACATGAATAAGAAGGGAATGGATGTTTGTGATTCAAAAGGTATGTGTTCAGATTCAGAAAGCATAGATAGAGTTCATTGCAGGAAAAGGAAATTTGATGCTTTTGATAGGAACAAAGAAGCCTTGGTGTTTATGGAGGAGATGAGGGATAGAGATCAGTCACAGGGGCTGAATAATTCTGAGCAGGGTAGTATGGACAGAGGTTTGATACAAGATGAGCTCGTGGATGAAGGTTTCATCACTTACAAGAACACACAGACACCGACGTCAGTCACATGGCACCGACGTCAGCCAGACAAGTACCGACATCGATCATGTGCAGACCAGCAGGGTCAGGAGAGTCGACAGGAGAAGACTGACGTCGATTAGGCAAGAACCGACGTTGGCAGGGGGACACCGGCGTCAGCCAGGGGTAACGACGTCGGCAGTTAGGGTCAGTGCAGGGAACTGACATCGGTCGGGAGCAGACTGGGAGATGGCCGAGATCGGTCACTAGAACGGATGTTGGGTAGACAGCAAGCTGTCAAAGAGTCTCAAATGCCCATATAGAGGTCAGAAAGGGTAAGTGAACCTCATATTCGTTATTCACCTTCTTTATATTGCTTACTGATAGTTAAGAACTAGGAAGATGGAAGAAGCAATGCAGGTAGAGTCTAGAAACA
This sequence comes from Torreya grandis, assembly GCA_037957365.1. Taxonomy (NCBI): domain Eukaryota; kingdom Viridiplantae; phylum Streptophyta; class Pinopsida; order Cupressales; family Taxaceae; genus Torreya; species Torreya grandis. The sequence continues at coordinate 3,246,068 of JARHVA010000228.1, read as the reverse complement.
GTGGGAGCTTGGCATGGATGAGGAGTGTGAGTCCTTAGAGAAGAACCAAATAGGTATTTGTTGGTAGAGTTGTCAGCTGGAAGAAAGCACTGGACAGAGGGATGGATTCCCATTTTAGAGAAGATAGTGGATGGACATGTGAGACAGAAGGCTATGGTATATGGTCTTGATTAGGCTGCAGAGCAATGGAGGTTTGACCATTGTATTTTATCTTTACCAGGTTGGATAATATTAGCTACATTATCCTGTTACTGTATTGTGTTGCTTGTTGCAGGGTTTCATATACAGGGAGTTTTCTGAGCTAAGGGTAGAGTTGGTTCAGAAGTATGTCATGAAGAATTTGGGAGCAACAAAATTATTTTGCCATAAGTGACAGATATAGCATCACAGGTTGTGTGGTGGTTGGTCTTCAGGGGAGAGCTTGAAGAGGGATACAGAGCCAAGAGAACAAAATAGATGGAGTACAGGTATAGGTATAGTTGCAGCTATTTATCTCCAAGTGGGAGATTGTTAGGGTGTGGAGCTAAAAGCTTCAACTTGTTGCAGACACGAAGAAATAAGGGGTTGCTGAAGATCTAGAAGCACCGACGTCGATAGCATGACCGACGTTGGTCATTACCAGTGCAGAAGGCAATCGGCGACAACAGGGAGTCAGCTGACGTCGATAGCACCAGGCAATCAGGGACCGATGTCGATTGCCTGTGTGTTCCAAAATTGCTGTTGACGAACAGTCAATTAAGCGAATCGAGTGTTTGCATGTTTAGGGACTAATTATAGTCATGAGCTGCATGTCTAATTATTGTAATTAGAGTTCTTTTTTTTTATGCATGGGATTCTATTTAAAGACCCATGAGGCATGTATTGTAATTATCAAGAAGGCAAGTAAAGCATTGAAGCATTGAAGCAAGGTCAAGGAGATCTACAGGTGTAAGGTCAAGGAGATCAGCTGAAGCATTCAAGGAGGGGATAACAACTCAGGTTGTTGAGTTGGTTTGGTTGAGCAAGAGAGAGAGGGAAGAAGGTCTTGAGGTGTGGCAAGCCTTTGAGGTGGAGGAAGAAGTGGCATCTTCCTTATTGTATTTTCTTCTAGTAATATTTAATACAAGAGTGTGTATTGTCTCTCAAATTCTTTGTTGTCTCAAGTTTCTAGTTAATCATTCTGGTATAATTCCATGTTTAATTTCTTATAAGAAAGTAATCAATTGTGCTTCTGTTGGATAAGGGGTTCCTAAATGTTATCCTTATTTTTCATAATTAAATCATGGCAGTTCGAGGCCCCTGAGGTAACTCTTTTGGCCCACTCAACTTGACTCCACCTCTGCATGAGCTTCCACGCAATTCAAGGAAGAATTTTCCCAAATTCTTTGATGATGGGAAGGTTCATCCTGATGAACACATTACAGCTTTCAGCATAGCCTACGGTGTCATATGTGTGGAATTTGAAGACATAGCGATCAGGTTGTTCGTAGAGACACTACAAGGCACTGTTGCAGACTGGTTCTACCACCTGCAGACCGGATCAGTGACTGACTGGGACACCCTGAAAGACAAATTTGAAGCCAGATTCAAGCCTGTGAAAGATGCTCATGCCTTGCAGGAACCTCATGAGCCTATGAGGGACTTCATTTCCAGGTTCAACAAGCTGAGGCACAGGATTCCCATGATCACCTAGTTGACACCTCAGAATCTCTTGTGTTTCTTCATCAACTCATAGCTGCCTGAAGTGAGTTTTCTGTTGAGACGGGCTAGACATATAGACCTTGAGGCTGCTCAAGACTTGGCTATTGAGGTAGAAGATGACCTTATCTTGGTAGGAAAGATAAGGAGAGACCCTAATAAAGGTAAATCCTCTTCATCTTCTGAGTATTCACCTGCAGTCACCACTGACCCAATGGTGCAAAAGCTGGAAAATGAATTGCTAGCCTTGAAAAGGCAAATGGCACAAGGTATGTCTTATGCTCCTCTATATAAAGATATACCAAGGAGGACATTCCCCAATTAGCCATATCAAGGCAATGCTGCCAGGAATCAGGGACATCAAAATTGCCTTCCTCCTCCACAGAGGAACCTCACCATTGAAGCACCTCTAGCCAACTCATTAGTTGGATATTTGGAAACAGAGCATGATTTCTCTTTCCAACTTGAGTTTAATCAAGAAAATAATGTTGACCTCTTCATGAAGGATCAAGAAGAGTCAGCTGACAACTCCATCATTGGTTTATTGGATTACCAGGATGAACCTAGAAGTGAAGGCAATGCAGCTGAGGGGCCATATGTTGTGTTCACCTGGTCCCAGAACCAGTCAGCTCAGCAAGCTGATAAAGGAAAAATAGAGAAGTGACCTCAACCAATAATTTCAATTGCTGAATGTGGAACCACTACCTTTCCAACCAAAGGACCCAGTGGTTGCTAAAGAAGTAAGTATCTCAAAGAGTTCCGCAACTTCTACTTCAATTTCATAGTCCAGTCCTCCTGCCTCTCCCAAAAATCAAAAAGGTAAACTCCCATCCTTTGTGCCTAGTCCAATTCAGTCATTTGACATAACTGATCATGTCAAAAAGACCAACAGTCAAATGACTGAATTTGAAGTCCTGCAGTCCAACCCCGATCAATTAGACAAGTTGGTACAAGATGTCAAGACCCAAATGTCAGCCCCTAAAGCACAAATTTTGTTTGAGTTTTCAGGCAAGGGTGATTCATTCTTGACCACAGAGGATGTCCATGTTCTTGGAGATGAAATTCCAGTAGGTGGTGATCCAAGAATTGATTCAAACCAGACATCAAAAAGATTGGTAGGGTGCAGTATGAATGTGTTAGGTTGTGGAGCTAAAAGCTTCACTGATGCAGACATGGAGGAGGTTACAGGATGAGTTGCTGAGTGTTAGAAGAAACTGGCATTGGTCTGGCCAACCGACGTCGGTAGGATAAGATAGGAATGCAACCGACGTCGGTCATGTATCGGCCAGTGTCGGTGACCCCCAGGCGGATAGGGACCGACGTCGATCGCCTGTGTGGTTCGACTGCGAGCTTATTACGGGCAGTTAGCTAACGAACCAAGTGTTTGCATGTTTAGATCTATTTTTAGACTGAGAGCTACGGATCTAATTATTGTAATTAGAGGTCTAATTATTGTTTGGATGAGAACTATATAATAGACTCATGGTTGTATTGGAAAAGTGTTCTAGTTTGAGTTGAGCAAAGTTAGCTCCTTCTGTGTGTGAGGTGAGCAAGGGTGTTCCTCCTAGTTCCACAGCAGTACCTAGGTGGGTGCTGGTTTTAGAGAGTCAGCAGGATTCTTCAGGTGTGTAGGATCTTGGTCACAGGTGCATGGCCTATATAGGAGATCTACATGGTAAGTAAGATCGTTGATCTGCAGGTGTATGTGTGTGCAAGGTCAAGGTTCACAGGTGTGCAGAACCGGGTTGATTTGCAGGTGTGCAAGATCAGATAGGACAGCAACACAACAGGGAGCAGTATCAGGCAGGATTTACTTGGAGTACAGGTGTGTACTCGGATAGAGCAGAGAGGAAGGCAAGGGAGTTCCTTCCATAAGTATGGTCTGTTGAATTGCAGGTTATTACAGGTTCATGGGAGATCTACTTGAAGTACATTGAGTACTTGTGGAGTACGTGGAGTACTTGTGGAGTGCGTGGAGCACTTGTGGTGTGCGTGGAGCACAGGAGGTGAACACCAACTCTGTGTTTGAGTTGGTTGTTGGGACCTGAGAGAGAGAGAGCTTAGAGGAGAGAATTACTGTTCACTTGAGGTGTGGGAAGCCTCTGAAGAGGTGGTGGAGAAGAAGTGGGATCTTCTTTATTGTATTCTTTTCTGTATAAGTATTAATACAAGTTGTGTATTGTCTCTCATATTTTGTGTTATTCTGAATTCTAGTTACTTGGTGAATCTGGTTAATTTCTGCATATTAAGTTGCTTGGTTTGGTAATCAATTGTGTGCTTCCGGTTTATTCCCAACACATGGTATCAGAGCTAAGGTTGCAGGAAGCAGGTTTTGTGTTTGGTTATAGGTCACTCTCAGGGGTTTCTGATCGAGTGGGAGTAGAGCAATCGCAGATGAAAGTAAGCTAAGAATGGAGGAGTTGAAAAGCACAGATGGTTACTCACGGTCTTATGGAAAGAAAGAGCAGGTAAAAGATTATTGTTGGTTGGTAGCAGATCAGCATGAAGGAACCGAAGATGCAGATGTTGCAGGTGTTATTGCACAGGATGCTTTTGGAGGTTTCTTGGATAAAGTTGAATCTTGGATAAAAGATTCGGTTGCCTCTTTCCATGCAGCCCCAGGTAGAGGAGCTGGTAAGCCTTGCCAAAGAATTGGCAAAGGGGAAGTGAAGCTGAAATTGCAGGCGGCCAACACACAGGTGTTGATGAAGGTCATGCAGGTCCCAAGTTTGGAGATATGGCTAATTTCTTCAGAAAGATTGGGTGATGAGAGATGCACAAGAACTCTCACAGTGGATGCACTTGAATTAGCTGGTGGTAAGAAAATAGGTATTCTTTATCTACTTGTTTATATTACTGATTCTTCTTCTGTTGCAGAGACGTGACTTCGTAGGCTTGGTCACATGAGCAGGAAGGAGATGCATGTTCTTAAGCGGAAGATAGATATATTTGACAGGCTTAAGAATTGGAAAGCCTTGGTGTACTTGGAGGAGATGGCAGACAGAGACCAGTGGATGTGGTTGGATACTTCTGAGCAGAGCAGTTTGGACATGGGTTTTGATTCAAAGAAGCTTTTGGGTAAAAAGTCATCACTCACAGGTGAACACAGATACCGATGTCGGTCATGTGCAGACCGAAGCCGGTGATGTCGGGCAGGGTAAGACCGACGTCGGTCAGGAGGACCGACATCGGCAGCAGGGACACCGATATCTGTAGGGTCAGTAATCAGGGACAGATGCATGGAAATCGACGTCGATCGGATGCAGACTGTGGGGTGGCCGAGGTTGGTCACTGTAACGGATTTTGGGTGGATAACACGCTGTCAAAGAGTCTCAAGCACCCATACGGAGGACTGAAGACGTAAGTAGGCCCTCAAATTCGTTGTTCCTCTTCTTTATACTCGTTGCTGATTGTAGAGCAGGAAGGATCCAGGAAACAGGTGTGAGCTTGGCATGGATGAGGATGTGACTCCTTGGAGGAGAACTAAACAGGTGTTTTTGGTAAGATTGCCAGCAGGAGAAAGCACAGAGATGAATGGATACCTTAGTTGAAGAATAGAGAGAACGGATACGTGAGACGAAAGACCAGGTCATATGGTCTTGAGGAGCTGCAGGACAGTGGTACAGGTTTTGACAGGTGGAGGACGAAGCATGGCTTCAGTCAATGTCAGGGTAACTACTGTGGTTTGTCTTACCAGGTGGATGATGAGTCGCGACATCATTCTGTTGCTGTATGTGGATGGTATGTTTTGCTAGCAGGGTTTGTACATACAGGGTTTTGCTGAGCTAAGGGTAAGATTAGTTCAGTGGCATGTCATGAGGAGTTTGGAGCAACGAAATTATTTGACATGGGAGACATGGAGATCACAGGTTGATTTTGTCTCGAGTGGGAGCTGATGTGAATCAGGTGTTGGTGAGGTTCAAGATGCAGAGCCAGAGCACACTAAGGGCTGGACAGGTACAGTGTCCAAAATCACATGAGGTCTGGTATAGACCTAAGTATTCCCATGCAGTGGGAGCTGTCAGAGAGTTAGGAGCCAATTCGGGGAAGTGGGTTCTTAGGTATTTGAGAGGGACCAGCAGTAGGGATTCATGCTATGCAGGGTCAGGACTGCACTACATGCGTTTGTAGGTTCGGATGTGGCAGGTACTCGGATGACAGGGGGTACATCACAGGTTGTGTGGTGGGTTGTCTTCAGGATTGAGCTTGAAGAGGGATACAAACCAGGAAATAGATTAGATGGGGTACAGGTACAGGTATAGTGTAGCTATTTATCTCCAAGTGGGAGATTGTTAGGTTGTGGAGCTAAAAGCTTCACTGATGCAGACATGGAGGAGGTTGCAGGATGAGTTGCTGAGTGTCAGAAGAAACTGGCGTTGGTCTGGCCAACCGACGTCGGCAGGATAAGACAGGAATGCAACTGACGTCGGTCATGTATCGGCCGGCGTCGGTGACCCCCAGGCGGACAGGGACCGACGTCGGTCACCTGTGTGGTTCGAATGCGAGCTTATTACGGGCAGTTAGCTAACGAACCAAGTGTTTGCATGTTTAGATCTATTTTTATACTGAGAGCTGCGAATCTAATTATTGTAATTAGATGTCTAATTATTTTTTGGATGAGAACTATATAATAGACTCATGGTTGTATTGGAAAAGTGTTCTAGTTTGAGTTGAGCAAAGTTAGCTCCTTCTGTGTGTGAGGTGAGCAAGGGTGTTCCTCCTAGTTCCACAGCAGTACCTAGGTGGGTGCTAGTTTTGGAGAGTCAACAGGATTCTTCAAGTGTGTAGGATCTTGGTCATAGGTGCATGGCCTATATAGGAGATCTACATGGTAAGTAAGATCGTTGATCTGCAGGTGTATGTGTGTGCAAGGTCAAGGTTCACAGGTGTGCAGAACCAGGTTGATTTGCAGGTGTGCAAGATCAGATAGGACAGCAACACAACAGGGAGCAGTATCAGGCAGGATCTACTTGGAGTACAGGTGTGTACTCAGATAGAGCAGAGAGGAAGGCAAGGGAGTTCCTTCCATAAGTATGGTCTATTGAATTGCAGGTTGTTGCAGGTTCATGGGAGATCTACTTGAAGTACATTGAGTACTTGTGGAGTACGTGGAGTACTTGTGGAGTGCGTGGAGCACTTGTGGTGTGCGTGGAGCACTTGTGGTGTGCATGGAGCACAGGAGGTGAACGCCAACTCTGTGTTTGAGTTGGTTGTTGGGACCTGAGAGAGAGAGCTTAGAGGAGAGAATCACTGTTCACTTGAGGTGTGGGAAGCCTTTGAAGAGGTGGTGGAGAAGAAGTGGGATCTTCTTTATTGTATTCTTTTCTGTATAAGTATTAATACAAGTTGTGTATTGTCTCTCATATCTTGTGTTATTCTGAATTCTAGTTACTTGGTGAATCTGGTTAATTTCTGCATATTAAGTTGCTTGGTTTGGTAATCAATTGTGTGCTTCCGATTTATTCCCAACAGAATGAAAAAGGGTCTTCCATCTCTAATGAAGAGAAATCTGACAAAAGATCCATTTTTGGTGATGTTTGGATCTGGGAAATGGATGGTAGCAATTCCTCTACAGGTGTTGGGGCCAAGTTGGTGTTGATATCTCCTAAGGGGGATATTCTTCCTTATTTACATGAGTTGTAGTTCAGCAACACCAACAACACTGTCGAGTATGAATATATGTTACTCAAATGGGGAGCTACTCAAGACAAAAGAGATGCCAAGATGGTGCTCTGCCAGGCATCTGAAGGGGACAATCAAGACATGTGTTGGACTGAACTATTAGAACAACAAATTATGGTAATAGACCAGGCTGCTACCCATCAGAATCAGAAAAAGGGACTCCAAAGTAGATCCAAGATTCATGGTTCTCAGACTAGAAAGCAAGTCTTGCCAAAAGGTAGTAAGAGAAGAGAACCAAGAGGAAGACATAGAAAATTGGTTTCCTGGTGGAGAGTTCCATTTGCTCGTCACCAATTCTAGGGACAAAATGGTTTCCTATCGGTTTATCAGGATGGCACACCATTTTCACTATCTCACAGTGGGTGGCATCTGAAGTGCTTCAAATCTTGAGGCATCAGATAAGATCATTTGTACATATGTATAGTCTTTAGTTCTATTTTGTGTTTTTCATTTTCATTTTTTGGGACCTTTCTTCTTGGGTAGCACGACTCTGTAGCCCAATAGCACACTTCAAGGCACTTGAGATTTTGGTTTCTACTCCCCTCAGCTGTTCCAAGTTTTCAACTGAAGAAAGTTCCCCAACTAGAGCCAGCTGTTGTCCCCCAAAAATATCACTCATTTTTGGGACAACATTTGAACTATTTTGGTCCTACAAATCCAAATCCTCTCTTCCCCTTTCAAAAATTGTTTTGAGCATTATGGTTCTTCATTTTTCAAAGCTTTCTCAGAAATCTACGGACTCTGTAGATATGTTTCTATGGACTCAACATGCTTGAGATTATCAGGTTCAACGAGTTAAAAAAGCTTCTACAGGCAAGTTCAATCAAAAGAACAAGCTTCTAGCACTCAGTTGTTTCTAGGATTGGTTCAGCGCCTCGGTTCAATCAAAGGATTTCAATCGGCAAATGACAAAGGACTTAGGCTTGAACCATTGAACTTTGAACCACTTTGGTTCAAAGGTTCAATGGGTTCAACGACCAAGTTGGTTCAACGCGTTTGGTGCAAAAGAACAAAGGACTTAGCCAAATAACGAAGAATGAACCGTTGAATCGTTGAACCAAAGTTGGTTCAATCGGTTGGTTCAATCGAAAGGTTTAAGGGGCTACCCCAAAGCGAAAAAGGCAAGTGCCCTTGTGGAGGGTGGGTAGCAGTGGTTCAAAATTTCAAAGGTGGCCTCAGTCAAAGGAAAAGAGACACACAAGTGGTTTAACGGATGGTTCAACCAAGGAGCAAAGAAGTGATTGAACCAAGGAGCTATAAAACAAAGAGACCAAAAATGAACCGATGAACTTTCAGTGGTTCAATGGGTTCAAGGTTCAACATGGTCCAAGCGACTGGATGGAAAGATAGCCTAATAGCTCAAATCGCAGGAAGAAGAGACAAAGCTGGAAAAGACAAAAGCAGAAAGCCCATGGAAAAGTGCCTGATGGAAAAAGACAAAGTGCAGTAGAATACATCACGTGTCCTATTATGGCTCAGCGGAACGTGACAAGTTTTTGCATCCAACATGCAAGAGCGGCAATTTTTGCCGCCCTTGCATCTTTTGGTCCCGTCATGCAAGAGCAACAATTTTTGCCGCCCTTGCATCTTTTGGTCCCATCATGCAAGGGCGGCAATTTTTGCCACCCTTGCATTTTTTGGTCTCTTCCATGTAGAAACGACAAATTTTGCCTCCCATGCATCCCCGAGTTCCTTTCCTCCTCTTCCCTTTCTCCCCATTCAGCCTTCATCCTTTTCCTCTATGTCAGGGCAGCGATTTCTGCCGCCTTCCCTTCTTTTCCAAGGATTCTTACCTATAAGGGCAGTGAATTTCACCACCCTAGCCATGTGTTTCCCCTCTCTTACACCGACGACAAATTTTGCTGTCGATGCAGGTCTGCTCGACTTAGATGTAGGGGTGGCAAATTTTGCCACCGTTACACCTGAGTGCAAGGGCGGCAATTTTTGTCGCCCTTCCACCTTTTCCTGTCGGCATGCATGGGTGGCAAATTTTGCCACCTATGCCTTTTTTCCACCTCACAAGGCACAAGCGGCAAATTTTGCCGCCTGTGCATGGAGACCTTCCCACATGCCAGGGCAGCAAATTTTGCTGCCCTTGCATCTTTTTTTCTAATTTCTCTAACTCCAGAGAAATATTCGTTTCTTCCATTTTTTGCGCTCGCTCCCCTTTTCTTCTACTTTTTGACCTGCTCTCGCCTTAGCCTTTTCAAGCACGTTTCCCTAGTCATGATCACTCAAATGTGCAATTTTCCCAGATTGCTAATTTTTCCCCTAATTGCACAATCATGATTCTTACTGTAGTTTCTCTAAAAGATCCCTCTTCATCGACGTCTTTTCAACAAAAGTTCTTTCGAATCACTGAAGTTTCTCTGAAGTCAAAGACAATGAAGAAGACTGGAAATAAAGATTGAAGCTGTTCTTCCATGCTTTATTCAAAATGCACTTTGTAATTGACTTGGGACATTTTCACGTGTACTTCTGTAATATGTAATTACATGTGAAAAATTTGGAAAATATCCCAAAGTCAATGCTGACTCATCTTTGACTAAGATATTTTTATATTTTAATCTTTTTATTTTTGAAGGTTTCTCCCTATATATAGAGGGAACCTCTTTTGTAAATGGATCTTTGATAATTGAGAGCAAAAACTATGCTAAAATTGAGACACTTCTTAAGACTTTGTGCTCAACTTGTAAATCATATTTTATCGAATGAATGAGAAATAGGTTTATTTCAGACTTTGTGTTGAAGTAATTTGTGTTATTTAGGAAATAGTTCTTATGTCCTCTTTCCTGATAATCTCTTATCTGTTTGATTTAATAAGCAAAGTGTGTGTGTTGATATTATCTAAGGACGTTTCTAAAAGATAGAAGAGAGACTTTGAGCTACTTTTATCTTGGTGATCCTTTTATCTATTGTAGTTTTAGGCGAAGACTTTGTGCTTCGTTTCACTCTACAGTTACGCGTATTCTGAATCAACGAAGGAGACAACGCAAGACTTTGTGCTTACGTAGGTTTCTTTGTTAACTTTGTTACTTGTTTCAGGGGATTTTCTACTCTTGGCTAGATACCATTCCTGAAAGAAGAGGAATATTCTTAGCCAATGACTAGGATTTCTCTCTCTTATTCCTTGGACATCACCTCTGAAAAAAGAGAGGTGGATGTTGTTATACTACCCCGAGTATTATTTTCTGCTTACTTATATATATATACATATAGTGCATAAATATTCATAGGGAACCTCCCCTTGATGAGAGGAGAGATTTACCTCGTCCAAATGTGGTAAACCCACACTTTTTGTGGTGTAAATCTCCTTGTGATGTGGTTGATATACCCATTTTGTCATCAGCTAGTTGACGACAAAATATTTACCCAACAGCATCCATACTTGAGTTAAGAGTCTAATAACTCCAATATTTTAGCCACAATGGGAGATGATGAGGGAATGATTATGGAAAATTGTCACCAGGAAATGCATGTGGAATATTGCACACTAGGAAACACCCAAGCTGTGGGAAGAATCCATGTCTAATGAATGGATTTGGAGGCTTGAAAACTTGTTTACATAGTAAAAAATCCAAATCAACTACAAATTTCATAAGGTCATCGGTTCCAATAGATGCTCAAAATCAATTTGCAATTAAGCATTACAAATAGAATTATCACTGCTACGTAGATCATGCCAAATGGCAACATCAATTCTTGGCATATGTCCTCCATAGGGTCCATCGTAGCTTCTTCCACAAAACACAAAAATCAAATGCAATATACTATTCCACACAAAGGCAAGGACTAGCCGCAATGTGACCCTTATTTTTATTGTGTCTTTATTTGTTTTCTCTATTTTCCTTTTCTCGTCCACCATGCCCTTATTTTTTTCATTTTTTATTTTGAGTTTCTCGTTCATAAAGGTACATTGTATGGTTCTAGGATACTAGGGTTATATAATGTATAATTTTGGGGTGCATACTTGTGACCCTTATTTTATGTTTTATACTATGCCTTGTGTTCCTATTTTGTTAGATTTTTTCATGTATGTCAGCTCATACATTAATTTAGTCCCAATTTGTATCTGAGAAGTCTATAAATACACAAGTGTAATAATGCATATAGAGAAATAAAATTTGAGAAGGAAAAACTACATATTTATTGAGATTTTTTTCGTAAAAGTCTTAAAGAAGAATTCCAATGTTTAGAGTAGAATTGAAGAAAGATTTAAACAATTTATTTTTTTATTGCACTTATTCATTCTAGCATCCAAAAATTACTTGTTGAATTGCATTGAATATTTTTTTCAAATTTTTTATAATTTTAATAGCATGGGTCTACCAAATAATCCCCTGCTTTTTATTAGTTTATGATTAGTTAAGGTTACAGAGAAAGATATCAGTTTTATAGAGATTTATACAAATTTTGAGAGAAGTGAGCAAGGTCTTTGGATCCCTAAACAAATGAATAAGCTTGAAAAAATAATTTTAAAAAATATGTATTTAGACATAAACGACTTAAAATCCTTGGAAACTTCTTTCTTATACTCACAGAGTGCATTCTAAAAAATTAGTTTGTCTCAGTTTTATGGGTTTTATTCACCTCATTTTCTAGACTTATGTTCAATATCTAGTTCTGATGATCATCTCCAAATTTATAAAAATATATATATTCTTCTAAACCCTCTCTTTTCATTTATCATTTATTATAGAATATTATTTATTATAAATTAAATTTGACTTAATAAATTTTATTTAATTAAATATGATTAAGTATAATTAAAATATTTTATAAATAAATGTATTACATTATAATATTATTTAACCTAGATCCATTTACTTATATTATATTTTGAGTTATCTTGTTATTTTATATCTATTGGGTTTAAATCTTTCTTATTTTTTTTTGGTGGAATTAATTTTGTTTAGAGGTCATGAACTCTCGATGCATTATACCCTTCTTTTTAAGGACCAGATCTTTATTTTCCATAATATCACATTTATATAAACTTTTTACTCTTTTATGTATAAATCTCCTTGGACCGAATTATCATGTGCTTGATTTCAAACCCTTGTGTAATATATTATTCATATTTCTTGATTTAGTTAATGCATTTTTAAAAATTATCTTCACAATTATTTTCTTTTTCTTTTTATCCTTTCCTTAATTTATTTATTCATGTGTGCATCTTATTATTTTTTTGCAGTCGCGTGTTTATACAAAAAATTGATTTCAATCAAATTGCATTATAAATATTCATAAACATTTAACTATGTTTAATCAAATATAAAATAATAAAATTTAATTAATTTATTATTCCATCACTAGAGAAATAAATAACAAATGGGGTTTATACACTTAATTTGTTCATTGTGATTAATCTCTCATATGGACCTAGTGTTCCTATCACAAATTTGTGACTCTCATCCACCAAAAAATGAGAGGGGGAAAGGAACGGAGTGGGACAAAGGGGGACAAAGGTAGGTTGGGTTGTGAATTTGGAAGCTTGTTTCAATTTAACCTTGTTTAAGAAATAGGTTCTACAAGTATTATACAAGTATAATGCAAATCAACATAAAGTCGAATGTAAATATCTGAAAAAATTTAATGGGTAAAACAAATAATAAATTCTCTATAAATTCATGCAGATATTAAATTAATTCTCTCCAAATTTTATACATATATGTAAATAAACTATTAAAAATCTCTATCAATAAAATGTATTTATAATTTAATTTAACAATATGCACACCCATACTTACTTACAATGATTAGGTCTTAAGGGAAGGAGTAAATTCAAGTGCACTTGACATAGAGGGGGGATATAATATAAGGTGGGATAAGGATGGGAGGGGAATTTTAAAAATTTCTAGAAAAGCTTTGGATCAGTATAATGTGGTGAGGACACCTACCTCATAAGATAAATCAAATTAAGCATAGATTGTCTCTAACAAAAATCTTTTATGTTTATATTATTATCAAAGTTGTTACAAGTAGGAGTTTTTTAATATGGAAATGAGACACATTTTGTCTATTTATTTACATGTTATTGGAAGGTCTTTGATTAATGGATTTGGAATATGCGTATTGAATCATGTATTATCTAATTTTGTTATAATGTATTATCAAAGATAGTTTTGTGCGTTGCAAAGTTGCAAAAGTGATTGGCTTTCAAGAGGACTCATGACCCTCCCTGCCCTCAAAATTAAAACTAGTCAAACTCATCGACGAAGCAGAGTCTAAAATATTTTTTCAAACTCCAAAATGCTTCAGATATATTTTTAGAGATCATTGGACTATCTTATAAAGGCATTTTTACTCACTCATTTTAAAGAAACTAGGTAGACCCAAGATTTCCTCATCCACCACAAACTCAACCTTGAACAAACTCTAATTAAAATATATTTGCCATTAAACGCCAACAAGCAACTAGATATCCCCTGCCATGGCTGGAAGACATTATAAAAGTGCATAAGCATGTGGCAAGACTTGAGAAGATTGAAGGTGAGGGATCAAATACAAGTTAGCAGGAGGCTCTGTATTGATTTTTAAAAAGTTATCCTAACTTTACTTGTAGCATCACAAGCTAAAATAAAAATAAATATTCTAAATAAATAAATAAAACAATCAAAGAAAAGGTGTTCTCGATTATTAGTCTAATTATTGTTGTTTCCAATGAGTATAATTAAATATCTTTTTAAATACGAATACTTTCAAAGTTACAAACATTATTGTATCAAAATCCATTCAAATCTTATCTCAAAGAAATCATTCTCTAGGACCCAATATGAGATTTTGAAAAAGCTATATAGAATTATCATGTATACATGAACATGGAATTATCACATAAATTTAAAGAGTTACCACCAATAAAAACAATATGATCTACATGTTTCATTTACATAACCACTTGGCAAGGTCATACTCATTTTGTGAGAAATTTTGTACCCATTTTCCATCATCAAATTGTACCATACTTTTTGCCAATATTTTAATAGTAGGCTATTAACAATTATATTTGCAAGCGATGCCTTCTCACATTACGGGAAAGGTCCCAGTAGCCGTGCACCCTAAATTTGGACATCAAATTAAGGTGTTATAACATCACATTAGACTTTGAAATTTTTACCCATTTTAATACATCGTCTTAACTACTTATAACTAAGCTTTCAAGGTCTAATGCATTATATATTTTACGATATTAATGATTTTATCATTAGAGGTCATAAAACACACTTTTTAAACCTATGATCAAAACATAACCTTGAAAAAACCATTTTATAATCCCAAAAGCACCAATAACCGAACATGAAAAAACCATTTACAAAATAATAATACATGTATTCATATTTTAAAAATCCCTTTTAGCATACTCTCCTCACCCGACTTAAGTGAAATTAACCCTATTTACTTTTTACATTCACCCAAATATAACTCAAAAACCCTAAAAGATAATCATTTTGGGACTCATTTGAGGTTGAGCAGCAGCTATCATGCAACTCCCCCAACACTGTTAAATCCCCCAAAATAGCAACGTAGGTTTTTTTTTGTTATGGATTTCCTTCTATGGACAACACTAGCTATTGTGGAGAAGGCATTATGCTTGAACTCATGCAAGTTTGGGATGCTACTAGCCAAGAATGCTTCAGAGCCATCACATATGCATATTATAAGGGTACAGTAGGGGTTCTATTGGTATACAATATAACTAGGCATCAAACTTTCACAAACATTGGTCGTTGGCTAGAAGAACTCCGCGTAAGTAATAATATAGACCTTCATCCTTGCTCCTTCCTACCTCCTCTTCTTTACCTTGTGAATAGTTTTAAGGTTCATGTGGCGTGATGAGATTTCATAGAAGGTAGAGATCCATAAACTCTAAAATTGGAAAGTATGTAGATAAAAATCATGAAAACTATTACACACAATACAAAGGAGGTTTCCCCCATCATCAGATAGGTAAAGGAGGTTTCCTCGCATAAGACACTTACTGTCATAGACCCTTTCCATTTTCACTGCCATGGTTATGCCTAAATGGCTTTCACCAAAATGGATTCCTATATCCACCCCATTCAACCAAAGCCTCATGTCCTTTCGGTCCCATTTGTCCTTAGATCAGATATACCTTTTTTCAAACCCCAAAAGTAATCCTCCTTGAGCAAACGGAAATAAGTGTCCATATACACCTCAATAGATCCATAGCTTCCCTTCTTCTTCACATAGGGCAATCCTTTAAAATAAATTTCAATTGAAGTATCATCAGTTGTGCTCATTGTAATCTCAGCATCCATGGGAACCAATTGCATCTTATTTCACTCAAGATTATAGGCAGATACGATAGGGGAAAGGTCTCAGTATCCACTTAATGAGAACAATAATGGTGCTCTGGTGAAAGTCTATTTTTTGTGCTTTTTTATAAAATAATGGTGCAACAGTCTTCTAATTGTAGTTTTTTATTTCTGCTGAGGCCTAACAGGAGATCTAAAGTTCGAGTAAGGAGTTAAAAAATTGCAGTGACTACCCTATGCAGGTCAGGTTGCATATATGACTCCATCCAGGTCAAATCAAGAGTTTAATTAAAATCACATTGAATGATTTCTACAGGCCTCAAAGCTACAATGGATGCACTCAAATCCCAATTGCAATGCAAGCTCTGCCCACTGGATTCCCTAATTTGACAAAAAAACTCGGCACCTCATTAAGATCCACATACTAGTAGAAAATTACTTTAGCTAATTAAGATGAAATGTCTATCCTGATATAAATAGAGAAAAAATAAGTCTAACAGGAAGGAGATACAATTATTTTGACCCTCACAGACAAAGCATTTTCAATTAATGTCCATGCTATGATATGTCTGCAACTGAAATGGGAATCAAAATTTCATTACTTCCAATTGATTGCTATTACTAGGGAACCATCAGACCTGACTGTCCTTCTTTCAACCTGACAAGGAAATATTTATGTTCAAAGATGACCAAATATTTAGATTAGTAACTACTTAATCTCCTTGTTGTTACAAAAGGAACATAAGACAACCTAAATAGACTAAATGGTAAAAACTCTTTCTTGCCTTCATTTCAACTGCATAAATATTTTTCATTAGTTTATAAATCTATGTTGATATCCTCATAATTTAATATCTATTTAAGGAGAATGTGTTAGTTCACATTGTGTTATCTATTCTATATTTTTGGTTATTATTAGTGGAATATTTGTTCTTCTCATTTGTGTATCACTAAAATTGTTTGGTGTTTGTTTCTTGATTTGTGTTTATAATTGTTTACATGGTAAGGGAACTAAAATTACCTTCTTACATGTTTGGATGACTTTTTAAATTTTATTTCTAAATAATGTTAGACTAAGATCTTAATGGAATATCAACATATGTCTAAATGGTAGGATTCCAGTCCATATAGCTTCTAGATCCTATTTCCATCTCTAGCTTTCCATAATAGTGTCTAGGTGTGTCTATTCTCATCACTATTCACTTCTCCTTCAATTTCATTACTTGTTCATTTTTTTGTCACTCTTTTAGTTACTATTTTTAGGTATATTGTAAATCTTATTGTTGTTATTTATTTATATATCTTAGATCTACATTGTGCAATAATTTTAGTTATTTGTGTTCATGTTATTTAGATTTCATAAGTAGTCCTATACATTTATTGTTTGACTAACAAGATTTAAATTTATTCATCTCTTAAATCATGAATGGATTCTTTTAAAGTTGATTTTATTAAACAGTTAGTGAATTCAGATCACACTTTTAAGACAGTTGATAGGAAACTCAAAATGTACAGATGGGAAGTTTGATATGTGTGAATGAAATCAAATTGATGTATGAAAATGACTTAATAATGTAGTTATTTTATAAAACTGGAATAACAGTAGGTGGCCTAGAACTAGGAAAAGATTAGATACTTGTTGGTATGTTGTAAGAAGTAAAGAAATCCGTGCACTTATATGTTTTCTACTTTTACAGGGGAAGGTGATACATCTATAATAAAAGTTTATAACCTCCAACCATCATTGATTTGGAAGGATGGCAAGTGGATTGAGTCGACATATTTGAAGGCAGGAAAAGAAGGGACACACAAGGAAAAGAGTGGACATATTTGAAGGGTTGAGTGGAATTATCTCTTATGTTTTTAAACACAATATATTATTGAGAATTGTTTTTTCTCCTTCAGCTCATTATGTTCTTCTTTGAATCAATGACACTTTAAATTAAAAAATTTGAATAGTATTTTTATGCTCGAATAATATTTTTTTATGCTTAAATAATACTTTTCTTTTATGAATGTCATCGAATGGTTTGCAGGAAATGAAGGGAAGCGCGGAGGAACTAATGTATCATAGTTCTATGGTGAGGTTTTTTCTAACCTCACTAAGGCAATGAACTATGTTTATTATTTTTCCTGTAATTTAAGTTATGCATTTATATTAAATTCAATTTGTTAATATATAAAAATAATACATGCATCCATAGACACAAATCAGTTACATGCCCTCAATGTGTATGTATATGTTAAATATGTGCATTTATATATGTGTATATGTCTCAATTTCCAATGTATATATGTATGTATTTACATACATATATGTGTGTGTTTGTATATATATATATATATATATATATATATATATGACATGAACATACCAAGCTTGAATGCATGTTTAAATATGCATGTGTATACATATATAGCATACACGCATACATGTGTTTATAAATGTATGTGTTCTTTATGTGTTTATATATGTATGTATGTGTATCTCTATATGTGTATGTGTATGTCTATATGTGTATGTGTATATATGTATGTGTGTATCTATATGTGTATGTGTACGTATATTTAAACATACATACACATACATATATAACAAACATACATACATGTGTGTGTGTATGTATGTGTATGTTTCTATGTGTGTGTGTGTTTAAACATACATACACATACACATATAGACATACACATACATATATACATGCATAAATAGACACACACATAATGCCTTCTCCACAATAACTAGTGATGTCCATAGAAGGAAATCCGTAACAAAAAACAACTAGCCCTACTATTTTGGGAGATTCTGTAGTGTTGGTGGAGGTGCATGGTGGCCACTGCTCAACCCCAAATGAGCCCCAAAATGATTAGCTTTTAGGGTTTTTGAGTTATATTTGGGTGAATGTAAAAAGTAAATAGGGTTAATTTCATTTGGGTCGGGTGAGGAGAGTATGCTAAAAGGGATTTTTAAAATATGAATACATGTATTATTATTTTGTAAATAGTTTTTTCATGTTCGGTTATTGGTGCTTTTGGGATTATAAAATAGTTTTTTCAAAGTTATGTTTTGATCATAGGTTTAAAAAGTGTGTTTTATGACCTCTCATGATAAAACCATTAATATATTAAAATGGGTAAAAATTTTGAAGTCTAATGTGATGTTATAACACCTTAATTTGATGTCCAAAGTTAGGGTGTGTGGCTAGTGGGACCTTTCCCCTAGATAGTGAATAATTTATCTGAATTGAACTGTGTTGTATTTTTTTTTTTTGAAGGATGTTTCTTATGTGATTTACGCACTAGCCTCTTTCATTTCTTCTTTTGTACCATGATGATCTAAAATAAGAAACATTCAACAATAAAAATTCAGTAACAAACTAAAAGTTGACAATCTTGACTTATGGCTAGGTAAGTGTGTAAACCTTCTAGGCTTTCTGTCTGTAATGAGAAACATTGAGCAATAAACATTTAGTAATAAACTTTTTGATGTAAATATGTTAGTGTGCAATCCAATTGACAGTCTTGGCATGTGGCTAGCAAGAGTGTAAACCTGTCAGGGTCTTGTTTTGAGAGAGCCTGGTCAGTTTACACACTTACCTAGCCATACTGAGTTTTGGACGGAACATAGATCAACGTAAAATGAGCCTCAAATGATTAGCTTTTAGATTTTTTGTGATATATTTGGGAGAAGGTATAAAGTAATTAGGGTTACATTAATTTGGATAGGGTGAGGAGGTTATGTTAAAGGGGATTTTTCAAATATGAATATATGTATTAATAATTTATGAATGGTTTTTTCATGCTTGGCTATTGGTTCTTTTGGGGTTAGGAAATGGTGTTTGAAGGGTTAATTTTTGCTTGTTATAAAGTGAAGATTGATCCTATCAGCTATATTATCAATATTATCAGATCTTGGAAAACCATGATGTCATTATTATTATTACTTCAATACTCACCATGCATGTAGGCCTTTTGCTCCTCTCAAATCCCTACCACAATCGAACAAGACATTAGTATTGTAGTGTATTTGGGCTTATGTATGCCTACATATATAACATCGTTATAGGTAATTCTATACAGAATAAGAAATTTGGGATATAAATAATTTGGCCTAGTTGAACCACAAAAAAACTACTTGATGTGTCCTAGTTTCTATAGCTTATTATATAAGTTGTATCCAATCTTGTTGTCAAGTAGAAAAGATAGCTTTTAAAAATCTATGTCATGAGAGCAGCATGACAAAAATCTTCAGGGAGATGCTAAGTTGTATTTCACATGCCTAATAACTCACAACAACTCACAATATGGTTTCACAATAGTCTATTTATTATTGAGCCAAGAGTTGAATTAATTATGGATATCTGGTGTGTAAGAATTATGGTTAGTTATTAAGTGTCTGTGTTAAAAGTCAGCTTGAAATCAATAGTTACATACTAGTCAACTCAATTTCCCTTCAGAAGAAGTGTATGTTAAAACCTCTAGAATGTAACATTTATGGTCAATTATTGAGTGTCAGTATTAAAAGTCATGTTGATCTCAGCAGTTACATGCCTGAAAACTAAATTACCCATCATGTTGAGAGTATGTTAGCGTGTCATCAGTCAAGTTGAGCTGAGAAAAATTTGTGTTTAGAGTCATTTTGCACTAATGAACTGTGTCTTTCCATGGAACAATATAGTGTGCATTGATCATCTCATGTGACAATTTAATTTATTATGTTTCTCCATTATCTCATTTTTCATTTGTACATGATAAATTGATTTGCAACAGTGTTGCATGGAAATTTCAACCAACATTCACACCAACCAAGAAAAATGATTGGCCATATATTTAGGGAATGTATGTCTTGCCAACAGGATTGTGTGGCAATTGTGGGGGTCAGTGGGATGTTTACTTGTTAAAAAGTCCTTAAAATGTTTGTGCACCAAAACATACTTTTATTTGAGTAAAGAGTTACCAGGAGAAATGATACAAACTAAAGTTCAAAATTGTTCGATAAAAAATGTTTTTGTTGAAGGTAAAGCATCCACTAAAGTAGTCTTTTGAACTTCGTAGAGACTCATCGTAATTAGGCAATTTGTGGAATATGGAGCTAACCGTCATAGTAAAGATAAAGTCATATGGAGCTAACAGTCTTAGT
Source organism: Torreya grandis (assembly GCA_037957365.1). Classification (NCBI taxonomy): domain Eukaryota; kingdom Viridiplantae; phylum Streptophyta; class Pinopsida; order Cupressales; family Taxaceae; genus Torreya; species Torreya grandis. The sequence continues at coordinate 3,225,293 of JARHVA010000228.1, read as the reverse complement.
AGAGATATTATTCTGTATAATTTTGAAAAATAAAAAATAAATCATCCCTTCCATTTTAAAAAAATAGCGTTCTTAATTTTTCTTGACTCTTTAAAAATGGAGTAATTCAGAAAGATGACTCTTTAAAATAATGTTAATTGGTGGCAGTATTTTGTCTTTGAGAGGGCCAATTGCTATGAAACTTCAATTTCATTTTATAAATATTGTGTATATTGAAATTTGAGATGAAAATTCAGAAATAAATAGAGTCAGAGCTATTTCAGAGAAAAGCATATTATTATAGACTGTTATTTCCAACCTGGGATTGATGGAGACTGCACTTCCCTACCAAGTTGTTTTATTTTCAGACTATGAATCCACTTCTACTTTGTGTTGTGATTGTATGTATGTACTTTGTAACTCAGAATCTATTCTCTTTGTTGCGATGAAATAATTAGTCTAAGGAATTATAATGAAACTATTGGAGACTCATATGCATTGTAGGTATTTATGAAGTTTATAACAAATTGGAGGGAATGTTTAAATTTTGCAAGTAATATAAAAAAAAAATTGATTGTTTTGCTTGGAATTGGAGGGAATATACAAATTTTGGAGGTAATATTTAAATTTGTGTCTAAAGTATATGTTTTTTTTTTAAAATAGTGAGCCTTAAACCATTAATTTTTTGTAGATATCAAGTTTAATGCAAAAGTTGTGCATCACTATTGACGTAGGTGACATTGGAAGAGTTGAATGATGGGATGAAATGAATGATTTTATATTCAATAGAATTTAAAAGTTGCACACTTTGTTCAAATAGCTGAACAGATTTGGATATATATATATATATGTATAAAAATTTATGAGTTTATATTTATATTAGTACTTTATCAATGAATATCGACCCCTGATTTTTTTATTATGTCACTTTATTTGAATAGTGAACCACATATTTTTTATTTGTATAGTTTCAAAATATATTCAATTTAGAGTTTTCTATATTATTAGATACATGTATTATTGTCAAATGTCAATGTCCTAATAATAGTACATTTTACACAAAAAAATAATTAAATGTTTTTACTTTTTAAATAAAAATAAAATAATTATTAGAGAAAATATGTACAACTATTAAAACCCAGTTGAACATTTAATTGTTCCACCATTAAAACATGTTCAGCGATTGAGACCTTTCCCCTATCCCCAGTGTATATATGACTCTGCATTAAATAGAAATCCACAACCATCTCAAAACACTAAACAAATAATTAAATGCTACGATCCCTCTTTGAGCGGCCCTCCTCTACCTCAAAGTAATATGCACTCTTCCTCTTTGGCCAAATTTCATGAGGTCTTCTTCACCAAGGAAACCTCCATAGATAATTCCACCAAGGGTTTTTGATAAGTCGAATGATGTTCCAGTCTCTCTTTATCAGTTGGGCATGATTCCATGCTGTCAAATACTGATAATTTCTCTCTTAACATTTAGATGGTTGCTCTCATCCATAAGGATTCGCCTCTCATATCCCTACGATCGTCCAAATATAATACCTCCTCTTTGATTGCTTCAATCCTTGCTCTTAGCTTTTCATTTTTAGCTTCCAAAAGAAAAGAAATGTTATGTGCACGATACATATTATCATAATGAATAAACGAAACCGAGTAATTTAAAAGACCAATAGTCAAAACATCAAGAATAGCAGCAGCGGAATGTGAGATAACCTCCATGGCGGAGCTTATCCAGACCGATCAAGCGTAACCAGCGCCCACTCCATTTCATTTTGCATTTTGGATTAGCTGGTATATTGTTGGAACTAGATGGGTTTGAGTGGGGTTTTTTAATTTTAAATTTATTTAAACAGTCAATGCCATTGTAACAGCACTCCTAAGCCGCCGCCATAACCACGTTGGGCAAGGGCATGCCACATCGTCGGGTCACCGCAGAATCTAAAGGCCATGCCACATTGTCAGTCACCGTTAATGGAAAAGGGCGATGGGAGTTGGATGACTTTTCAAGGGATGGGGATTGGAGGAGCCATGCCAGCACGCACCCAAGTTTGTCCTTGTTGATTAAGTTTGGTCTGCTAAGGTCACCTTGTAACAGACTTCAAACACCATGAAACAAGTTAAAATACAACCATCAATGAGTGGGAAAAAGCCACGAGCAATGGTAAACAGCGAAAAATCTCTTATACCTATGAGCCTAGAATCAATAATATTATTATTTAATAATATTATGTCAAAGAAATATATGTCAATAATGGAAAGAGAAGGGTAAGTGTTATAATCTTGATATAACACGTAAGAAGGGATAAGTGATATGCCTCGGCATAACCCCAAAAAAATGGCAATTATATAAACAATAATAATATTTTTTTATAAAAACATTATATAACAATTAAATATGCAACAATAGTATATTCTAATATATGCATAGTATAAATCATAAAAACATAAGCACTAAATATAATACATCACAAGTAATAATGTGTACAATAGAGATTAAGACACCAAATATATAGTATCGCATAATATATTTAATCATTATAAACACACATAATCATGTAATTATATAGAATAAGTGGAATTTTGAACGAAACAAAACGACCAAAAGAAAATAAGCAATCAATCACATGTGAGCAACACAAACTCAACAACTAGATTATCTAATATATACAAGACATGCCAAAAAACACACATGCAACCAATCCAAGCAATCATGGGGATAATAAAAGAACACCCAATCTAGTAATCATATGAAGTAACACGATGTATCCATGTAGCCAGACACGCAAGATATAAATTAGAATAAGATATGCATAAGCAATTTTTAAGCTCAATATGATAATGGAAGATAGGAAATATAGAACCTAAAACACACTGAACAATTCCCCTAGTATAGATATGCCCCAATGGAAGGATGCCCCTACGCATAGGCACAATGTAACTACAAAGCAACTTTAAGTCCACAATTATATGCAACTTGTATCATGCATCTAACTCAAATAATATAATGAGTAGCGCATGTAAACAAAGTATATGTAAACCTCTAGCCACATGAAGATAACCATGATATATAACAATGTGTAACTATGTAACAATCACAAACAAAGGAAAATATATTTTTATTTTTATATTTTATCATTCTTAGATTAATGAAGCTATGCATGAGATAAGCGAAGAAGTGTGAAAGTAAATAAATCAAAAAAATAAGTGAAGAGGTGAAAATAAAAAAAAGCAAGAAAACTAAGATCAATCAAATAAAATACAAGCCAAATGACAAAAACAAGAAAATTAAAAAAAAAAATGAGGAGAATCCCTACTAACCTACAACTTCCGTCAAAACTCAAGGCACACTCGGGAGAAAGGCCTTAATATATGTGTTGTCATCATTATGAAGTTCATGTAGACTTTTAAAATGAAAAACAACAATTGAATGCAAGGGCCAAATAAACAATGCAAACAACATAAACCAAGGGGCTAAACGTATGACATAATAAAATTGAAATGTGAAAGAAGTAACTTCATAATTCAAATATTATCATGCCCCTCTTTTTCTATAGACATCATTGAAGACCTTAGCCTTAATTAATTCCTAGGGGCTAAGGGACAAGTAAAAAAGGAAAGAGAATTAAGTGATTCTAATTGAATGTATGTAAAAGGTACTTTTTGAAAGTTACTTTATATTTTAAGAATCACTTAAGTTGAGACCCTTTAAGGGTCATGAGCATTTGAAAAAGTTAATATTTCTTATGATTTGAATTTTTATTTCTCTCCCAAATGGGATGTGCCCTTTAGGGAAAGTGGTATAAAAAGGAAAGGAGGATTTAAATAGATGTTATGTTATTATTGATATTCAAATATTGGTCATTAAGCATGAAATGCTTGAGTCATTGTTTTAAAAGATGAAAACCTTCAAAAAAGTAAAGAGTGGGGATACCAAGCCTCATTTTTCAATTAGGGCAACTTTACCTTGAGGTTATACTTGCACCTAATATTCATAAAATACAAAAATATTGCATTAAGAGTGGGGCGACTAAGGTTTGGAACCTTGGGAGCTGTTTGAAAGGGACGAAGACCCCTCATTGGAGGGTTGTGTGGATTATGGTGTTGGGATTGATTATTTTCAGTTAAGGAAAATTGACTCGAGCGCTGGTTTGTGGGATTTGAGATGCTTTTGAGACCTATTTTGGATCAAATCATATTATGATTTTATTCCAATATTTATGCAATGTGGCAACTTGTTTTGTCAGGTATTGCAATATATTTTGAGGATCATTTCTGCCCTAAAATAATATTCCAAATTTATTATAATTATTCCAGCTTGGGCGATTTAGTTTGAAGTCTTGTGAGGAGGGTTTTTGGGCTATTAGATGCTAAAATAAATATTCTAATTTTTATATTTATTTCCATCAATTATTCACTAAATTTTGAGAATATTTTGTAAGGTCTTTAGCCTCCAATAATATTTGTAATTGTCCTTATTAATTATGTAATTTTTTGGAATATTTCCCAACAGTTATTGTTTAAAGAATCCAACTTTTTACCCTAGTTTCAAATCTAAAGTAAATATTAAAAGTGGCATTTATTGTGGGAGATAAATTCATAATTTGCTTGCATAATTATTTGTTGGATAATAGGAAAGAAGGGACTAATTTTAGGAGTTATACATCAGCCCTAATTTCTTATGTTTATTCCCCTAGAATGCAGTCTATGGGGTGGAGGGATAAATTGGTGTTGAAGAAGTTAAATTTATTGAGTGATCTTCTATTTTCATGAATAGGTATTGCCCTATTGTTTATACTAATTTTGGAGGTTTATTGGCAGCTAGGGTTTGTTGTGGTAAAAATTAGAAACTCACAAATGTGCTAAGATTTCTAATAATCTTCATAATTCGAAAAATTATTCTATTTGGGGACATTACAGTGGTATCAGAGCCAATTTCTTGGCCAGCTATGGGGTGTCAGTGACTTCAATGGATTGACAACTTAGGTTTTTGCCAAAAGAGAAACACAAAGATTTCATTCAAAAGGTAGGGATGAAGAAGGGGAAAATGGATGAAACCATGAATGATTTGTTTCAAGCCATGGAGAATTATCAGAGGGGACTAAAGGCAATAAGTCCCAAGGTTATGGCAAAGTCTATGGGGTTAAGCCCTAGACCTCAAAAGTATCTTTTATAAGAGAATATTGAGCTACACGTGAATGATGAACTTCAAAAATCATAAATTCAAGGGTAACCCAGTGAGGATTTTTAACAGGTTATGGAGCAACCAATGAGGTTGTAAATGGTAGACACTAAAGTGGAAGAAATAGAAAAATTAGAACTTCCAAGGGTAGAGCAAGGAGAAGTTGTCCAACAACTTCATAAGCAACCAAAATATCCAGAAGAGAGTTTAGATATGGATAAAGAATGTATGTCATGAAATAAATTTTTTACATTATTTCTTATCATAGATCATTTTCTTTGCCTAATTTCAGATTTCAAGAGGAAGCTTGGAAGAAACAATTGTTGTTAAATTTTCAAAAAGTGACCCAAGTCCTATCAAGATTGGACAAGGCAAAGGGATCCTTTAAAAGGGGGATGCCAAATAAAAAAGGGGAACACTTAAAGGCAATGGTTGCTAAGGTTGATTTGCCTACAATCAAATATGCAATGGAAGCAACAAAATTGGAAGTGGCAAATGTTGATATTGATATTTCCAACAATGAGAAAGAGATAAAGAGTTCTAATTGGAGAAAGGAATTCTCCCATGTAAATTCAAAGATTGGGCATGATGAATTTCTAACATGATTGTGGGATCCAGGTGAGCCCTACAGGCATAATTTTGTTATTATGTCATGTTGTGAAATAAAGGACAAATCTTGGACCTTCATGGAAAGGGGCATGAACAAGAAGCACCATGATCCAAATATCAAAGGAAGGGTTGTAAGTAACCAATTCACTATTTTTTTCCACATTCTAAGTTTGTTTTCCTTGAAAAACTTTGTTGTCATGGTGAGTATTGGCCTTAGGAAGGTGTGCCCCTCACATCCCAACACCATGGGAGTATTTTAAACATGTATAAATGGAATTCCAACCACTATAAAGGGAAGATTGAAGAGGGGAAAAGCATGTTATAGCCATGATAAGAGGAATCTAAGACATAAAAAAAAAAGACCATATCATGTTCACAAGGCATGATGGAATAATTGGAAAAGTGTTGCTAAACACTATTGTATTGGCTAATATGTTTGATTCATGTGTAGGATCAATAAGGAAACTAGTTGCAATGGCAACAAGGAGTGCACAAGGTGCTACAAGTCTTGAATGAGGGCGGCCATTACGGTGTCCTAAAAATCATCACGGTCCATGTTTGAAGGAGTTGGTCAATCCAGAAAATGATAAGATGCCATTGGAGGTGACATCAAAGGCCATGGAAAGAGTCTGATGACAAGAACACAATCTCCTTGATGAAAGGACTTTGGACTCTGATGACAATTTAGGAGCTTCCATCCCTTAAGGAACATGTTTGGGGAAGATTGAAGCATGTTTGGGAGAATTGGGGGCATGGTCATGAAGATTGGATGATATGGCATGAGAAAATAAAGAGTAAATGCAGATGTAACATCTCTTCTTATCATATTTACTATGAAAAATTCAACTCATATATGGTAAGACATGACTCCAATATTGTTTCCCTTAGAATTGTATACATGTTTGGCACACCAAGGGGAAAGAGGAAAGTGAAGAAGGGAGTTTCCAAGAACAATTGCAAGGCTGCAAGTAAAAATTTTAGCTCTCTAATCATCATACATAGATTATCTTAATCAAAGGATCTAGGGGCATGAGGACCAAGGAGTGGAGAATCATCTTGTGGGAAGGATTTCCAACCCATAGAAGACACCACGAAATACCATCTAGAGCTTTATTTTTGACTATTGTGTTTGATTCTTGTGTAGGTGATGCCATAAGGGCAAGCAATGCCCAAATAATTGAAGATCACATAGTTGTAATACAATTTTATAGCCACTTTGGTAATTCTTATTATGAAATTTTCATTGCTTTCATCATTTCATGGGCAATATTGAGGCATATGGGCTCTATGGCAAGAGGAAAAAGGATATGGTACTACTATTTTTGCAAATTAAGTTTGCATAAACAACAAATAATCTTCATGAACAATAGTCTAAGGCTTTTCCAAGAGGGTTCTTTCCCATGGGATGGACCAAGGTTCGAATTGTACACAAAATCTATGGTGGGGACAGCTCTATGGGTGCTTCAATTGCTTGAGGACAAACAATTTTGGGTAGGAAGGATTGTCATGTCCCTTTTTTGATAGGGACATTATTGAAGACCTTTAGCCTTAACTAATTCCCGAGGGCTAAGGGACAAGTAAAAAGGGAAAGAAAATTAAGTGATTCTGATTGGATATATGTAAAAAGTATTTTTTGAAAGTTACTTTATATTTTAAGAATCACTTAAGTTGGGACCCTTTAAGGGTCATGAGCATTTGAAAAAGGTAATCTTCCTTATGATTTGAATTTGTATTTCCCTCCCAAATGGAACATGCCCCTTAGGGAAAGTGGTATAAAAAGGAAAGGAGAATTTCAATTTATATTATGTTATTATTGATATTCAAGTATTAGCCATTAAGCATGAAACACTTAAGCCATTGCCTTGAAGACAAAAACCTTCAAGCAAGGTGATTTATTATTTTTTGGAAATTAGATGTTTAATTCTTAAATAATAAATAGGTCTGAGTAGATAAAATCAGTAAATAATATGCAATAATTAATCCATTGATTTATTTAAACAAATTGTATTTTTGTATTTTCTAAAAATAGTAATGAGTGAGAGAAAATATGACTTAGCTTATTCTGGGATGTTATGGTTGAGACAAAGTCTGATACTAGAGGAACATGATTGGGACACTATCGCAAAATGAGATCTAGAGTTCATTTCTTGATTGGATAGGACCACCAAAAATAGGACACTCTATTGTTTGGTGTTGTAGTTCTAGTCTTACCGTTGTTGTCCAAACTACTCATAGAGATATGATTCCTCTGAGTTTTGTTTGCAGTGTCTATATAAGCCTATGTACCAAATTTCAGATCCTCGTTATCAATAGAACTCCCTATAGAGCTGATTCTTCATGTGTTTGTGTCTTCTACACAATTGAATGGAACTTTGGTAAATAAGAAAAAGGGGTTAGTGTGTAAAAGATATGTTGGACACACTTCACACCCCATGTGTGAGCAAGTTGCCTACAGACCAATACTTTGAGAAGGGATCAAGCTACATATAGCTATCCCATTGAAGTGCTTGGTGCGATTGTGTATTGAAATGCAAGTAAATACAAAATTGGGTGTACTTGAGATGACTAGAGACTGGTGTAAGGGTTTGAATAAGCTTGAAATGGTGTTGGATGTGTATGCAAAGAATAGGGAAAAGTATTTGAGTGGTCTTGCTTATATTCTTGCTTCTCTCTTGAAAATGAGTGTCAACCCTTCTAAATGAGCTTTGAATGGGTTTATATAAGAAACTATTGCTCATGGGTCGAATGCATTCAAGATAGGCCGACAAGGAAAAGGATAAGGATCAGAAGAATCTGACCATTGGAACCAAAAATGCATTTAGATAGGACCATTTAAAATAGGACACTTTTATCTAGTACTATAGTCCTAGTCTTGTCGATATTGTCTAAACTACTCACAGAGACCTAAGTTTTTGGGTATTGTCCATTGTCCCTATGTGAACCTTATTATAAAATTTTAGATGTTGGATGTTTACAAATGATTGAGAATAAGCAAAAAGGTGTCTATAAGGATTACAAGAGCAAGCAAGAGAGACCTAAGGGTTAGGTGTCATTATCCACACTCAAGTTCCTAAATTTCACATTTTATATGATTATATATTCCCCCTTTATTCTAGTGATGCAGCAAAGAGAAATACTAGGATAAAAGAAAATAGAAAGCATACCTAAACTTACCTGTAAGGGTGAAGCTCATGACATTGTGTGATGTTGGATGTATGTAGAGAGAACATGATGTGAAGTGTGAATCTGCAATAGAAAACATAGAGTAGATTAATCATTACTAGATACACTATATCTAAAATAAGAACTTACAAAATCTAGGTAAGAGAGAGAGGAAGAGAAAGGAACGAATACACTTCACCGAGTATGTGAACCAATACAAAACTTGTTGTGATGTTGAGTGATGTTGTATGTGTGTTGGGTATGTGTTGTACCAAGAGTAATATCGTGAAAGGAGTTGAGTGCTCAATTCCCCAAAAAGTGGCTCAAGAATACAAAGGCAGCCCTTTGGCTCCATTATCACCAACTAAGTGAATCTTAGTTGATCATGCATGTGTTAATCGATGTTTGGATTGAGTGTCCAATCCCTCTGAATAGGTGGTTTAAGAATACAAAGGCTAGCTAGTCCTTTGGCTCCAAGTTGCCTCGTAAAATGAAGATATGAAGTGATACTGGTATGGAATAGATGTCATATGAGATGGCTTCTGAAACCCATGAATGTAATGTGATATGACAATGTTAGCGTGGATAACCGAATGTATACTGGAAACTAGGTCACTCTTGGCCATTTTGAAAGATGGAGATTAGGCTTGTATGAAAGCCACTTTGAAATTGGTGTAATATGCTTATGTGGAAGCCAACTCAAGAACTCATGAACTCAAGAAGTTAAGCTTTTGTATGAAAGCTAAACTTGAAAATGATGCCAACCACTTGCATATGGAGTAAGGCACACAACTGCTGGAAATGTTTTGGAAAAAAACTAAACTCAAAAAGAGAGGAGGACCAATGTGCCACGCACATTACCCCCAATAAATGGTGTCTGAAACATGGATTCTGATTTAAAAGTTATATCAACTGCCCAATATGAAACTGGAAGTGAAAGCTATCATGTCATGCATGATGCCCCTATCTCTGGATTCTTTGGGCAAAAAATGTATCAAAATATATTGAATTTGGACTATGCTATGCTGACAAACTATGACTGAACTCACCTTTCTATCTATTTCTATAAAAATTGATTTTTTTGCTATCTGGACAAGAGCACTGAAAATAAGACACCCTAATGGTCGACGTTACAATCCAACTTTGGTGTTGTTGTCCAAGGCCAAATCTGATGACTATTCTAGAATTTTTGTTGTCTACCTGATCTGATGTCTGAGTTTCGACCACTAGGATCTATGATCTCTATGATAAAACCCCTGTTTGTTGCCCTCTCTTTTGAGGGTAGGAATAAGTACCTTGCAATGACTTCCCTTAGAAGAAAAAACCCTGCAAGTGTGTTGAGCTAAAAATATATATGATATAGCAATGATAATCAACAAGATATCTTGAGATATAGCAATTTTTATATTGAGAGATTATTAGATCAACAAGGGTATGCCTAGATAGATATAACAATGTAAAAACATGTGCAATTTACTGAACTGGAATCAAAAGGGTTAGTTGTTAGTTGTTAGTTGTCAGTTGTCAAGGAGGGATGGAACATGATGTCCATCATGGCGTCCAAGAAGACAAAATAAATGCATGATATGGATCATGGAATTTAAAAATAAGGACAAACAACCAAGCTAAAAGCATACAAATCAAGAAGCAAGAAGCATACAAAGGTGTCCAAGGGGTCCAACAAACAAGGGACATGGGCACATGTCACTTACACTGGAAAGCAAACATACAAAGCATGTTCAAATACCGCATACATGTACTATACAAATAAGCAAGATTAGCATGAGGGCCATAGGCATATAGAAGAGTATAAGCAATGGACATTGGCAAATGTCCAAAGGTACATACACATGAATAAAAGCACAAGACATTGGTAAATGTCCTAAGGCACACACAAGAGACACGCAGGAACTAGAAATGCAATCCAACAAGCTATGCTAAGCAAGAAGAGAAAGCATGTACTAATTGGAAAGATATAATCATATTTAACTAATCAAAGCAAGAGTGACAGCATGCAAGACATGTTTAGTACAAGACTAGGTATATGCTAAAGAGATACACAAGTTATAGATACTAGTAAAATGTCAATATAGTAATATGTGTAATCTATTAATTAATGTACATCAACATGATAACTTGGAGTGTGTAGTGTAGGAATGACATAACCTAGATGGTGTAGTCATGTAGAAGATGCCCCTAGTGGGTATGTATATCGATTTATGTCTCAAATATAGAAGTAGGATGCCCCCTCAATGGGTAGAGTGAAGAAGTCAAAGATTTGTACGTCATTACACAAACTCCAAGAAGATCAAGTGAAGCATGGTAATGTAGATAAATCGATAAACAATAGAATGAAACAAAAAATGTAAGTCCTAGCATAGTAGTAGAAATGTAAAGCATGGATGATGCATACAATCAAAATGTTTTTGTGTTTTTGGATATATTTAAATGTTTTTGGATTTTGAAATGGCTGCGAATATGATTCTAAATATTTGGATTCATTGTCAGTCTCTTAGAAATCATAATAACCTGTGTTGTTCCACTCATCATTATCATCTTGATTTTGAACCAATGGACTGCTAGTGTTGAATTTTGTTGTATCTTGATCTTTTCCTTTTATAAATTGTGACTGTGAATGATTTGCCTTAGGATGTTCAATAAATCCAAAACCTTGGTGAGAAAAATTATCAACTGTTAGAATAGGGGTAGTGATGCCTTGAGCCTACTTGCCCAACCCTTGACATTAATAATCAAACTATTGTAGATATTTCTGACCAAACCCATACTGCTTTGAAAGTTGAGTCTCATTTTAGAGAGGGAGATTTGCATCTTTTTCATAATTTATCTATGCATGTGGTATCATTCCTTGCTCTGATTTTGCTTTTTGATCATTTTATTGTTCTGAGTTATGCTTTGGTAACTACTTTTTTACTATTTTTGAATTTGACCATTTGTGAATGTGTTCCTTGTCACTGTGGATTGTTTGACTGATTTACCAATTATTTGTTGTATATGTTATTTTAATACCAAACATGAATCTGTGTGATGTCCATGCATTCTATGATATGCACAATAATATCTGGATCTTCTCGCTGGATGTAAAGGAGGTAGTTTGATCAACTTACATTTAACCATTTCTCTTAGTACCTCATTTGGACTCTTATTTGATCTTTGAATGCTTTTTGAATCACTAGTTGTAGAGTTACTTTGTTTTGATTTATTGTTTTGATATGTAACCTTGCTTGTAACCAATTGACTAGGTGAAGGTGCATATACATGATTGACACTAGGGTGCCTTTGAGGCTTTTGCATTATGATCTGATTTTTCAATGTTGTGATTTTTTCATGTAATCATTGAATCTACATGTGTAAATCTGAAGGTAACTTGATCATACTGATGATTTGATCCCTTAGAGTCTCACAAGTGCAAACCCTAGTTTCATTCAATTGAACATGTAAGCACATATGGTGAGGATGGTTTGAAGAAGATATAAGTTGAATGTATACATTAGGAACAATAGTATAGGGTACCTCACCTTTTAGAGGGGTGATAGCATGGACTTGGTTACAAGGAAATTATCTATCACCCTCTTGAGGGAGAGGAGGAGAAGGGATTTCTTTCCTCTGCATGAAATATGACATTGAAACAAGAGTAGCCAAGGAGGCATATGCATCTAGGTAGAAACCATGTATATGGGCTAAAATTCATGTAAGTGGAGTTATAAGTTGTATATAAATATGATTTATAAAGAACATTCCACATGAGAGATAGCAAACAAGGGATAGAGAGTATGTATTTGTGCATGAATGCATAGAAAATTCTGACATGAATCATAACATTTCTAACATGTTTAGCATGATAAGCTTGAATTATTTTCCATATGAGTGATAGAAAGTAAAGGATAGACATCATGAATTTTTGTATAAAGGCTTATAAATTATTGACATGCAACATAACATTTTAAATGTATTTAGCAAAATGGAGTTGGTAATTATTTCGTATGAGTAAAAGAGAATATGCAAAAAGAATTTTGAAATTTTGAGCATTTTTGGCAATGAATTTTGTAATATCATCCCGTATAATGAAACATAAGTATGAAATGCAAAGAATGAAGCTTTGTACTAACATATGATAGACTTCATAATTCATGTACATGATAGGGCCCATTATGGTTTCCTTGTTATTTGTAAGAAATGCAAAAAAAGTTTGTAAATAAATGAGCATCATTTTGACAATTTGATTAAAAGTGTAAGGTGATACTTCAAGAAGCAAAATAAGAGCTAGTACATGCAACTAAAGATTTTTCAAAAATAGTTTTGCAAAATACTATGAATTTTTGAAATTTAAAATTGAATTTCTAAGCTAAGTATACAAAATAAAATTCAAGAATTTATGGGAAAGTGTTTGATTTAATGGGAACTAGTAGATGCAACTAGGGTTTTGAGATTTTTTTTTTGAAATTACTATGAATTTTTTAAATTTGAAATGATTTTCTGATTTTAATAGGCAACTAAAAATTCAGAAAATGATTGAAAAATTACTACAAATTTACCAGGAGCTAGTTGATGCAACTGGGATTTGAAATAAATTTATTTTAAAATTTACTATAAAATTTGATAGAAATTTTTGATTTTAATATTCAAGAAAAAATTTAGAAATTAATGTGAAAAATCAACTAGGAATTTACCTTAGGGTTTGTAAAGTTTTTATGTGAAATTTGAAGTAAGTCAGGTTCACCAAATGATTTATTATTTTTGGAAAATTAGATATTTAATGCCTAAATAATAAATGGATCTGAGTAGATAAAATCAATAAATAATATGCAATAATTAAGCCATTGATTTATTTAAACAAATTGTATTTTTATCTTTTCTAAAAATAGTAATGAGTGAGAAAAAATATGACTTGGCTTATTCTGGGCTATTACAATTGAGACAAAATCTGATATTGGAGGAATAGGACTGGGACACTGTCAGAAACTAAGATCTAGAGTTCATTTCTTGATTGGATAGGACCATAAAAAATAGGACACCCTACTGTCCGGCACTGTAGTCCTGGTCTTGCCGTTGTTGTCCAAAGTGCTCACAAAGATATGATTTTTTTGGGTTTTATTCGTAGTGTTTGTGTGACCTTATGTACCAAATTTTAGATCCTCACTATCAACGAAACTCCCTGTAGAGTTGATTCTTCATGTTCTTGTGTCTTCTACGTAATTAAATAGAACTTTGGAAAATAAGAAAAAGGGGTTGGTATGTAAAAAATACACTAGATGCACTTCACACCCTGTATGTGGGCACACTACCTACATACTAATACTCTGAGGAGGGATCAAGCTATATGTAGTTCTCCCATTGAAGTGCTTGATGTGATTATGTATTAAAATGCAAGTAAATGCGAAATTGGGTGTACTTGAGATGACTAGGGACTAGGGCAAGGGTTTAAATAAGCTTGAAATGGTGTTGGATGGCTATATGCAGAGAATAGGGAAAAGTGCTTGAGTGGTCTTGCTTATATCCTTGCTTCTCTCTTGAAAATGAGTGCCAACGCTTCTAAATGAGTTTTGAATGTGTTTATATAGGAAACTATTGTTCATGGGTCGAATGCATTCGTGATAGGTCAATAAAGAAAAGCATAAGGATCAAAAGAATTTGACCGTTGGAGCCCAAAATGCACTTGGATAAGACCATTGAAAAAGAACACCCTATTATCCAGTGCTATAGTCCTAGTCTTGTCACTGTTGTCCAAACTACTCACAAAGATCTAAGTTTTCTATGTTTTGTCCATTGTGCTGGTTGTTTACGAATGACTGAAAATAAGTAAAAAAGTGCCTAGAAGGGTCATGAGAGCAAGCGAAAGGGACCTAAAGGTTAGGTGTCATTAGCCACACTTAAGTTACCAAATTTTGAATTTTATATGACTACATAAGGAATGAATGGGGACATCAACCCTCATTTCTCAACTACGGTAACTTCACCTTGACATTGTACTTGCACATAATATTCAAAAAATACAAAAATATTGCATTGAGACTAGGGTAACTAGGGTTTGGATCCTTAGGAGTTGTTTGAAAGGGATGAATACCCCTCATTGGAGGGTTGCATGGATTATGGTGTTAGAATCGATTATTTCCAGCTAGGGTGAATTGACTTGAGAGCTAGTTTGTGGGATTTGAGAGGGTTTTTTAGGTCTATTTCGGGTCAAAACATATTATGATTTTATTCCAATATTTATATAGTGTGGTGACTTGTTTTGTGAGGTATTTCGGTATGTTTTGAGGATGATTTCTGCCCTAAAACAATATTCTAAATTTATTAATTATCTTAGCTTGGGTGATTCAGTTTGGAGTCTTGTGAGGAGGGTTTGTGGGCTATTTGATGCTCAAATAAATATTCTGATTTTCATATTTATTTCCAGCAAGTATTTATTAATTTTTGGTAATATTTTGGAAGGTCTTGAGCTTCCAATAATATTTTTAATTGTCGTTATTAATTTTATAATTTTTTAGAATATTTCCTAGCAATAATTATTCAAAGAATGCAGCTATTTACCATGGTTTTAGATCTGAAGTAAATCTTAAAAGTGGCATTTATTGTGGGAAATAAATTTAGAATTTACTTGCATAATTGTTTGTTGCATAATAGGAAAGAAGGGACTAATTTTAAGAGCTATACAAAATCCCTAATTTCTTGTTTTTATTCCCCTAGAGTGATGTTATGGGGTGGAGGGGTAATTCAATGTTGAAGGGGTTAAATTGATTGAGTTATCTTCTATTTTGATGCATAGGCTCGATTGCTTATACTAATTTTGGATGTTTATTGGTAGCTAGAGTTTATTGTGCTAAAAAATAGAAACTCACAAATTAGCTAGGGTTTCCAATAAATTCTAGACTTCAATAAATTGTCTTATTTGGAGGGCATTACAAACAAGATAGAAGAATAAAAAAGTAACAAATAACTTGAGAGAGGATAGTAAAGAAAATCTAGAAATGAGCATGATTAACTGAAAAGCCATAAACAACACAAGTAAGCAAGCATTAGAGATACAAAATAAATAGAAAATATATATTGTATACAATAGATTATTTCATTGAAGCACATGAAATAGGCAAGTAATGCTAAGTGAGATTATTTTGTTAAAGCACGTGAGATAAGGAAGCAATGCTAACCAATAATATCATCTCAATGTCCATAACAATTTATCAATTTATCTTCATGATTGCAATATGCAAATCCTATAGACCATGAATATAAGGAGTCAGATGTGTTACTAGTATCATTAAAATGTAATAGTAACTAGGATCATCGTCACTAGTAGTATACTCATTATTGTGGTAATTAGCTTCAATAGTTTTTTTATCGTCTTGTAAAGAAGCACTTTGTTTGAATCATGTAGTTGAAACATTACTTGGTGTTTTATCTTCAACAAATGAAAAAGTTACATTAAGACTATTTTAATATGTGAATAAGTAGGTACTTGAACTTTAGATGTTTTCACTTGATGTCGTATGAGTTGTTGTTTAGATAGCACTTTGGGTAATACCTCGTGTCAAATTGGTGACTCATACAGAATGCTTTGAATAGTAATTAGTTTCTTATGATGTACACATTTTAGACATTGATGTAATGTAGATGAGATTGTTTGCGTTTGATTAAACCAAGGGCATCCAAGTAATATATCATGTCTCATTTTCTAACACTGAATAAAACCACACTAAAACAATCTTAGACATATGGTAACAACAAATGTGATACCCCCTAGAAGTTCCCATGCAAGACTATTGTAACTCTTCAGAATAGTGGTTATACCATCTAAATAATTTTGAGTGCATATTTTACTAATAAGAAACTACATTGCACATATGTTTAGACCTAAACCATTCTCGACCATAATACATGTTGTCAATCAGACTCACACCCTTATGAAGATAGTTTCAGGCCTTCACAGTCTGTTGAAATATGGAAACAATCCTATGTTGTGGGTGGCTCAATCAGTGGATTGAGTCTCTAGATTCTAAGGGATAGCTCCCTTTAGTGTATCAATTCGGATCTCTACTTTATGCTACAAACTACTGGAGAAAAGGGACAAGGGTAAACTTGAAAGGAAATCCTACCTAATGATAGTGATACCCTTGAACTTTGATTGATCCACATAATTTGAGCTTCTAAAAACATTGATTAGACAATAAACAAACTAAATTTTTAACCTCAATTGACCTCTACACATCAGTATTTCATGAAAAGGTTTTATCTTGTGATCAAAGCTTAAGAGAAATGATGGAATAAACCTGATTCAAGGCACTAACTAGCCACTTATATCCATTGTAACTTCATATATATATATATATATATATATATATATAATCAACTAGTAACTAGGTAAGAATCAAGAATTGATAAGGAAGAAAATTCTATCACATGCAAATCACTGACATAAATACACTATACCAACACCTTGGAGTTTGAAAATTGTCCTTCTATTAATCTGAAAAAGTTACACAACACAAATTTTGGTAGAGTATGGCCTTGCCAAAAGAGGATTCAATTCAAAGCTAAAAAGCCAACTTATATAGAAAAAGATACAACAGTCAAGAGGTTGGTGTTGAAAATAGAAGAGGAGGTCAACTCAGTCTAACTTGTGCTATCACAACCTTCAAATAAAATCTATTTTTGTCTTATACTTTGCATGAAAAACTCTTTGGAATTAAAAGTGATGGAGAGCCCATTTCATAATCCTTATTTAGAATAAAGATTAAATTCTTCAAGATTGATCAACGTGCATGGGTCTTGCATGATACTACACCAAAACTAAATTTAGAACTCTACTTGAATTGTTGGAACGTTGAAAGCTTGAACTTGAAGCTGAGTTGGATCATTGCATGCAAGATATTACTAGGAGACAAACATGGCTTCAACAAATAGTCAGCTGAAGCTTTGACCAATCAACTATAAATAGCCTTCCACCGTTAACCTCCTCGAGTCTTTCATGCATTCGAGTCTCTGTTTTAGAATTGAAAGAGTCATTCTTGAAGGTAGATGTATGTCTTTGAATGATTTGATTATTTCATTTATTATTTGGTTTCTCTTTATTGCAGCCTCAGACTGTAGATCTTCTTATAGATGGAAAAATAATACTTTATTGGATTTTTGCATGTTCCTATTTATTTTGGATTCGTCCAATCTTGCTTAGGCCACTTTTTATTCTCTATATGTATTCCTTCGGCATTCGTTTGGGCTCTTTGTCTTGGACTTTTCCTTTGGGCTTATTTCCAACATCTTTATACCTTATTTATTTCCTTCAGACAAAAAGTCCAAAGGAATTATATCTTCGGGCTCTTTGTCTTTTGTCACTTTCTCGTAGACAAATTATTCGTGGGAATTGTCTCTTCATCCTTTCCGATTGGTCCATTTCCTTTCTATTTCCTTTGGATAAAAAGTTTGAAGAAATTCTTTTGGAACCACTCCTTTTTTCATTTAATTGTTTCAAGCTTCTCTTTGTTGTCCAAAGGTCCGAAGGAATTCTCGTAAATAGAACCCTTGCAAATTACCCTACGAGCTTTCGAAACTGCCCTTCGGGCTTTTTGACATGGTCCTCCTCTTTGAAAAGTGCAATGTTTTGCCTTTGAAAAGAACTTCTCGAAGGGAACAACCTCTTCGAACTTTTTGCCAGTGACCCTTCGGCATTATTTGTAAAGTCCACCTGCCCTTTAAAAAACATGAAACGGTCCCTTTGAACAATGAATGAACCCTTCGGATTTTTTAATGTCTCTTTCAAATTTTTTTGTCCGACACATTCCTTCGGACAATTTGTCCGAAGGAATGTCCCTTCCGACTTCTAAAACTGCCCTTCGAGCTTTTGTCAATGGTCCTTTGGAATTTTCCAAGTGAACCTTTTTCTTCCCTTCAGACAAAATGTCCAAAGAATTTAAACCCTTTGAAACTTTTCAAGTTACCCTTCAGATTTCTGCTTGGATAACTCAAAAGTTCAAACAAACCCTTCGGCTTTTTTAATGAACCCTTCAAAAAATTTGAACAAATGACCTTGCTTTTGAGGATGCCCTTCAAGATTTCCACTTGGACAATTCCAAAGGAAAGTGACCATTTAAAATTGAACCATTCCTTCATATTATTCAGGACCAAAATTGATTCACAAGACAAACTGAGACGATATACAAAGTTCCGAATGGTAGGGGTGACAATTTGCCCTGTGGGGAAAAATTGTCAACATTTTGATGACTCAATTGGGAAGCATGCCTGCTATGCTTGAGAACTCAAACCATATATATAACACTTGAACTCATAAAATAAAATTTGGTTCATGATTGTAAGTACAACCTTCATCCTCCAAAACAAGAAGGTAAACACACAAAGTAGCAAACAAGCACTTATTTGGAACAAAACAAAATGAAACTACTGTGCTTGAACAACAGTTGGAGGAAATCAAACAAACTATGTACAAGGAACTTTGCTTTTCAATAACAATTTTTTAAATGTATCTCATTTATTGGGATCGGAAACTCGTCACCATCCATCTTTGCAAGTTGGAAGGCATTGTGGGATTTGCATCTGGAGATTGTGTATAGGCCACTCCAAACGGAATCAAACTTTGTGTGCCTTCTTGTTTTAGATTTATCCTCATCCCACTTGAGGATCAAATCTCTTTCTTTGAAACTTAATGAAGAAGCTCCTTTGTCAAAAGCTCTCTTTACTTGTACCTGTTGAATTTTCATGGCTAGCATGGACTGATTTATTGCTTCTTCCAACTCTATAAGCTCAGCATATCTGATCTCCATAGGCTCATTCTCCAATAATTCAAGTTGATGCATTAGTTCTAAATCAAGAAACTCAAGAGAAATGGGTAACCTTGCTTCCTTACCATATACCGACTTGTATGGAGAGTTGGCTATTGATCTTTTGTAGGTGATCCTATCATCCCATAGAGCTGACTTCAACTTGAGATGCCATGATCTCCGATTGTCTTCAATAGTCCTTATGATCTTCAATAGGTTCTTATTCGTAGATTCAGTAAGGCCATTACCTTGTAGATAATAGTTTGATGAAGTGCTAAGATAAATTCCATGTTGGACAGTCTATTGGCTGATCCTAGTTTCTACAAAAGCCATTGCATTGTCAGAAATAATAGTTAAAGGAACTCAAAATCTATCGATAACATTGGTTTTGTTTGCTTCTTTCAATGCTACTACTTCTATCCAACATGTGAATTAATATGTAACAGTTAGAATCCATTTATGTCCTAAACTTGAAGGAGGATTTATGAGACCAATAAAGTCCAATACCCATTAGACAAAGGGTTGATCCACCACAATCGGTTGAAGAGGTAAGGTTGCAAATTTCAATTTTCCTACAAACATAGCACATTGTTTACACTTCCTAACCCATACATGGCAATCATCAAATATACTAGGCCAATAGTACCACCTATCATGACCTTAAGCATTGTAGTTCTTGCAAAAAAATGTCCTCCACCATGTCCATCATGAAATTCTTCAAGCAATCTCTGATTTTGGCTTAGTTCAACACATCTTATCAACATGCCATTGATATCTTTCTTGAACAAAACACCATCAACAAGAAAACATGGAATTGATTGCAACCTGAAATATCTTCTTTTTGACGCACTTAGATGAGAAGGATAAATACCATCTTGGAGATAGCTTACCAAGTCATGAGACAAGCTAGAATGTGAGGTATGACCAGCTGCAAAATCTTCATCATTTGACACCAAAACAACCTTATTAGCCTCTTGCAAGTCTTGAGATAGATGCTCATAAAGTCCTTTGCCTCTTAACTAGCTTTGTGACCTTAATTTCCACATTGTATTCCATTACCTTGGTTATCCAACCAACTCTCTTCTCATTTATATCTTTGTTAAAAAAGAAATCTTTGATGCTTGGATGAGAAACCATTAGGTGTATTTTATTATTAGACAACAAATATCTAAACTTTTTAAGATATCTTATAACTAAAATCACATGTTTCTCAATAAAAGAGTACCTTATTTCATATTTTTCCAATATTTGACTAAAAAAAATTATTGACTAGCTCCAAAGCCTCATGATTTTGTTGCATAAGAATACCTGAAATGGTGTCCATGTTAGCATATGTATACAAAATAAAATCTTTTGTGAGATCTGGGTTTATAAGTGTAGGAGCACTAGCTATGGCCTTTTAATATCTTCAAAACCTTTTACTCCTTCTTTGGACCAGTTGAAGCTCTGATTCTTCTTTAACATGGCTGTAAGTGGCTTAGCTAAAATGGCAAAATCTGAAATATACCTCCTTATGAAGTTGATCTTCCCAAAGAAGCTTTGCATAACCTTTTTGTACTTAGGTAAAGAGAGTGCAAGAATAGAGTCTACCTTTTCAGAATCTATGTTTAAACCATACTTTGAAATAACATGTCCAAGAAGCTTACCTTCATGAACCGAGAAGACACACTTTTTGGGATTTAGAGATACTCCAAATTGCCTACACCTTTCGAACACTTGCTTGAGATGAACCATGTGATCTTCTGCACTCTTTGAAAACACTGTTATATCATCCAAATAAACAAGTACAAACTTGTTAAGAAGGCCTTGAAATGCCATATGCATGGCTCTATGAAAAGTTTCTCCAGCATTAGATAAATCGAATGGCATCTTTCTGTATGCGAACGTCCCCCACTTGGTTGTGAACGTTGTATTAAATTGGTCTTTATTGACCAAACTCTAATTATAGTCACTATATCCATCCAACAAAGAAATTTTTTTTGAACCTGCAACCAGCTGTAAAATTTATTCCATTGATGGCAATAGATAGTGATCTTTAAGTGAAGCCATGTTCAAATCATGAAAGTCAACACACAATCTAATCTCACCATTCTTTTTCCATACCGGGACAAAATTTTCCACCCAAATTGAGTGCTTGATTAAAAATATAATAGCTGATTCTATGAGCTTGTGAAGCTCAGCTCTCATCAAAGGCTCAAGCTTATGATTGATGGGCCTTTGTCTTTGTCTCACTGGTTTAGTTTTAGTTTCGATCTCAATGGTGTGTTGAGTTAAACTTAGGTCAAACCCCTTGAGATCACTATATTGCCAAGCAAATATATCAGCAAAACTTATGCATAACTCAATGAAAGCTTCTTTTTGTGAAAAAGTGCAAGCATTTTCCAACTTTAAAATCTTACCAGTTGCAATCTCTACATTGGCATAGTGCTCTTCTTTTTTTCACAAAGATGACTTCTCTTTCCTTAACTCATCATCACCACTGAAAATGTTCTCAAGTGTGACCAATCCCTTGGGCAACTTATTTGTTTTTAGTTGCACAATTTGATCATCATACTGTTGCAAGTGCTTTGATTGGTCTTTTGAAGAAAACTCAACCTCTTTTTGCAAGTCTCACAATTTAATTATCATCTTTGAAAACCTATCAATTCTCATGATTATCTAGAACAAAAAGCCTTACAACCACCTTTATATGTGACTGATTTTTTTCACTTTTTACATCAGCTGAGATACTAAATTGTGCCCCAAAAGCAACCAACCTATCAGCATATTTATTATCACCTCTTGGTATTGCTTGAATGTTAAAAACTTGGAAATATTCAAGTAAGTCCCATATTCTATGCCTGTAAGACTTAAGCAACAAATTTTTACATATATTCAAATCTCTTACTTGGTGAATTATAAGTTCACTATCACCAAAAAACTTGCAAGGTGTTGATTTTCATTTTCCTAGCCCGCTGCAAACCGTGAACCAGTGCTTCATACTCAACAACATTATTTGAAAAACCAAACTAAAAATTAATAAAAAAGAAATACATTTGCTTTGTTAGATAAACCAACATCATTCCATCTCTAGTTCCATGCTTATTCCTTAATCCATCAAAGTACAATTGCCATAGACCTTCACTAGACTCATCATCCTTAACCATGGCTGGAATTGGTGCATCATTCTCATGAAGATAATACAAACCACGTCCTTCTTCAATCAGCTTATAAGGATCATGCTCATGCAAGGTAGAAGCCCACTCATCAAAAAATAGATCTGGAACTCCATCCAAAGGTGATTCACTTTCTACTTTATTATCTTCTAGTGCTTCATCTGAGATGATACAATTAGTGTTCACAACACTTAACATATATGGATCCATATGAAAACATGCAATAGATTCATAATAATTGTTACCTTGGTACCATACCTAGTTCTGAACATTAAATAAATTTAATCAACTAATAAATATCTCTCAATATTTGAGGTGAAGTCCCTTGAAAGGCACCTAGCAAAGGAGGCAAGTCTACAACAACAACATCTTGTTGAATAGTAACATTGGGACAAACATGTAATGTCAATTTTAAATCTTTGATGATGCCTACTGTCTTTGTTGGTGATCGGTCCAACTGCAATACCCCTTTAGTAGTTGGCTCATAAACAAGGTCGAGCTTGTATGCAATTTATTTAGGAATGACTGTACTACTAGCTCCACTATCCACCATATAATTATGAACCAAAGTATCACCTACTATCAAAGAAAGGTAAAAATGAGTTTTTTTAAATTTTACCTTAGTTTTATTCACCTTTGCCATCTTATTTACTTTTTTTCCTTGTTTCTTAGTTAGTTGATCCGAATTAGTCAAGACAACACCCTCTTTCTCAACCAGTTTTGGAGACAATTTGAGAGCTGAAAGCTCTTGGATGAGCATATCTTTTTATTCTAGAATGGAAAGATAATCCCACATGCTAATGCTAATATTAGACTTCTTCATTTGATCCACTTTACTGAAATGAGATCCACTAATCTTTTGTTGCACTTTCTGAAGCACTGGCTGTTCACGAACTAGAAATAGTTGATGAACTTTACTAACCTCTATATTATGATTTTTTTGAGTTGTAGGGGCAGCAAATTATTCATTTGTACTTTTAGAAACAACATTAGGATTATTTGAAGCTTTTGTCACCTCCTGAAGCTCATCAATGGCTCTTCTTTTAGCTCTAGTTTCAACTGCAACTTGACCACTTGAATTATTAGTTTTAACAACTTAAGTAAAAGTAACATGATCATCCACTTGTCGTTTTACATTAATGGCATCAAGCTGCCTTTGAACTTGTTGAGTCTCTCCTTTTGATTTCAAACATGTATCTTGGTACTGACCTCCTTGAAAATAAAACTCTTCTTATATCATTTGTGGCATAGTGATGTTCTATGATACCAAGGCTTGGTTTTGAGCATCATTGAGATTTGAGGACTACCAACCTGAATCATGTATCAAATTATTTTGAGGTGGGGTGGTAACAATAGCCTTTGAAGTAGAAGGAGCAATAGGATCAATGGCAACATATGACTTAGTTGGAGTTATGGCTCTTTATATTTGATAAAGTGGTCTATTCTCTCTGAAACCTTGATAAGGAGGCCTTTGATATTTGAAGTGCTGATAGATGGTTTAATTTTGTTGTTGATAGGGCCTATTTGCTTGAAATTGTTGCCTTTTGAGATGTACTATTTCATTTCCAAAGGACTGTAGCAAGCTTTTCAACTCTCCTATCTCACTAGTTTAACTAGTAGGGCTACAATTTGAGCTTGTGGTGATGAAATAAGAGCTAAAGATGGAATTTGAGGAATTTGAGGGGCTGATATGTTATTCAATTCTGGGAATATAGGCATTGGAGGCCTTGGAGAAAGCTTATCAATTTGTATCAAACTATTTTTTGTCTTTATTGTAATTTCATAAGTATCTGGCAAGTTAGTACCACCCATTGACTGTATCATCACACTAATGTCAGAATTAAGGGCTTTCAAATAGTACAAGAATGCATATTCAGGGGATGGCCTTATCAATATAAGTATTTTGGTCCATGTCTTTTGAAATCTAAGGTTAAAATCAGGCATAACCTCATGAGGAGCCCTTGTTATGGTGGTCAATTGCTCAACTAAAGATAGGTGATCAAATTTGTCCTCAAATTGTTTGACTAATGCTGCACCCAATTCATCCCAGGTAGAAATAGAGTTTAGTGAGAGATTTATATACCATTGTAATGCTTTTCTTTTAAAGGAAGCGGTAAGCAATCTGATAGCAACATTATTTTCAACAACATTATGGACTGAACAGAGATTAGCTACATCTTGGATATGCTCAATAGGGGTTGTTTGATTTTCTTTTGAAAGAATGGGATGCTCTTGAGGGCAAACACTGGAATGTCATCAAACTGGGCTAAATTCAGTGGGCTACCTCTATTGAATGGAACAAACACCTAGTTTCTGATGGCCATTTAGATAGTGGGGTTTGTAGTGGTTAGAACAGTAGGATAACCAAGAGACAAATATTGTTTTTGAGGATATGGTTTTGCATCCTAAACCTTGATCTCTTATATGATATAAATTCAAAAGGAATACTTTTACTTGCTGACCTTATGGTAACTTTTGGCATAAACAAATTGCCTGAATAATGTTATGAGCTCTGTAACTGGATGTTGATGATAATGAATGTCTTCTTCTACTGTAAAACTTTTTCCAATATGTAAAGAATTTCTTCAAAGTCCCACCGAGTGTGCCAAAAAATGTTGTCAATCAAACTTGCACCCTTGTGAAGGTAGTTTCAGGCCTTCACAGTTTGTTGAAACATGAAAACAATCTTAGGCTGTGGGTGACCTAATCAGTGGATTGAGTCTCTAGATTCAAAGGGCTAGCTCCCTTTGGTGTATTAATTCAGATATCTACTATACGCTACAAACTGCTGGAAAAAAGATAAAAGAAAAAAATTGAAAGGAAATCCTACCTAATGATGGTGATACCCCTGAACTTTGATTGATCCACACAATTTGAGCTTCTAAAAACACTGATCAGAGAATAAACAAACTAAATTTTTAACCGTAATTGACCCCTACACATCAGTATTTTATGAAAAGATTCTATCTTGTGATTAAAGCTTGATGGAAATGATGGAATAGACATGATTCAAGGCACTAACCAGCCACTTATATCCACATAACTTTAGTGAAAAGACATTAAACACAAAACATGACTTGCATAATCTGAGCAGCTAGTAACTAAGTAAGAATCAGGTCTTGATAAGAAAGAAAATTCTATCATATATGCAAATCACTGACATAAATACACTATACCAGCACCTTGGAGTCTGAAAAATGTCGTATTAATTTGAAAAGGTTACACAACACTAATTTTATCAGAGTATGGTCTTGCCAAAAGATGATTCAATTCAACGCTGAAAAGCCAACTTATATAGAAAAAGATACAACAGTTGAGAGATTGACGTTGAAAATAGAAGAGGAGGTCAAATCAGTCCAACTTGTGCTATCACAACCTTCAAATAAATATATTGTTGTCTTATGCCTTGCATGAAAAGCTCTTTGGCATTGAAAGTGATGGAGAGCCCATTTCATAATCCTTTTTTAGAATAAAGATTAAATTCTTCAAGATTGATCAACGTGCATGGGTCTTGCATGATGCTACGCCAAAATTGAATTTAGAACTCTACTTGAACTGTTGGAACGTTGAAAGCTTGAACTTGAAGCTGAGTTGGATCATTGCATGCAAGAGATGACTAGGAGACAAGCATGGCTTCAACAAATAGTCAACTGAATTTTTGACCAATCAACTATAAATAACCTTCCACCATGAACCTCCTCGAGCCTTTCATGCATTTGAGTCTTTGTTTTAGAACTAAAAGAGTCGTGCCTGAAGGTAGGTGTATGTCTTTGAATGATTTGTTTATTTCATTTATTATTTAGCGTTCTCTTTACTGCAGTCTCGGACTGTAGATCTTATCGATGGAAAAAAAATTATTGGATTTTTGCATGTTCGTATTTGTCTTGGACGCATCTAATCTTGCTTAGGCCACTTTGCATGCTCTATATATATTCTTTCGGCATTTGTTTGGGTTTTTTGTCTTGGATTTTTCCTTCGGGCTTATTGCCTACGACTTTACACCTTATTTATTTCCTTCAGACAAAAAATCTGAAAGAATTATATCTTTGGTGTCTTTGTCTTTTGTCACTTTCCCGCGGACAAATTGTCCACGAGAATTGTCTCTTCATCCTTGCCGATTGGTCCATTTCCTTTATATTTCCTTCGAACAAAAATTCCAAAGGAATTCTTTCGGAACCGCTCCATTAAATTGTTTCGAGCTTCTCTTTGTTTATTTCCTTCGGACAAAAAGTCCGAAGGAATTCTCGTAAATAGAACCCTTGCAAATTGCCCTACGACTTTCCAAACTGCCCTTTGGGTTTTTTGACATGGTCCTCCTCTTTGAAAAGTGACCCGTTTTGCCTTTGAAAAGAACTTCTCGAAGGGAACAACCCCTTCGGACTTTTTCCCAGTGACCCTTCGACATTATTTGTAAAATCCACCTGCCCTTCGGAAAACTTAAAACGGTCCCTTCAAACAATGAATGAACCCTTCGGCTTTTTTAATGTCTCTTTCTTTCGACTTTTTTGTCCGACACATTCCTTCGAACAATTTGTCTGAAGGAATGTCCCTTTGGACTTCTAAAACTGCCCTTCAGGTTTTTGTCAATTGTCCTTTGGAATTTTCCAAGTGAACCTTTTCCTTCCCTCCAAACAAAATGTCGGAAGGATTTGAACCCTTCTAAACTTTTCAAGTTACCGTTCAGATTTTTGCTTGGATAATTCGAAAGTTCAAACAAACCCTTCAACGTTTTTAATGAACCCTTCGAAATTTTTGAACAAATGACATTGCTTTTGAGGATGCCCTTCGAAATTTCCACTTGGACAATTCCGAAGGAAAGTGACCATTTAAACTTGAACCATTCCTTCGGATTACTCGGAACCAAAACTGATTCACAAGACAAACTGGGACGATATGCAGAGTTCTGAATGGTAGGGGTGACAATTTGCCCTGTGGAGCAAAATTGTCAACAATACCTTTTGTCAACTTTGAATGTGAATCTCTAAAACACTATGAATAATGGTCCAATGTAATAATCATATGTTGGAATCGCATGGTCACTCTTTACGTGCATTTGTGACATCTATAAAACTATTTAATATATAAACATTTGAAACAAGTGGTGGTTGTTTAAGAGTTGTTATGTGAACATTATCTTTCTATTTAGCATCGTGATTTAAAAGTAGATTAGTAAAGACTTTTAAATGTTTATTTGGTTGTACACCCGATTCATTCAATATACTATTGTTGCATTCCACTTTGGTAACATTGCTATCATTTAAATCTTTATTATTATTATTATTGACCAACTCTTCAATGTAGTGCCAAGGGTTGAGATTTCATTCTGTCAAATTCCCCCGGTGATAAAACTTGACTTCATCTTTTACGTTGACGGGTCTTTACATTCAACAAGAATTGATCCCTAGTGAGCTCTTTGTGAGCCAAGCAATTTCCCCAATGAACCAACAGCCTTTCAGAATTATCAATTAAATCTTGAATCTTATATCTCAATTTAAAAAAAAAACGTTATTAATAATATGCCCTGAAGCTCTATAATAATCATGATTTACATTCACATCATAATTCTTAGGTAAACGCTAAGACGAGTCAAACTCAGATTGAGGAGGCAAAGACATCATAATGCATTTAAGCAATCATTTAAACACTTGGTAATAACTCTCAAAACACCAATGGTGTATATGAGACACCCCTCGTAGAAGTTCACATGGGGATTGTTTTAGTAGTAGTCAAATATATATTATTCAGCCGGGTAATAATATAAGATCCATGTTTCCATTTTGGAAGCACCTCCTAATCTAAGCATTATTAGGTATGCTTAGGGACCCCTTATGAGAAATGTACCGTGCATAGTTCTAAAACTCATGAGAAATTTATGACAAAATCTGAAACTCGTGAATCAACGGACCAACCAAAAAACTTGCCTACTGCTACGTAATAACAGTGGACGCTAAATAATTATCTTTTCACTTTTTGCTTTCAATATTATGTTGTTTTTTGCTCAATTAAAAAACATTTAATCATTTACCAATTGTTGCCAAATGATTTAATTAGACTTGAATGATGAGAATTTCACTTTATTTTATGAATTTATATATTTTTTATTGAGCTGAGAATTTCCCCAGTTTTTCACTGAGTTATGAGTCCGAGTCATAATTTTGGGCTCTCGAAATTTTGCCAAAGTACAAGTTTTTGAACTATGGTACTGTTGACCTTAAAAGAAACTTGACATTAGAGAATATAAAGCTCTGCAATTAAGAATACAAAAAATAAGAGATGGGAAAACTGGACAGGCCTTGCCAGAATATGGATGTTCCTTGGTTTACAAGGAGTGGAGAACTGTTATGCAGGGATGAAAGATAATAAAATAAGGCTAGATGTGACACACGAGAATTTTTGTATTCTCATATTGGATTTTAATTAAACATAGCTAGATTGTTTTTAAATATGCGATGTATTAAATCCAAATTGTTCACATTCTTGCTGGCTCAAAAAACCACCTCAGGTTTTGAATTATTTACTTTTTAATTATAGCATCCATATATGTCAATCTGCAACTGGAACGAAGAAATTATAGCATTCATGAACAAGACATGACAGCAGGGACATGCAGCTTGTCATGGACAGACATCGTTTATATCTCACTATCAGTTTTCCTTCATACTCACTTCCCGAGATTGGAAACTTTAGAGTGAACTATAAATATTAACATTTAAATTTGTTACAAAGAAAATGATAGCTGAATGTTTCGCAGCTTATAATATTCTATCAATACCCTCAGACCACCACAAAGCATCACGGTCATACCTTGGTTACAAGGTCATGCCTGTACATTTCAATAGAATAAATTACATTTCTATGCCTACAACAGAAAGATGTATTCCTATTTGCTCTTAATGAAGAAACAATGTAAACCCACTCCCACTCCGCAACCCATTCCCACAAACCACCAAAATAAAAGCAGAGGGATTTTTCATGTTAAATGGCCTGTGCAGTAACATTGTTGATTAAGGAAGATACTCCGCTGCACTCAAATACTCGGCATGCTCTTCAAAATACTGTACAAGGCGTTTGAGGAATTTGTCACTGCTCACAGTTTCAGTGTCACAAATAATACAGCACTGTCTACGTGCACGCGTTACAGCTACATTCATTCGCCTGTGGTCGTTTAGAAATCCTACCTGCACATAAGAGAAATGTAAGAGCTGACTATGCCATATGCGATTGTTGTGTATTGCTTGCATCTCCAATATGTAAAAAAAAAAAGACATTATTCCCACCTCATGTTTTGCATTAGAGCGGACCATTGATATGATTATTGCCTCTTTTTCTCGGCCTTGAAAGCCATCAACTGTAGAAATCTCTAAATCTTTTAAGCTCTTTTCTTTGTTCCTCATTATCTTCAACATGGCAACCTGTTTTCATAGCATGCAAAAGCCTCAACAGTCAATAATGAAATCATGGATGGTAAGTCTCATAAATACTATTACACTTTATAGTTCAGTTTCTGCTTAGTTACTCGTCTCTATCCTTGCCACATCTTGCTAAACGATAAAGATCCATGCTATGGCTGCAATAAATATGTAAATGCTGGAGAAGTGAGACAATCAAAATTAATTATAATGTAAGCACAAAACGTTACTAGAATGAAACCAGCAAACATCATTTGTAGAGCTTAATGTGAGAAAAACAAAAATTATCATTGTATGCATTCATCTTCATACAGAATCTCTCTTATTCTATGCCGACCTTTCTACTGTGGATTGTGTATTTACCATTTTTTACTCTTACAATTATTTGCAGCCAAAGGATGTATTATCACATAAATTGGAACCTCCGCGCCATGGAACAAAATGGAAGGGTGAGTACATGGAACAAACAAACAAAAAGAAACAACTACCTGGGCAAAAGGTGTGACAAATAGATTTTTCCAAACAATACTAATTGTTTTTAAATCTTAGCATAGCCCATACTTGAAAAAAGGGTTGCAGGCCAACTGGTGAGGATGATGGTTGCTTATATCCATCCACCAGGGTACAAATCCCTCTCGATACCCGACACGGAGAGTCAAGTGGTTAAGGCCAGGATCGTGCCCTGGGTGATTTTGACGGCATGGATATCCCTTACTCGTGGCTGCTTAACCAAAGGAGCTCACTGATTTAGATGTATGCTTACTCAGCATTGTAAATCCGCTATGTGTTTATTTCTGAAATATGGGCAGAGATGCCGACATTCTATGTAATTCAGTGATTCCATGTAATGCCTACAGACATACAATCAAAAAAAAGAGAGAGAGGACAAGCACGGGTGTGTTCTGGATAAATATTAGATTACTCTACATGGAAACAATTCTACTCAAGCACGGGGGTATCTAATGATAAAGTTCCGGTGTAAGGTTATCTAACCTGTACAATCAGAGGAGGTGTATGATTATCATCAGCCTATAGAAGCAGAATGCATACAATGCCACATGATGGTCACTGATACCCCCCTGAGGCAGCAGGTCACTTATATGACACAATGATCCTCGGAGCCATGGAAAATGTTAAAGAATGGAAATTGTATCCATAGTATGCAAGTCTTTTGAATTCTAAAAAATAGAAATATATGTATTTTAGGCAAATTCTCAACAAAAACATAAAATTTACTACTATCACATGTATATTTTGGTAAATCTTACAAATTTGTGTACATTTATGCCCTTGACTGCATACACAGACAAAAATGTATTCCTGATTTTAAAGTGCATGATTCACACTAACAGCGACTCATAGAGAGATGTAAACTGATCGTTTCCTAGAGCTTATGAATGCATTCAAGCAGCCCTGTCATCACATATCCAAATATGATTTTTCCAATAAAACATCAAAAATATATCCATTTAAGATTCAATCATAGTCATGTGGGGTAATTGATAAATATGAACTTAAAATAACATCAAAAATCAAGAGGTAAGTGGGGAGGTAACTTTGTCCTGAATTCTCTACATAAAACCCAGAACTATAAATATAGAGGCCAGGAAGTCCCCAAGCAGCACAAAAATAAAATATAGTACATTAAAATAGCTTTGAAAGCCTCCAATGCAAGTGCCTGTCACCTGGGGCAAGTCAGGAGGGGATAAAGTGTTCTTCGCAATTTGCGTGAGAATCCAAATTACATTTATAACCAAATTGAGAGGGGGGATGTGAATCCCAAAAATGGGGACTTGGATACCCTTGAATTGTGCTTTCAGATTCAGATGAGCTCTTTACAAATGATGATGAGATAGGGTCAGCTATGGGAGCTGCTACTTCAGATTCTGCTACAGTTGTTGGTGGCCAAGGTGGTGCCATTAATTCTTCTGACCATGCCTCGGGGAGTTCTTGAGCTTCTTGGAATCAGATTTTGGCTGGCTTAGATATGTTCGATGGAGAATGTGCAAGGTAGACAAGCAGACTATTATGATGAGGACAACTAAACTTCTGCTTTGCCACTTATATTTTCACCCTAGAGCTTTCCAGTTTTGCTCAATTTTTGTTTTGTTTTGCTTTGCTTTTATTTTTTCGACATTTCATGTTATGATTATGTTGCATGGATCATATTTGAGACACTTAAGTATTTCTTATGCATTGATGGTGTTGATTGCATAGTTACCATTTCGGAAAACTGGATCAGTTTGGAAGGGCAAAAAAACCCGAAATCCAAAATCTTTGAAAAAGTTCGAAAAAAATCGTTGCAGAATATATACATATATGTATGTGAGGATAGTTTTATAAATATGGAAAATTGACAAATACAATGAATAACATTAATGAAGTAACATAAAATGTTAATATTCTATAATGTTTATGATTGCTGGGCCTTTTATTCCACAAAAAACTTTTAAAAAAAAAATTAAAAAAAAAACAGGGGCCGATCCATCGAATTTATCCGGGCTGGCCAAAAAATCCGGATCTGGGTGGATATTGTGCAGATTCAGCCAGATTTGGTAACTATGGTTGATGGTTTAATGGTGAAATGATATATGACATATCTATAATTTTTCTCTATTTTGTGTATGTGTATGATTATGAATCATGATGATCCATGGCTATAAAGTTTTAAATGACGTTTCGCATCTAGATATTGAATATTTTGATATTGTTTCTATTAATTACTGAATTTCTTGATTTTTATTGTTTCTATTAATTACTGAATTTCTTGATTTTTTACATTTTGCATATAAAAAATATACAGCTTCAGATATGTTTTAATTGTCATGCTCATGAATCTTGAATTCCATATGGCTTCTGTACCCATTTCTAATACTTCATGTTTCCAATATCATAGCCAAGTATTGTGCAACTTAGCATTTATTATGATCCCACATCATCATTGATTTAGCCATGTCTTCAGGAAGGGCTTCAACCACTAATTTCCCATCATTATCCATATCTTGCACAATTGTTATCATATGCTCCATTCTATTTTCACTCTCATGGCTAATGGCTCTCTATATAGTAACGTACAACTTTTACATATGTAGTGGAGGATACCACCTTCAT
This sequence comes from Torreya grandis, assembly GCA_037957365.1. NCBI lineage: Eukaryota > Viridiplantae > Streptophyta > Pinopsida > Cupressales > Taxaceae > Torreya > Torreya grandis. Next base: position 3,191,893 of record JARHVA010000228.1, on the reverse strand, counting down.
CTTCTTCCTGTAATTAGGTAACAAATCTTGGGAGAACCACCTCTTCTGAAGACCCTAAAAGAGTTTCCTCTCCTTTTTCTCTACAAGAATGGGATGTTTCAGGTTACAAATTCTAACACTAATCTTTTTCGTGTTTTGATTTTATATAGTTCATCAATGATCAACCATCATCTCCTAGCATTGAACAGTCTTTATTATTTTTATAAATCTTGCTTAAGCTCCACCAATGTCTTGAAATGATTAGGATAAAAATATTTACACCAACTATTGGCAACATTCCCAATGTGGCCGGCAATGTTTTCACCCAAAAGTCCTTGTCTTTATGGTCACAGCCATCCGTGTGCTTCACATATGTTGCGGTGGCATCTTGGGCCCTTGCTTCCACTTCCATTGAATGTGGAAGCTTTTGTCTGTCTCTGTACACTGGCATTGCTATCTGAGCATTCAGAGTCAGACTTTGCATGACGATTACTTCACTCTAGTTGTCCTTGTTTTCTTCCTTAAAGCTAGCCTCTTACACCACCACCGCCTATAATAACATATTGTGTCCTCCTCTCATACACCTTGCCTCTCTACTTTTAGTGAGCTGCCCCTCCTGAGGCTTCTACTCCACCTGGGAAAGTCTCTGGAGGGAGAGGAAACAGTATCTAAAGAAAAAAAAAACTGAAGGAAAAACCAAAATGTAAAAGCTGACCCTCTTTTCATATTTTTTCCAACCTTATGGATTGCTCGAGGTTGAAAGCAAACAGATGGGATCTAAAGTGACAAATTTTGAAAAAATATCATTTCCCATTTTTTTGTAAAATATTCTAGAAAGGTTCAGAGAAATTGCAGTTTTGGAAACTTGTCAAGCAAATGATTGACTCCCTAAGATGAAATTAAATATTTACTTGTGATCATTAATAATAAATTAATGATTAACAAGAGTATAGATGTGATACATGATTAACAAGGGATTTCTCCAAGCAACTCTATTTAAATATAAGAGAATAGAGCTGAGGCGACTTAAATTTTTTCTAAATTCTTTCTCGAATGCTCGAGTAAAGATCGAACCCATGAAAGATGAGTTATGAATGTTGCTGCTCTAGGAAATTGCTTTCAACATTTGCATCCAAGATTGAGCAGTCAATAATAGTAATTCTTGTGGTGTGGTGTTGCTTCACCTCTGGGATCCATTGTTGAAACTTGAACTAATTCATTGTATCAAGATTTAGAGCTGACCATGTTACCTTTCTAGGTCTGAATTTGAAGCATTGTTCATGAAGAGAGAATGCAAGAAATCACAATGGTCTGGTTACATAGATCCTAAGTTACCGGTTCGTTTTTGGTTTTGGTGCATGTTCGAAGAACCCGGTTCACCAGTATGGCGATTTTTTTTCCTTGGGTTTGTCCATACAAAAAATATATAAAAAATTTAAAAAATATAGAAATTCTACCCTGATATGTAGGAAATTAGCACCACTGTCATTAACCACATAGTATGCATCTCGATAAGTTGATAACCATTAAACATATGTTGGATTAATTCTCATTGATGTCAAAGTAGTTGCCAAGAAACACGAAAATCATATGTCAAAGTCTTGAGAAATCGCTAATGAGGATTGAAAGGCCAAAGGCCACTAATCGCTGTCAAAGGGAAGACTTTATCTAAACTAAGGCAGCGCCCAAACAATTTGAAAGGAAAGACTTTATAATGAGCCGACTTTACCTTAACAAGGGCAGTGATGAAATGGAGTTAAATTCATTTGTATTAATGATGGCCAACCACCTTTGTTAGCGCCCAAGTATTGGCAATAAGAATCGCTGCCCAAGTCTAATGAATGACAATCTAAAATAAAGGGATGCCACCCTTGGAGAGGTTGTATCCCTTGGGAGAAATCACACCCTTTCCAAGACGCATGAAGAGGTATAACAGAGAGATGAATGGGAGTTAAAAGTTAAGTAGATAAAATGGAATATCAATTGAATATATGCAGATTTGTGAAGGAGAATATATGAAGATTTGTGAAGGAGAGTTTATGCAGATTTGTGAAGGACAGTATATGTATTGAAATATCAATAAGGAGTGAATAAGAAGGCGGCAAATAAGGAGGGAATAAGAAGAAGATTTTTATGAAGGAGATCAAATTGATCATCATCCATTGAAGAAGCAACATTCAGAAGGTGGAACTTTGTTTATTTGGAGGTTGGTGCCTCTTCAGATCAAAGAGATAATTGTCTCTTGCTAAATTGGTACTTGGTGGGGATTGGTGTCTCCAGTAGGTTGGTGCCTACAAATTTTGTAAGAGAATTTTATATTGTGATTTTATTCTCAAAAAGGGTTTCCACATAATTCTTGTCTTTAAATGTGTTATCTTGTGTGAATGGTGTTATTATGGTTATTTAATTTTATTAAGTAAACGATTAACTTAACTGATTCACCCCTACTCTCAGTATAAGTGTGTGCTTACAATTGGTATCAGAACGGGTTCCTTCGAAAATAGTCTAACCACTAGAAGGTAGATCTCGGGAGAACACATGGCTAGTCAAGAAGGTTTTCCACAAATAAAGCTCTTTTGTTTGACGGAACAAACTATGCATTCTAGAGCATAAGGATGCGAACCTATCTAATGGCCCTTGGTTTTGATATCCGGGAAGCAATAGTGACTAGTTATAAAGCACCATCAACTCCACCTACGGATCAAGCCGAAAAGAAGGCTAGTGAGAGCAATGCCAAAGTCATGAATGCAATCTTGTGTGGTTTATCAGAATCGGAGTTCGTCAAGGTAATGCACTGTGAATTGGCAAAAGAGATCTGGGATAAACTGAAGTACATCTATGAAGGAGACGACAAGGTGAAGAAAGCTAAGCTTCAAACACATAGAAGACAATTCGAAAGTTTGAAAATAAAGGACGAATAAAACATTGCAGCCTATCTGCTTCGCGTGGATGAAATCGTTAACACTATCAGAGGTCTTGGAGAAAAGGTTGAAGACACAATGATTGTGCATAAAGTATTAAGGTCTCTTCCCTTGAGATTTCATGCCAAAGTCTCCGCCATCAAAGAAATGAGAGATCTAGATACTCTAACAATGGATGAATTGCATGGGATCCTCACGACATATGAAATGAAAACCGAAAAGGAGAAATCATCTAAACAAGAGGCAACCGTCAAAGCCTCAAATAAAATTAAGAATAAAGAGCCCGAGCCAAGCGATAGTTCCAATAATGAATCAGACAAAGAAGAAGTTCATTTTGTGAGGAAGATGAAGGATCCGGCAAGTACAAAGGTAAGTTGCCTTTTAAATGCTTTAATTGTGGAAAGGTGGGACATTTTGTGGCCAAATGCCTATATGCATAAAATGAAAATAGTGATGAGGAAGAAGAGTATAATATAAAGAAAGGACACAAACGAGGCAAACTTGAGAAAAAGAAGAGTTTTCACAAGCACAATAAAAGCCTCTATTCCAAAGAGGAAAGTAGTTTATCCGAAGAGAGTTTCTCTACTAGCAATAGAGAAGAGATCTTATTCATGGCAATAGAAACAAAAGATGATATATTGGAAAGTGAAGACAAAGAAAAACAAGAAAAGGAGTCAGAAGGGGAAGAGAATGCCGAAATAGATGGAGAAGGAGATTTGGAAGAACTCATTTGTGCCCTAAGCGAAATCAAAAAACTTAAGAAGAACTTGAAACAAAAATTACAGCTTCAAGAAGACTGTGAATCTATGGCAAAAATGTCACAAAGTCTTGAGGAATCAAAAAATATGATCATCAACCTCAAGATTCAACTTGAAGAAGCAAAAAGGATTGAAGAGGAGGTGAGAATCCAATTAAACAAAAAGGAAGAAAATTGTGAGAGGCTAGAGTCCGAGGTTGCTTCCTTGAGGAAGGAACTAGAGAAAACAACTACTAAATTGAACAAAAGCCTAAAATTTGAGAAGAGTACCGAGATCTTAGATGATATCATAAATACGCAAAGGTCACCATTTATAAAGACTGGTCTTGGATATAAAGAAAATCATATGGCAAACAAAGAAGATCACAAAGAGCCACCAACGAAGGCAAATGAGGAAAAGACAAAAAGCTATGCAGATGTTCTCAAAAGTCCTATCAGCAAGAAGAAAAAGAATCAAGTCCCACAGAAAACAAGCACTCCTCCAAAAGATAACAAGGACAAATTCAGAAAGTCCTTTCCTCCAAGGCAGGCACACATGACCAGGTTCCAACATTCTTTCTTTGGTTATTGCTTTTCATGTAATCACTTTGGTCATAAAGCAATAGACTATAGGACGCGTGGAAGACATTTTGGTTGGAACAAGAATAAAAGTCCTTATGGGTTTGCAAATAGGAACTATAATTCATTTGCTCCTTTAGTAGATTGCAATGTCATATGCTATAAGTGCAACAATTACAGACATACAACATGCTTCTGTAGAAGTGATTTTATGAAACTTCCTACACAGAATAAGAAAGTGGAAGCCATGAGTAAACAAAACGAAGAAACTTCAAAAGTATGGAAAAAGAAGCAGGAGCAAGAAAAGGAGAGACCTACGCTTGTGCAAACTGCATTTCATGCACAAGATGTATCACTACGCTCATAAGAAGTACGAATACAGGGGGAGCTAATCATTGCATTATCTTTTAGCTCCGGTAAAAAGACAACTTAAAGGATGAAGTCTCACAAAATATTAGAGAGAGAGAAGATATAGTTGGAGAGAAGAATGAGAAAGATGATTAGAACAAAGTTGATGTTTCAAGACAGGAACATGAAAAACTTGAAAAGACTTGGATGTTTCCCATGATCTATTTGTGGATGGAAGTATAATGAGCATCCCTTTGCCATTGATGTCAAAGGGGGAGAGTTACAGAAAGGAGGAGAATTACAACGAGGGGAGAATTACGTTCTTGCTATATTCACATATTGTCTCTTTGATTGCAAAGTTGCCATCAATGACAAAGGGGGTGATTGTGGGATTAATTGTCATTGATGTCAAAGTAGTTGCCAAGAAACACGAAAATCATATGTCAAAGTCTTGAGAAATCGCTAATGAGGATTGAAAGGCCAAAGGCCACTAATCGCTATCAAAGGGAAGACTTTATCTAAACCAAGGCAGCACCCAAACAATTTGAAAGGAAAGACTTTATAATGGGCCGACTTTACCTTAACAAGGGCAGCGATGAAATGGAGTTAAATTCATTTGTATTAATAATGATTGACCACCTTTGTTAGTGCCCATGTATTGGCAATAAGAATTGCTGCCCAAGTCTAATGAATGATAATCTAAAATAAAGGGATGCCACCCTTGGCTTGGTTGTATCCCTTGGGAGAAATCACACCCTTTCCAAGAGGCATGAAGAGGTATAAAAGAGAGATGAATGGGAGTTAGAAAATAAGTAGATAAAATGTAATATCAATCAAATATATGTAGATTTGTGAAGGAGAATATATGAAGATTTGTGAAGGAGAGTTTATGCAGATTTGTGAAGTATATTTATTGAAATATCAATTATGGAGTGAATAAGAAGGCAAATAGGGAGTGAACAAGAAGAAGATTTTTATGAAGGAGATCGAATTGACCATCATCCGTCCAAGAAGCAACATTCAAAAGGTGGAACTTTGTTTATTTGGAGGTCGGTGCCTTCTCAGATCAAAGAGATTGGTATCTCTTGCTAAGTTGGTGCTTAGTGGTGGGGATTGGTGTCTCCAGTAGGTTGGTGCTTAGAAATCTTTGTATAGTGGGGATTGGTGTCTCCAATAGGTTGGTGCCTACAAATTTTGTAAGAAAATTTTATATTGTGGTTTTATTCCCAGAAAGGGTTTCCACGTAATTCTTGTCTCTTAATTGTGTTATCTTGTGCGAATGGTGTTATTATGGTTATTAAGTAAAAGATTAACTTATACTGATTCACCCCCCTCCCCTCTCAGTATAAGTGTGTGCTTAACAACATAAATGATAAATATTAAAATATCAAATATCAATAATTATCATGTGGCTGTAATTAATTGCATCAAACTTTAAGAGTTAACTTTCATAGTCATATTGCTCTTCATTGAGAGCATCAACATTAACATCATCATCATGTTGTGGTTCATTAAAAGAACCACATGGACTATCACCACTACCACTCTCGCTAGCTAGGTTTTGTGTCATCGGAGCCAAAGGACTGCCAGTGTTATCTAATGAGAAGTAGGGAATGGAAGCATCTAAGTCAACAACCTCCGGATTTATATCCCAATGCTTTGACGTCCCCTCCTTGTACTATGGGTTCTTGTGCAATAGAAGACGCAAATTGGAGTGTATGTAGACCAACTCCTTGGCCTTTTTCACTGTGAACTTATTGTGCTTTTGTGAGTGGATGAATCTATATGTTCTCCAATTCCACTCACAAGAAGATAAACTTGCAAGCTATATTCAAATTTAAAAAATTTAAACGAAAAAGAAAAAACTTTAAAAATACAAAACTTACCTGTGTCAAGATCTTGATTGCAAGAGGTTGTAGGTTCGGTGATCCTTGGCCATAAAGGTACCACCACATAGGACCATCCTTGTATTTGTCCCAAAGAGCACCAAGACTATGACCTTAGGAGGTAATGAAATCCCCAAACTCGCTCGTAACCATGTCTTTTGTCTCGGGATCGAGGAATATCCCAGAGAATGTCCATTTGTACCATTCGGCCACTTCGGCATCCCTATATGGTGGCACCCTCCTCAGCAAAGAAAGGATCTCTGTGCTATAGAATTGAGGGGTCAATACAAACGCAAGATGATGTAGCGGGGGGTCATTTTGTTCCACCGCTCAACAAAGATTGAATGCACTTGTTTGAAAAATGTCTCCTTGGGATCTTGCTCTTTTTCATTAATGATGAACTTTATCTTCTCAATCATTGAGTCGATGCCATCATAATTTCTCCCAAACATGGCTAATCCATGTCAGCAAAATGGATCATACTCATGATGGGCTCAGTGAAACTCAATAAATAATCTACACGGGCCCACCAATCATCATTTAGGATCATTTTTTTCACTCTCTGGGCCCACACTTTGCTCGCCTCCCTCCATACACCCCACAAGTTGTTGATGACCATACTACTAAGTACTTGTTGCATTTTCACAAGTGGTCTCAAGATGATTGTGTGAGGCAAATCTAGTCGGAGCAACCTATTACAAAATTAAAAACTTATGAAAATAATAATATTTAAATATACAAGTACTAGATTAAAAAATAAAAAAAGTTAATTTTAAAACAAAAATAAAATTACTAAAATAAAAATACCTTCAACAACTCCAATGTTGAGAAGGATCTGAAAATGGATTGAGAGAGTTGATGGTTGGTGACAAATATTTGAATCTACTCAGCTTCATCATACACTTGTTTGATCCACTCAATTTCCTTCCCCATCTTTTGCAACATGAGGTTGAGTGAGTGGACAGCACAAGGTTTCCAAAAAATGTGTCCATACCTTGCCTCCACCATCTCCGCAACCGTGCAATTTTTGGCATTATCCGTTACAACTTGGATAACATTTTCAGGTCCAACCGCCTCAATGGATTAGATGAGGATGTTGGCAATGAACTCGACATCCTTCACACATCCCTCACAATGAATGGCCTTCAAAAGCATTGCTCTTTAGGGCACACGGCAACCACATTGATCAAAGCCTTGTTTCTTGCATCTTTCCATCCATTAGAAATGATAGAGACCCCCGTTTCAGCGCACTAATCTCTAATTGGTTTCAAAGAATTTTCAAAATATTTCTCTCCTTTGTCAATAAAGAGGTGCGGATTTTCTCAAACCTTGGGCCTTTGTAATATTTTGGGGCCTCGTTGATTGCTCTCACCATTTCTTGCCAATATGGTGCTTGAACCACATTGAAAGACAATCCATTTGCATATACACATACAATTTTTTGATCCGCAATCTCCCTACTCTCATTTTGAAAAGACCTATCCAATGGTCCTCTTGTTCTTTTGTTTGGCTTCTTCGTGCATGGAGGTTGCTCCCAAAAATGGATGTCTTCCAACGAGCACAACTGGAGAACTACCAGTAGGACGGGTAAATAGGTGGCTTCCTTGATCCCTTGCCTTTCTTTGCTAGAGGGTGATTGAGTCTCATGGCATATGCGGCATCTACATCTTCTTGCTCCATGAATTCAAGGATTTTTGACTGTGGCAATTGAGAGTTAGTCTTCCCCGTGCAGAATTTGATGCCGCAAATAGGAATGTGCCATAAATGGGTTTTCACCCCAAAGTATGAGGTTGTGAACTGAGAATCACAAATATTGCATTCCCAAACATAGGCCCCACCACCTAAGACTTGGTCTATCAATGTCGTATATTTCCACAGCGATGAGTGTGTCAAGTCCATTTTGTGTTGCCTTTGGCCGGTGGAGGAAGAATTATGAGACATTGTAGTAATAGTATATATAACTACAAGTTTAAAAACAAACACAATTTAAAAAAAAAACCCTACAGCAGCAACTTGAATTTTTTTTCAAAATGACAAAAATAAATAAATAAAACAATACAAAACTTACCTTGATAGCAAGTGGGCATAGGCAAATGATTAGAATGATGCTTGATGAAGATTCAAACCTACAACAACAATGGAGGTCAAGTATGCAATGAGAAAATTAGAAAAATAAGGGGCAAGTGCTTTTCCTTTTGTCACTTTTTTTTTTATCATTTATGTTGTTTTTAACTTTTGCTTTTGTTTATACTTGGCTTTTAGGGATTAGGAATGGTTTTTTTATTATTAACTTGCATTGGTTTTGGCAAAGAAGTGAAAAAAGAAAAAAAAAAATTGACTGTTTTTCTGCAATACACTGTGGGTTCGTTGTCCCAACACCCAGGATTTGTCCCTGGGCACCCGGGCGCATCTGGGGTTCTTCCCAAAAGAACCCCAGATGCACGTGGGTGCCCAGGGATGAACCCTAGGTGTTGGGGCAATGAACCATACCCAAACCAAAACCTAGTTCGAACCCAAATGCCCAATGCAAGCTAATTTCAACGAACCAGTAACGTTGAATAGATTTATACATTCACATTATAACATAAAGAGCAAAATTACATAAGGTGAATCAAATATACAATTTTATTCTATTAGTCTAAGGAATGGAAGTGCACTATATCGGTGATCACCAAAGTAGGGATAATGCCCGCACTAAAATAAGTCTATTGGACAAATACATCTTTTGGCAATAAAGACAAAACTGAAGTGGAAGCATATAGACTTGGGTTCCCTACATGCAACTGACAAGACATGACAATTGGAAGAAATCACTCATCGACTAATCATTGACATTGCTTATTACCTCACAATAATCACTACATAATGCCTTGTTAATGATTAAGGTAAGACCACATCACATTACGATGTTATTATGTTGGAACTTCATCATATAGGAATATCACATTAGGACTTCATCATGTAAATGTAAAATAATGTAAACTTCCCTAATTATTCCAAATGCAAAAGCACTGAGTGAAGTGAAGACTCTATGACAAGGGCTAACAAATCATGAGGTCACCTATGACCTAAGTCTACTAAATACTAGGAGGAGGATGTGATAAGGATCACAGGATTGGTTTCCATACAAATTTCCAATCCTTTTGTGGCTCATTACTATCAAAGGTAGAAATTGACGCTTCATAAGCATAGAAATGAGTGACTCTTAGACTTTTATGGATGTCTCTCTGACCCTTCAATTTATGAGTGCTATTGTGTATTTCCGGCTTCCTAGAATGCAAAAGAATCGAGTCTGCAGCCTCCATAATTTTTCACCTCCATTGAATGCCTCTTTCCTTTCTCCATGGTCTCTGACAATGTTTCCATTAACACTAGCAGCTACAAATTTGTTTTATAGAGAAAAAGTATGTTTTCAGCCTCTTAACTGTTCTGCTACCATCAATGGAGAATGTTTCAAAATAACACAGCATACTCTTTCATCACATATGCTCCAAATGAGTCTTATGAAGATGTACTTCCAATGAGCTCGTGTCTCTTGGATTTTGAAGGGAAGGAAATGTTGTCAACCTGGAGTTGCGCCCTGATTCGAAAACGTGCGTGAAACGGCCAGTCCTCTATTCGGCTAAAACAATGGGATCTTCTCACGAGGGTGGGTGCCTCAACAGTGAGAAGAACCTCCAGAGAAGGCTGGTTCCTGTATGATGTATCAATGAAGATCCCTACTCTACGCTGCAGACTACCATGGAAAAGGGAGAAAGAAACTTAAAGGGGAAATCCTACCTAAAAGGGGTGATACACCAGAATTCTGATCCACTCAACTTGGAACCTTGAACACTGAACAATCAAGGGAAAAGGAAGACCTTAGACTTCAATCAATCACTTATGCATTAATATTTCATGAAGAGGTTCGATCTAATGACTGAAACCTGAGGGAAAACGATGGAGAAAGGTCTGATAAAAGACACTTTGCGGCCACCTAGCATCCACTTACAGCTTCAGCAAAAGACAATAAAGAACACTTAACATAACCTGCATAAGGATAATATAGCAACTAGGTATGAATCAGAATTTGGGAAGGAAGAGAAATCTACCACTTGTGCAAATTGCTAAAGAAATATACACTATGCCAACGCTTGAAATCTGAAAGTGCAGTCTTTCTATTGATCGAAGAGGTTACACAACTCACCAATGGCAGAGTCTGGTCTAACCAAGAGAGATTGGATTATTTTTAAACAAGGTTGAAAGCCATTATATAGAAAATTACAAGAGGCCAAAGATTGGCGCTGAAAATTTGAAGAGAAGGATTCACTTTGGTTAACTCAAGGCTTTACTTGGTCTTTCAATAAAATATATTTTCTTTTATCTTTGCATGAAGTTTCTTGCGCTTGATGAAGTGAACTTGTCTTTGTTATGAAGCACCCACCTCTCTTTGCATGGAAATCTACGCAAATGTCAATTTTAGAACTTCGTACGCTGCTTGATGCCGAGTTGTAACGTTTGAAAGCTGAGTTAACCATTGGGTACGCTGAGTTGGAAGAAGAGAACATTCTCCTGGCATGGAAAGCTTTTAATGGATGCGGAGTTTAACAATTAGTCAACTCTAAATCTGGAACAGTCAACTCGTCGTTCGGATTTGGGACTCCAGTTGAAGCTGAGTTGGACCTTCGAATGCATGAGTTGACTGGAGACGAACAGGACTTCAGCAACCAGTCAACTGAAGCTTTGACAGTAGTTTGAAAATAGCCCTTGCTTGCATGTATTTTGTCCTATTTTGGCCTTCCTATTCGCGTCTATTTCTAGCGGGATTCCGTATTCAACTCTTCGTCGGATTATCTATTTTCTATCCTCTTTTGCACAATCAGCCTCCATTTCTTTCGGATTTCTTGTTGTCTCCTTGGTTTCAACGGTTACTTCCCGCGGTCAAAACTTGACGGCTTGCGGGACGTCACCAGAAGTTTTCTTATTTCCTTCGGCTATATTTCCTGCGGCTTTCTTTCCTTTGGCTTTATTGGCTTCGCATTTCTTCGGGTTTTTTCCTGCGGTCTTTTCTCCGAATTCCTTCGGACAAAATTCCGAAGAAATTATGACTTTCTTTTGCACTTGATTCAGAAGCCTTCAGGTTTACTCTGCCTTGCTTTTTCTCGGGTTTATTTTCTCGGCCCCTTTCTCCGAATTTCTTTGGACTTTTTGTCCAAAGGAAGTCATTCCCTGCCTTTTCCCTTTGTTTTGCAACTTTTCCGAATTTCTTCTGACTTTGTCATCGGCTTTTTTGTCTTTTTGACTTTTCCGAATTTCTTCGGACTTTTTGTCCGAAGGAATTCCTTCGGACAAAAGTCCGAAGGTTTTCTTTTTTGTCGGCTTTTGCTCTCTCGGCCTCTTTTTTGTCTTTGCTTGGCCTTCGAAATGTACCCTTGTGTCTTCTGAATTCCTTCGGATTTCTCCCTTTAAGTGCTTTCCTGCCCTCCGCAAGGGTTGTTTGGCCTCTAAAATTGCCTTTCGGAAAAGTTGCAAAGGTCCTTTTGTCGCCTACGTGTCGAGAACTTGTTTCTTTCCTGCAGAGTCCGTAGAAATCAGCCTGCAAAGTCCGTAGAACCAGCCTGCAGAGTCCGTAGAACCAAGACTTGTGCAAAATAAAAAAAAAGAACTGGCTCAGAACAACAGGGAAAGAAGGAGACCGATTTTGGCCTGCAGGACCAAAATGGTCAACAGTTAGATAGAATAGGCTATTGGGAAAGAGTCTCTATAGCATAGTTGTAGCCTCCCTCAAGCGTAGTTAGTAGCTTTTTGTCATATATCAAAACTAGGGTAGGCTTCCCCCTCCCCCAAACTATAGATAGGTCCATTGGGTTAGGTATAGGTCACCATATATATATGGTAATGATTAGAAAATAGATAATTGAAGGGATAGTTTTTTGAGATAGGTATATTAACTTGGCTATCGACCTATCCAAACCTTTTTTTTTATGAACCATCCCCTCGGAATTTCCCTGTTGTAGCAAAGGCCCCTTACCAAGGAAAACAATGTATTCTTCCTTCCTTGGCTAGAGACGAGAACTTTCCAAATGGCAAGAGAAAATATGACTTGTGGAAGATTTGTCAACATTCTGGCGACTCAACTGAAAAGCATCCCTGCTATGCTTGAGAACTCAAACCATGTATAGACGTTATTCGAATTCCTAAATGGTGAACCTGGATTCTGATTGAAAATCTGCTCTGATCATTGCTGTAGTAAACTCCTTCAAAATAAGAAGGGAAACACACGAAAGTAGAAAAACTAAGAAGCAAATGTGCAACCAGCACTTATTGAAACAAAAACTGAAGTAAACAACTGTGCTTAAACAGCACCTGGAGGAAAGCAAAACTAACTAAACAACCTAGCTAACCATGATAAAGCATGATCTGCCTGGATCAAATGGGAAATTCTTGAACTCACTCCTTCCAAGAGATGGTACTAGTTGCAAGGCAGGGTGTTTATTAGTCATAACCTTTGATGAGGCATTTTCCTTGTAAACGAACTGTATTAGCATCTTCTCGAATGGGTCATCAACAGTAACAAGGACAAACTCATCAAGTACCTCTTGATCTTTTTCAGATTGCTTATCATCTACCACCTTGTCAAGTGATACTTCATCTATGCATGGTTTTTGAGTGACCACATCCTTATTGACTGCTGCAAGTTCATCCAGTTCTTCAAGAAGCTTTGAGTAGGCAGCCCAATCTGTACTGGGATCTTGAATACGTGATTCTTGATCAAATTCCTCATAAACCTGCTCTTTAATAGCCATCATATCCATACAAAGCTCTTCGATCTCTTGTAGAGATTCAAGGTACAACTACCAATCATCTTTTTGTTCCTCATTTTGATCTATTTGAACTGAATCCGCTGTAACGCTATTTGGATCCTTCTCAATAAGAGATACCTGTAACTCATTTATAACTTCAATCTATATCAGCTCCTCTTGAAGTTCCTCTATATCAAGATCAGTCTTCCCACTCTCAACTATAACTGGATGCTCAATTACAACCTCAAGAGAAGTATCAATAGGACATTCTTCTTCAAACACTTCTGAAGCATCGTCTATACACTCTGCAAGAACTTGTCCTGTAGCTACAACCTCTTTCTCAATACTCCAAAGATCAGGATCCTCCTGAGGAAGGGGGATGGTGGGAGGGTGATGAAATTCATTTGTTTGAGAGGGAAAATGAAGCATGGGAGGTTGATCATGATCAGATTTTGGAATCTTGAGGGCAATGGAATTATCTAAGGAGTTTTGGAGGGGAGGGAAAGAGAAATTCTTAAAGACCTCTGTATTCTGTTCCTTCCATTTGGCCATTACCTCATCAAAGTCTGAAACCTGCTTGTCTTCTTGGACAACTTGAACTTGAGGGATGATTGGTGAGGAAAGGGGACTATAGGAAGGTTTAGTCTCATAAATAGTCACTTGAATAGGCTCTTGAACATGCTTTTGACTCCAACTAGGAAGCTCCCTTGGCACACACTAGGCATAGTTAAAAACTTCATGAGAATAAGAAGCACAATAGCCTTTTGTAGACAATTGGTTTAACTCGATTTTCTACCTTTCCCAAGCCTCCATCTTTTCTAATGCAAGAATACATAGACCATTTATCTCTTCTAGATCATTGGACACATTTCGAAATAGACCATTCACTTCCTCATACTGAGAGTTAGAACAAACCTTTCTTGCATATGCTAGTATTCTGAGTTCTATTTCATTTATTTTTTCTTGAAAGCAATACTGCTCATATGCAACATCACAGCCATATGGGAAAGATGAAATCTGATCCTGAGACTGATATGGCTCATCAAGAAGGTAAGATTCATGCTCTTGATAAGGCTGATTATGAGAAACTTGATAAGGCTCAATATAGCTTTGATAATACTCTTGATAAGGCTGATTAGACTCATAAAGAGGCTCATAGGTATCATGACCAGGCTGGTATGATCCATCATTAGGCTGATAAGGAAATATAGCATAGGAATTCTCTTCATACATAGCCATCAAAATTCATTCACGCTAATGCAATAAAAATAGACTTACATGGAAGTTGTCCCTGAACCGTTAGAAGCAATTGCTTGAGCTTGGAATCACCAAATACTTCTTGAAGAACACTGCTACAACTGCAATTTCATCAAGACCAGCTAAAAATAGGTCCCACCGGGCGTGCCAAAAACTGTTGTCACCCTGGAGCTGCACTCTGATTTGAAGACGTGCGTGAAACGACCAATCCTCTATCCGGCTAAAACAATGGGATCTTCTCACGAGGGTGGGTGCCTCAACAGTGAGAAGAACCTCCAGAGAAGGCTGGTTCCTGTATGATGTATCAATGAAGATCCTTACTCTACGCTGCGGACTACCATGGAAAAGGGAGAAAGAAACTTAAAGGGGAAATCCTACCTAAAAGGGGTGATACACTAGAATTTTGATCCACTCAACTTGGAACCTTGAAGACTGAACAATCAAGGGAAAAGGAAGACCTTAGACTTCAATCAATCACTTATGCATAAATATTTCATGAAGAGGTTCGATCTAATGACTGAAACCTGAGGGAAAACGATGGAGAGAAGTCTGATAAAAGACACTTTGCAGCCACCTAGCATCCACTTACAGCTTCAGCAAAAGACAATAAAGAACACTTAACATAACCTGCATAAGGATAATCTAGCAACTAGGTATGAATCAAAATTTGGGAAGGGAGAAAAATCTACCACTTGTGCAAATTGCTGAAGAAATATACACTATGCCAACGCTTGAAATTTGAAAGTGCAGTCCTTCTATTGATCGAAGAGGTTACACAACTCACCAATGGCAGAGTCTGGTCTAACCAAGAGAGATTGGATTATTTTTAAACAGGGCTGAAAGCCATTATATAGAAAATTACAAGAGGCCAAAGATTGGCGCTGAAAATTTGAAGAGAAGGATTCACTTTGGTTAACTCAAGGCTTTACTTGGTCTTTCAATAAAATATATTTTCTTTTATCTTTGCATGAAGTTTCTTGCGCTTGATGAAGTGAACTTGTCTTTGTTATGAACCGCCCACCTCTCTTTGCATGGAAATCCACGCAAATGTCAATTTTAGAACTTCTTCGTGCGCTGCTTGATGCCGAGTTGTAACGTTTGAAAGTTGAGTTAACCGTTTGGTACGCTGAGTTGGAAGAAGAGATCATTCTCCTCGCATGGAAAGCTTTTAGTGGATGCAGCGTTTAACAATTAGTCAACTTTAAATCTGGAACAGTCAACTCATCGTTCGGATTTGGGACTCCGGTTGAAGCTGAGTTGGACTTTCGGATGCATGAGTTGACTGGAGACGAACAGGACTTTAGCAGCCAGTCAACTGAAGCTTTGACAGTAGTTTGAAAATAGCCCTTGCTTGCATGTATTTTGTCATATTCTGGCCTTCTTGTTCGCGTCTATTTTTGGCGGGATTCCGTATTCAACTCTTCATCGGATTATCTATTTTCTATCCTCTTTTGCACAGTCAGCCTCCATTTCTTTCGGATTTCTTGTTGTCTCCTTGGTTTCAACGGTTACTTCCTGCAGTCAAAACTTGACAGCTTGCGGGACGTCACCGGAAGTTTTCTTATTTCCTTCGGCTATATTTCCTGCGGCTTTCTTTCCTTTGGCTTTATTGGCTTCGCATTTCTTCGGGTTTTTTCCCGCGGTCTTTTCTCCGAATTCCTTCGAAAAAAAGTCCGAAGAAATTATGACTTTCTTTTGCACTTGATTCAGAAGCCTTCAGGTTTACTCTGCCTTGCTTTTTCTCGGGTTTATTTTCTCGGCCCCTTTCTCCGAATTTCTTCGGACTTTTTGTCCAAAGGAAGTCATTCCCTGCCTTTTCCCTTTGTTTTGCAACTTTTCCGAATTTCTTCGAACTTTGTCATCGGCTCTTTTGTCTTTTCGACTTTTCCGAATTTCTTCGGACTTTTTGTCCAAAGGAATTCCTTCGGACAAAAGTCCGAAGGTTTTCTTTTTTGTCGGCTTTGGCTCTCTCGGCCTCTTTTTTGTCTTTGCTTGGCCTTCGAAATGTACCCTTGTGTCTTCCGAATTCCTTCAGATTTCTCCCTTTAAGTGCTTCCCTGCCCTCCACAAGGGTTGTTTGGCCTCTAAAATTGCCTTTCGAAAAAGTTGCAAAGGTCCTTTTGTCGCCTAAGTGTCGGGAACTTGTTTCTTTCCTGGAAAATGCGTAGAAATCAGCCTACAGAGTCCGTAGAACCAGCCTGCAAAGTCCATAGAACCAAGACTTGTGCAAAATCAAAAAAAGAACTGGCTCAGAATAACAGGGAAAGAAGGAGACCGATTTTGGCCTGCATGACCAAAATGGTCAACAGTTAGATAGAATAGGCTATTGGGAAAGAGTCTCTATAGCATAGTTGTAGCCTCCCTCGAGCGTAGTTAGTAGCTTGTTGCCATATATCAGAACTAGGGTAGGCTTCCCCCTCCCCCAAACTATAGATAGGTCCATTGGGTTAGGTATAGGTCACCATATATATACGGTTCTGATTAGAAAATAGATAATTGAAGGGATAGTTTTTTGAGATAGGTATATTAACTTGGCTATCGACCTATCCAAACCTTTTTTTTTATGAACCATCCCCTCGGTTCCTGTTGTAGCAAAGGCCCCTTACCAAGGAAAACAATGTATTCTTCCTTCCTTGGCTAGAGACGAGAACTTTCCAAATGGCAAGAGAAAATCTGACTTGTGGAAGATTTGTCAACAGGAAATCCTTTCATTTCTTTTGTCCTTTGAATGGCTTTTTGACTTTTCAGACATTTCTCAAGATAGGTCCCATGCTCATTACAAATGACTTTTTAATTTTATGACTCAGTCAACCTTTCTAACCTCCTTTTACACCTAGGTCTCAAGACGATTCTCTTTTCTTCACAAAGCAAGTTTGATTCATAACCACAAATAGGAAACATATTAAATGAGGATCCATGGATATATCTTTATATTGTTGATTCTAAAATCTGGGACTGTAACAATAATAAGGTTTTGAGGATTGTTAGTAGATATCCTCTACTAAAACTACTACTCCTATGTTAAGCCAGCATTCAGATCAAAGAAGCTGCACATCTTTCATCTTCACAACATATCAAGCTTAACAGAGAGCCCTTTCAATCTCTAGACAAGCAATAGTCTCTTACAAAACTCTTGCCATAGACTAGATTTCAAGACATGGCACCTTTTGTCTCTGGGTCTATGTTGCAAAGCTAGCAGACCTATTGGTCTTTACTGAGATAATCTTTTTTCTGTTGTAAGTTTATGAGAGAAAAATCACAACTGGCCTAGGGGTGATCTTTGCCATATGATATACTGACTTATTGTGGAATGGTGATAAATCCATTCTCCATGTGACGCTTTAAGTAGTAGTAAAAGAGAAATTCTGTTGACAGAGGATCGTGGATAAATCCAAGTGATTCTAAATCTCTCTTTACACATTACTGACAAACAGCTACGTTACCGGATACTGCTACCCAGGGGTTCAGATACTGATCCGAGACCTGCTGGGTACAGATCCTGGTTTGATTCGTCCTGGATACGTCCAAGAAATGCCAGGAGCACTGTGGACACTCCCGGATACGTCCCAAGGTATCCAGGAGTATATACTCCTGGTGTTTCCTGGTCGCATCCGGGCAGTATCTGCAACCAAAAATGTCTTTTTTTTTTCTCTAAATTAATTGTCAGTGCATTGCCATCTACCTGGCATATATGTATTATGATTCACAAGTGTAATATGCTTGTGTGTTCCATTTGCATTCTCACTCTCTTTTTCTGCAAACATCCAATATTATGGTTATTTACCTGGATTTACTACTAGCAACAGCAAAACATACGGAGCATCTGAAAGAATTCTGGAGGTAATTGAAATTGATGTCCTTGCAGGAAAAGGAGATAAGTCAATGCCATTCCATTAACTAAACTAATATATTTGGCAATGACCAAAAAACCTGCTTCAGGAAAGAACTATGTATTTACGATTTATCTGTGATCAGCTATCTACAATTGAGTTGAATTTACTAACCTGTGGATAAGCTGTAAGTCAGAAATGCAGACTTAGAAAGAAGAAAAAAGGAGTAAAACTGAAACTAGCACATTATTCCCAGATCAATAGGGGAACCGGGAAAGCAACCAACCCATACTCATATAAAAAAAGAAGTTAAATGATAAAAATAAGATGAAAGGAATATAGCATCATAGTGATCTTCTCATTGCGATCACTGCTATAGTCCTAACCATAGCTGAACAAAAAATTGATGTTTAATATTAAGGTTCAATATATTAATAAAGAGAAAAAGGTATAAAGATGAGCCCAACTGTAAACCTTTTTAGGTTGGAGAACGGCACTAATAACGAAATGTTACATTACAATTTCCAATTAACCACAGCTTGAGATGCTAAAAAAACCAGAGCATAAACAATGTCTTTCAAAAGCAAAAGTATAAAAAGACTATTGCTACCAGTAATGTTCTATTCTTAATATACTATAACTACTGAAATTATCGCTGGCAGAGTTTTGCACTATGTACTTGTTCTAAGACTAATATAAGTTCGACCATTGAATATCATGACATTTGTCATTGAATTGTCAGTATGTTTTGTGGTTTTTTTACTTATTTTGTTTACTCTATGCATATTATGTGGCTAATTTCGCTTATTTGGCTATATTTTTAATATTTCATATATATTTTTGTACAGCCGTATCCAAAAATGTATCCAGGCCCAAAAAAATTGCCATATTAGTGTACCCAAATCCCGTATGTGTACCCGTACTAGTATCAGGATCGTCTACTTATATAAATTGCCATGTTTAAATTTCTGACATATTGGGCATCAATTCTCATTATCTGACCACAAGGTGTGACCCAAAACAGCAGCTTGGCCATAGAAACTTACACCAAACTCTTCCCTGGTGAGACTCATCAAAGATTGAAGAACCATGAACGTCTCCCTGTACAATGTGTATATCTACCATGGCCTACAACACAACTAAAATAAGTCTGAAGTAGAAAGAAAGAAAGAAAGAAAGAAAGAGAAGTATATCAAGGTCCAAGGATGATCAAAACGAGGTCAATGGGACTAGAGGAAACAACTGTTAACAATAGAAAGTTTAAGGAAAGAGAATCCAAGAAGCAAAAGTACAAAAAACAAAGTAAAGCAGTGTGCCACTAACAAAGGTGGTAATGGAATCAATACAAATAGCAATGTGGGACAAACAAAATCCCCCAAGAGTAAGTGCCAATGAAGACTGGAAGACCTCATCAAAAACCTCTGTCCCTGCCGGAAGTGGAGGGTCCACCTGACCTGTCATCAATCACTGTGAAAAGATCTGATAGCACTCTTCGGACAAACAATTTTGCACAGCATTGAGTCCATGCATCTCTCAATGTGTGACTAACTAGAGTTATAGCCCATGCCCAGGAAAGGCACTAAAAGCAACCAAAACAATGGCATGCCTGTCCTCTTCACACAAACAGTTTTGCACAGCATTGAGTCAAGGCCTCTCTCAATGTGTGACTAACTAGAGTTATAGCCCAAGCCCAGGTCCGCGGATCTAATAACCATATAATAATCTTGGTATGACGAGTGTGAAAGAGTAGTGTTGCCCTAATATCCAGGAACTAGCCAAATTAGAGAAAATTCAGTCGTGAATTCAATTTTAGGAAGCTAGCTAATTCATGATAAATCGCCCAAAAGATTACAACTAGGTCGCAAGGTACAACAAACTTTATGGGAAAAGTTTGAAATTTGCCAAACGTTATTCTCATCGAACACAAACTCGAACTTTATACATTATTTTTATATGTGAAGTTTTCAACATGCTTTGGCATTATTTTATAAATATGTGTGCATATATAGATATACTGACTGAAAACATATGCTTAAAAGCTCTCCCTACTATGTCCCTCTAACATATTTATGCATTTTTGTTTTTAGAAAATTAAAATGACAAAAAAATATTGTTCTAACTTAATGATGCTTTTTTTTTGAATTTTATCCATTAGCGAACTTGAACTGAATTTTATTATTGTCGAACATGAACTCGAGTGCGAACCTTGTGACTTAAAATTACTAGAGAGAGGATGATGATAAATTGGCCAAATATGGCCAAGTGGTGATAAAGTTGTTAAGGAAATCAGATCGACATCAATGATTACAAAATATTGTTTAGATTTTTGTAATAAATTTTCTTTGGTGGTATTTGTCATACAATTTTATACTAGTTCTAGGTTATCTAAAACAAAAATTTGACTAAGAAGCCATCTATGAAAGACGGAAGATTATGTTTTGATATGATAGAATATGGACATTAAAGGTGAATATCATAGAGTTTGAGTTCATTGCATAATGATTTTGAAAATTATGTTTTGATATGATAGAATATGGACACTAAAGGTGAACATCGTAGATAGAGTTTGAGTTCTTTGCATAATGATTTTGAAAAATGTTTGACCTTGAATTGAAGTTATTAACATAAAGAAAAATAGTGTATAAGTTTATTTGATACCATGATCGGACATCTAGTGAACTATTCTTTGAGATATGCATAAAACCAGACATGTTTCAAGTTTGTTTGGCTTTGTTTCTATTAAGGAATATATTAACTTAGTTTCATATCATTCAAGATACAATATAAAAAACACCCGACCTGCTACATTTCTTCTTTTGTTCAAACATTAGACAGTAGACAGTTAGATAAAGCCTACCTGTGCAGCGTAAGGTGTAATGATG
This sequence comes from Torreya grandis, assembly GCA_037957365.1. NCBI lineage: Eukaryota > Viridiplantae > Streptophyta > Pinopsida > Cupressales > Taxaceae > Torreya > Torreya grandis. The sequence goes on along the minus strand of JARHVA010000228.1, from coordinate 3,170,693 downwards.
CCAATATCAAAAGAATTAACCCCACTCTCTACAAGTTTTTTTGCATGTGTTAAGGCCACTGCAGCCTCGCCTTCATTCATTGTGCTGTCCTCGTCATCTTTTTTCTCTTCCATATCACATCTGAAGCAAAATTATGGCTTAAGTCAATAACACTCATCTATATACACTGAATTGCAACTACATCTGAAAATATTAATAAATAGATCTGTAATTCCTGAAGTGTAAACCCTAGAGGTTACCAAGTACATGAGAAATTAATAGTAATACTTTTATTAGTCAATCGTCCTATTGAGTTATGGTCAAGGCAGCAGGCAGTAACGATTGTGTATAGAAATTGTCTGATAATTAAGCAAAAGTTGCAGCTATAAAATCCTTTACAAATGCTGCACTGATGTTTGGCCAGATAATTAGATTCACGAACCATAGAAGTCCAAATAACAATATGAAAACATCTACACATTGAACTGAGAAATTATGGCTTACTATATTCTACCTACATTCCATACCCTACTTACGTACTTCTGAAGCATGTTAAAGAGGGAGGCAAACTGGAAAATTATATTTAACCATTTATATGAAGTGAGAACACATTACTATGAGCGGAACCTTGGGTAATTAATTAGACTATTGATTGTCCCACCTTGCCTAAACTTCGTAATACACCTGATGAGTGCATCCTTAGCAATGAACTTCCTTGATTGTGTCCTCATACTTTGATTAGAACTTGTATTTTCATTAAGTTGTTTTTAATATCTGTAATATAGTGAATGTATAGAAATGCGAATTTTACAATTTAGTTGAATAGAATGACATAGAAAATGTTAAATAAGTATCTGAATTATTATGCTTTTTTTTTAATTGTTACACCATAGAGGTATCATGATCTCATATATTTTGCGTAGATTACAAAGCCCATACTGTGACAAGTTGATGAGGATGTACATTTCCATTGGTGTGAATGAGTCAACTCAGCAATAGGACAGCTCTAAAGACAAGGAGCTTTGGGACAGAGAGGACGTCATTTTTGGAATCCTTGCAGAAAATACTTTTCAACGACTATAAATATGACATATTGCACAGAAGGTGAAAGTTTGATCAAACTAGGTTAACCAGTTTGACTTGTCATGGATGATGTGGCAAGGAGGCATGGTAACTAAGCTCCTAGGTGGAAAGCTGATGTGGAAAAAGGTATGCTTATTAAACGTGAATTTAGGAAAATTAAAAGTATTACTTTCCATAAAATAAAAGAAATAAAAGGTTTCGGAATATAAAAGCTACTTTATAAGGGGATTAGATATGATGTGCAGAGAATTCACATCGCCCACCCAATCAAAGAGGAATATCAACCTGCAAGTGTATGAAATCAACCAATGAAGAGTGGAGTGATGAAGAAGGGGATTGCATTTGTCTTAAAAGATAGTAATGTCACAAGCCATACAAGCAGCTAAGAGATTAAAATTAAATTGATAAAATGATATCTGATTCTGGAAAGGATAAAAGATGAGATTGGATTCATTCCTATAGCTATTACATTAGCCATTTTCTCCATCCATGTGGTGTTTAGAAGTCAAAAACGGCACTTTTACTTGTTGGCAGTTTTGAAGGTGAAAACAATGGTTTTTCATAATGTTTAGATGCAAAAAGAGAGGCTCTAACTAATGTGATTGATTAGGAACAGTTTGTTGAAGTTCTCTAACCTTTACCTTTTTCTTTCAAGCCCAATCTATACTCCATTTTTACAAGCAATTCTTTGTTGTTTTTATCGTGGGGTATTTTTATTACAATCTTCTAGTTTATTTTTTTTAGTTTGGGTTTGCTGAAAATCTTATTGATACTCTTATTTCTTGCTCTTGTTTTTTCCCCTTTTTCTTGTATAGGGATGGATGAGAGATAGGAGTGGGAGATGGGCTAAAAAATTATTTATTAACATATTAACAGGGGGAATGACAAGCATCCATTTCCTTCTAAGTAAAATGATGCTATATGCTGTCCAAGTATTCAGTTGTATCAACATATTTTGATAAACTTATTCAACATATTTTCATTGCAACTATCATGTTATTTTGAAGTATCAACCAGTTTGATGTATTTAATCAGCTCCTATTTATTCACAGTGTTATAGGTGGAGCTAGGGTGCTCTATGTCTTGGTAACAGAGCCTAGTTGTTTGGAATTTGGTAGTAGCCGGTGCATATATTGGTGAAGCCTAGTCTTTGGTCACCTTTAAGTCAATGTCTTCCTTTTTCTACTTGGGTAAAACTTATGTGTTTTGTACTACTACTCTGTGATTTATATGATTATTTTGATGGCATGGTTGGTCTTGTCATACCTTACTTTCTTATGAAGAGCTATTAAATTGTTTTTGGTGTCGTGGTACCCCATTTGTGGTCCAGAATTTGGAGTTTGATAGGTGCAACCAGATGCTTGTCTTTGTTATTTTGCATATAATAATCCGAATCCCAGCAGGTCCCGGGAACAACACTCTAGACGAGGATCTAGATGGGTTGTATGAGTTTGCGGAAGCAATATTGAATAAGATGGAGAGAAGAGATAGTAATAGAACTAGAACAGAAAACTATATTGTGTTTTGTAAATGGCACTCTTGAGAAAGATGTATGGCTGCTTACATTCTACTATCTACCTAATTTAATATTACAGATATGTATATATAGAATACAAAGTTGTGGAGGCTAAAGAACCACATGGGAATCAAATTGTTTGGGCTTCCATGTGTGACTCTTCACCTTTCGATGGTTACATCCCCTGACCTTCAGATGCACAACATGTTGACAAGTGTTATGTGATGGACTAAGCTTGGGAGTGCCAAATGTCATGGTGTTGTTGGGTCAGTTGATCCATGGTACTTGTTTAGTTATCTTTGTTATTAGTGTTGTATTTGTTTTTGTTTGTTCGGGTTGGTTAAACCCGTTATTGGTTGGTTTTCACAACCAACCTTCATAAAGCCATAACAAGCTTTATGAACCATGTAAATCAATAATGCTTACATTTAATACATTTTTTATATTATTCTTCCAATGTTTGAGATCCCATCAATGGTATCAGAGCCACGTTTTGAAGGAGGAAGCCATGAATGTGAAAGCGGAAGGAGAGAGATAGTGTTGAGCCGTTATTGTTACTTTGAAACAGATCAAGAGGACGTCGTTGAAGAAAATAAAAGGGTCGTGAAGGAGAAAACATGATTCAGTTTGTCGATTCAGTTCGCACAATTTGCAAAAATTGTGATTTGCCCCTAGAAATAGTGATTTCCAGTTTTTCCAAATCAAAGATCAGAGTGATTACCATCTAGTGACAGTGCAGACCAGATAGGACAAAAACGACAGTGAAGTTGTGGACGCATGACATGCTAGAAGTTTTCGAAGCTTTTCAAAACCTAAAATCAGTGTGGACTCCAAAAAAGAAAGGCATTGCTATTTTCACATGCAAAGTGAAAAATTGGGTGAAAGATTTGTCGTTCATATATACATATAAAAGAAAGGCGCTGCCATTTTCACATGCAAAGTGAAAAATTATGTGAAAGATTTGCCATGCATATATATATATAAATTCACATCTAGAAAACTAAGAACATATAGAATATTTTGATTGTGTATTGTCAAATTGCTTGATGGGGAGATAAATAGACTACATTTGTTAGTCACTTGATAAAGAGGAGGTCAAGGGTTCAAAACCCATTCGACCTATATTTTGGTCAAATTTATTTTTGATTTTGCTTTTTGGAATATATTTTTTGAAAAGGGGATATTCTGTTTTTAAAGGCGTATAAAGAGCAATGAAGGGAAAAGGTGTAAAGGGGTTATAAGGGTGTAAAAAAGATTACTTTTTGCGACTTTTACATAGATATGGTCCCTAAATCACCTATTGTATTTTTGAATCTATTTATGAGGGTCAAGGCAAAGCCCCAAGTAGAATTCATTTTTTGTCGTATATATTTATGATCATGGCTACAATTGTAAGTCTAATATCTGAAACAGAAGATTAACACCCAAAAACTACAAAGAATGGAGGTTACACATGGAAAACACTCTCACATTCAACGATTTGTGGTAAACTACGGAGAAAGAAACCACGCCACCCATTGAAGCCGCAAAATTACTCAAGTTCCAAAAGCGTGATAAACGTACCCTTGCTTTGTTGAAATCACTGTATTCTGCTCAAGTGATTATCCACATTGAAGCCATTAAATGTAATGCCTGGAAAGCTTGGAAAGCATTAAAAGATCTATATGACAAACAACCAGCCTATTAAAAGATTGATCTCCTAATGCAATTGTTAAATACCAAACTTAGCACTGAAGAAGATGTTTATGAATTTCTCTTCCACATGAAAACTCTGCAACAAGAGTATTGTACTACAGGGAGCAAGATAGATGATGACATGCTCATATCATAACTCTAAATGGCCTCAACCCTACTTATACCAAATTTGTTGAAATGTTGCAACTTAGTGACAAGCTCAATGGCACAACATTCGATTCTATTTGTGAATTGCTCACTCGGCGTGAGCGTCAATTTGCAAAGAAGAAAACTCAACCAACAAAAGATGTCTACTTCACAAATGCTAGGAAACACCAACTTTAGAGAGGACAGGGTCCAAACCATTTTTAGAAACAATCTCCATTCTACACGACACACTCATCAACAGTCTCAAAGACACTCACATCGACACTCTCATCGGCATTCCTCACACTATTCTCCAGAATCCTCCAAACACAGACATTGCCATAAGCATTCTAAGTCTAGTGGCTGTAGCAGTGACTCTTCATCTTCTAATTCTCACGAACATTGGAAAGAACCAAGATGTTCTAAATGTGGTGGAATTGGCCATCTCGCAGATGTATGTCCTTGACAACCCCGCTCTCCACATGAAAAGAAAGTTGAAACTAATTATGCAGGACATTCTAGTGGCAGATCTTCTGGCTACTCCAGCTATTCAAGTTATTCTAACACTTCCTCTAATCAAGTGGCGTCCTATATGGTTGAGGTCTATGGTCCCGATGGACCCGATGCTCTATTTTGAGTGATCAGTGTTTCACCCGTCTTGTGCAAGCTATTAGGCTTAAGACCGGGATCTATTGCAGTAGCATTTTTTGTCTTGTGTTTTTTCTTTCTTCTAGTTTTGGCTTTTTATCCTTGATATTCATGACATGGAGCAGACAAGGTTGTCTGATTTTGTTCCTCTCGATGCACATCGTCTCACCTCTCGCCTGATAAGGGGAGAAGATATAACATTGGTTGGTCTTCGATCAGTCGTCAGTGACAGTACAAGTTGACAGGGGTTGCTAGCACCAGCAGTGTTGAGCAAAGGTTGTCTGCGATTGTTGGCCATTCATGAGACATGCCATACACGTTACAGGTTGGTCACTTCGACGGGCTTCTGTGTGAAGCCTTATGCAAGTCGATCTAGTTGGACAAGCCTTGATCATGTTCTAATATAGTACAGTACAAATGATCACAGGAGATGAGCAGGGCTTGATTGGATTCATCAGCGAGGCAGGCTTTTGTATGGAGTGGCATTGGTTTTTATCACTACCATGAGGTACAGTGCACTTGTTGCAATTGCGTCAAAGTTGCTTTGATGACTTCAGAGTCATAGCTCCAAATCATCTTTCTTTTATACCCCTTTAGATCAAGGGGGAATGTGTTGGGTTGGTTGATCCACGATACTTGTTTAGTTACTTTTGTTATTAGTGTTGTATTTTTTTTTTGTTTGTTCAGGTTGGTTAAACCCGTTATTGGTTGGTTTTCACAACCAACCTTCATAAAGCTATAAAAAGCTTTGTGAACCATATAAATAAATAATGCTTACATTGAATACATTTTTGATATTATACCTTCGATGTTTGAGATCCCATCAGGCGCAACATCTCTATGTGGCCATTTGGGTGTTATCTACAGATTTGGAGTTGAACACAGGTTGGTAGATGTTGTGTAGAAGTTGTGATTTTGTGCATTGTGCAGTTGATCGTTGTCACGTAAAGGTTGCACGCAAGAAGCATACTACACAGAATGATGTGTTGCATAGAGCTTCAACAAAAGATGTTGACACTAATTGTCCACATTCTGACACGGGGAAAGGGGGCACTGCCCCTCACCCCTGCAATAGCTAAGCCTTTTAAACTTACGCATTCCATACTTATTAGGTGTTGTGCGCGGCGTTTTCCTTGTAGCTATGCGGTATGGATCAAAGCACTATGCAAAATGTGCATGATGCTTGGAGCTACTTGGTAGGGCTTGAAGTGTGGATTTGTGCAATGTTGCCTTCTGAGTCATGTGGCATGTATCCTTGCATTGTGCAGTTGTTGCATGATGGAAAGTGTTGCACAAAGGTGATTGAAGCGCTAAGGTTGTGTGGCATGTTCCCCGACGCTATGCAGGAGGTGCATAATGCAAGGGGCTACATGGAGTTGCACAAGTAATCAAGGCATTCAAGGTGATAGCACAGGGTTGCATGGCTACGTGCAGATGATTCGCCCTTCCTTGAGAAGCAATGGTCCCAATTGTATTAATACTTGGCAGCAAGTGTGGTTCAATCTTCTTAGGAGTTCGAGTGGAATGATTAAAGCATGGAATCACTTCTAGAATCTAGTACCTCTTACTGCCCACTGTGATGGTGATAATATGAGGATTGGTTGTGTAAACACCATAGAGGCTATGCATGGATGCATGCCCAAGGATTATATCACAAGTGTCAAGTGGCACTACATCACAAACTATCTCCTCTCTGAAAGGATGGATAGCATATGTGAAGTGGCTTTGATGAGTGATATGTATACCTTTGGTGTCGTAGGAACTAACCCATCCCAAACTGTAGGGGTGTGGATGAGGCATGGTTGGAAGATTAAATCACTGGACAATTGCTTTAGATATGAGATTCTTCATGTTACCTCCATCAAACAGAAAATCTAGCAACTACCCTTGCACCCACATCTATGAATGGAATAGGCATTCTGCTTCAAGTTCTTGCATTGTTGGTGTGGTTGTTGAGCTAAGACAAGCAACTTAGGGGTATGTTTCCTCTCTTCAAGGGAGTCTAGACCCTCTTCTTCTACGCACGCAAGCAAGCCATTCTGTGGATGCTAGTTTTGTGTTTGTCGCACCATTTACCTATCTTAGACAGTTTGAACTCATCTGAAGCAGGTGTCTTCTTTGGCATGACAATTGTTTCCCGCTTTCCCTTCATCTTGGACTCTTCCTGAATGGTTGTCAAGTAGTGATAGGCTTCTCCCATTATCTTAAACTTAGCTTGCTTCAATTTGGATTGAATGAATGGTCATAGACAGCTAAGGTACTTGAAGACTATGTTGCTCCAACTCGAAGGAGCCCAGTTTTGCATACAATCGTGGAATGCATCGGTGTAGGCTTGAGTTGACTAGTCGTATTCTTACCGCAATTTTTGCCATTGAATGTAGTGGTCTTCATAGACATCTTTACGATAGTATTCATCCTTGAAAGTCATTTATCCCATGTTGGCTTAGACTCATCTTTTGTCTGATCTTTCTCACACAAAGTATGCACTTACCACCACTTCTTGATGGGTGAAGAAACTTTCAAAAGTGCAATCTTGATCTTCTTTTCATCAAAAAAGTCATTCATAGAAAAATATGACTCTAACTGATCTAACCAATTATCTAGTGCATTTGCATTTATTTTTCCCTCAAACACAGGGATGTCTAGATTTACTTGAAAACTGGGGGGACTTGACCATCAAAAGCTTTACCTGATGTGTAAGCTAATGGAAACACCCGTTTGAAGACTTCGATGAACTAGTTGAACAAAATTGTATTTTATTCTTGAAGGGCCATTTTAATCTCATTCTTTATCAACACGTGAACATCATCTTGTGTTGTGTTCTCTCTCGCTTGCTAAACTTTACTAAAACAACAAGGTAGGTATTTGAGGGATCTCACGGTTTGATGTTGAGCTTCAAATACTCCAACCTTGTTCAATGGGACATGCAAGATGATCAACCACTCTGATATCAATGCTTTGGATCCCATGAGGTCCAAGGTACAATGCTCTAGCAATATTGAATAAGATGGAGAATAGAGAAAGTAAAAAAATTAGAACAAAAAATGATATTAATTTGTGTTTTGTACATAGAATACTCTTGAGAAAGATGGATGGTTGCTTACATTCTAGTATATGCCTAATCTTATGTTACAAATATGTATATAAAAAATTACGAAGTTGTGGAAACTAAAGAACCATTATGGGAGTGGAACCATTTAAGCTTCCATGTGTGACTCTTAACTGTCCAACGATTACATCGCCTAACCTTCAGATGTGCAATATGCTAAAAAGTGTTATGTCATGGATTGAGCTCTAGGAGTGCCAACTATCATGGTGCAGTGTGGCGAAGTATAATGTCCCCTTTAAGGCTGAATTAGAAAGATTTGGGCTTTCCGACAAACCTTAGAAATAACACTGCAAACCCTAACACAACTTATGCAAATTCTAAATTTTAAAATCTCAAACCCTAGCCATAAATTACAGATTTCTAGAAATCAACATCTAGGACACAAATATCAATATTTCCAATCAAATATTCATCAAATTTTCAGAATTATTACAGCCCGCAATAGAACCCTTAAATCTAATTTTTAACATGCAAATATAGGCTGGAAAATTCCTTCCACCTTGAGACTGAAAACACTCGTGTTTGTAAAAAAATTGTTAAGGGGCAGATTATGCTGCAAACAATGGCAAAAGGCATAGGATGGCAGCCAACATACTCAAATTCCATCACCACATTCAAACGTGTTAGTGATTTATGGGATGGAAACAACCCTATAGTGATGGAAATTGACTCAACAACCTCTACAAACAAAAAATTACTCAAGTATGTGATTAGGATAGCTTGAACAGCTGCATACCAAATGTTGGGTTGGCTGGAAATGTCAATGACAACAGCTCTATAGCCCAAAATCATGAAATTTTTTTGCAAAAATTCATCTTCTTTGAGTTCTCCTTTACACCATGCATGAAATGTCCCCAAATTGAGATAATTAGGAAATAATAGGGCTTTCACCCAAACCCTTGCAAATCTGAAAATTATGCTTCAAACTCTAGCAAACCCTAACTGTGGGAGATGCTTCAAAAACACACACAATGTTGCAACCCCTAGGCGCCAATATTGGTAAACTTCAACAGTAAATTCTAACTTGTTTTTTCAATCCAATTTCACTTCAACAAGCATACAAAAATAGCAGCGATGTGTGTGATCTAGGGGTGTGCAACAACCCTTCTTGGACCAAAATTTCAACAATTATCTGCCTATAGCTTGATTTCCACTCAGCCTTTGAGAGTTGGCAGTCAATGTTCAACAACGGTCTTAAGTATTGATTCTTTATCACTATGTTAGGGTGCTCGTCATACTTCCTAGGGATCCTCATGGGCCTCCCTTCAAACTAAATGCACGTATTATAGAATTCATTTACAAAAGTAGCATTGAACACTTTTGAAAACTCACACTTCTTGTATCTCCCTAGAGCACCCGAATCCCAAACTTTCTTGTATAAGCAATCAGGAATGGGAATGAAAGAATCCATGCAGCTCTTGCCACTCAAAGTGCTCTTCCTTCAATCACCATTTTCATGTTGCTGCCCATGATAACCGCAACCGTGCCATGATGTACAAAAGAAAATCAAACTTGACATATGGTCATTCTTTGTCATATGTTGCCCATGATGACAACACACCCCCAATGACATAGTAAGAAGTAACAAATTCACAACACTTTCATACCTTTGGCTGTCCTCAATTTGTTTACCTTCCCTTGCCGGATGAAGATTGGTTGGGATATCTTCAACACCTCCCACCTTGGGATTCAGAATTACCTCATCTCTAATTCCTTTCGAATAACAAGTCATGGTTTCTCCACAGCTCCAACCATCTTCATTCTTATTTTCTCCACCCTTCTTTTTAAGTACACAAGATCACTCTTTGTTCTCTTCTTCTACATGGTTCTTTAGAGCCTTATCTTCAGTTGTACTTACACACAAGTCAGGAAATAAAGCATAAATGGAAGTTTCGATGTCCATTTTCTCCTCCTTTGTAATGATTTCAGGTACCTCTTTCTGGGCCGAAATTCTCAACTCTTCTTCTATATTGGTTCCTTCAAAAGCTCCTTCAAGTGCCTTAGTATATGTTGTCTTCACCATCTTTTCCATGTCCTTTGAAGGACAGTCATATATGGAAAACTCAGCTGCAACCTTCTTTTCATTGCACTTCTCCAACTTAGGTGCCCTTGGCATGCTTACATGCTCTTGCCCTTCATCTTCTTTTCTCATATCAGACTTCCCTCTAACTTCAAATGGCTTTGTCTTATTGGCTGCAACTTTCTTTGTCAACTCAATTCTGTCCTTGACTTTATGCCAATTGACTTCTATTGCCCTTGCATACTCTTCTTGAACCTTTTCCTTTGCCAACATGTTCTTTGTAATGTCCCCATCATAATTTAAACTGAAATTAAAGCCTGCTGATGGCAGTATTGCGGGCAGATGTGTATCCTTCATGCCTTGGCCACTATCAAATGTTGATATCTCGTGAGACCCCCTTTTTGTTGTTCACGGAGTTATCATGACATGGTACTTGTATGATTGCAAAGCGTTGTATGGTGCACAAACAATCACAGCAAACAACAAAATGCCTTTTGGTAGAGGATTTCCAGTCAATATGTCCAACTCAGTCAACCTTTCTTTTCCATCTTCAGCTAACTTGTGAATATCATCCTCCTCCTTATATATGTAAAAGAGGTCATTGTGCAGTGTTTTCATTACATTGGACTTCATTATCACATGTGTCCATATATCACCTGGGTCCCATATGTCAATGCAATTTGGAATTTGAATCAAAGTATCCATATGCCCTTTGTTACAAGTTGCATCCTTGACCCTATTATCCATTTTAACGTGTTGTTCGTGATAAGAAGAAATCTGAAATGGCATGGTGTAACACAACAAATCTGAAGTAAGACTTTCTTTTTCATACCTTGGGCGGTAATCAAATAGCTTACCCTTCTCCTTAAATTCCTTTAAGTGTTGTTTTGCTTGAATAGCTATCAATTTTGCCTCCTTCGCTCTCCTTAGCCAACCCTCACACCTCTTTTGGGTCCTTATCACGTCTTCCGTGTTGGCTTGCAAAGTAGCTCGGTTCTTTCCAACACTAGGATCCGCTTTTGTTGTGGATGGCAGAACTCTTAAGTTCTACCTCACTGTGAGAATTGTGCCCTTCTTTCCCGTTGAACTCTTAGGGCAAATAGCCAATGGCGCTTCCTCTTGTTCTGGAAATTTCTCCCACTATCCTATTTCATGGTGGATGCCCCAATGAGTTGTTCACTAACCTTTTTCAAGTTTGAATTCTCTTGTTTTCTGATTCCTTCCTTGCAATTCTTATGAGGGTTTGACTTTCCCTCTTTCTAATTTTCTTTTCTTTTCTCATCACAATTTCGAAATTATTCTCCTCTTCCTTTTGCAACCTTCTTATGTAAGCACAAAACCCTCTTTTACTTTAGTTCATCGTTTCGTGTAACTTCAAGAACTCATCAAAGGAGACTAGAGACTTAAGATGATCAGTCATCCCTTGATACTCATCAAGGATTTTGTTGGCCTCGAAATTGTACCTTTCTTGTCCGTTTGTATTTCTATATCCACCTTTTGAATTGGACCTATGTGTTCCTCCTTATTTAAAAACTTAGGTCACCAATCCATTGTAGATGATTCAAATCCCACAACTGGCCAAGAAAAGGCTTTGATACCACTGTAATGTCCCCTTTGGGGCTGAATTAGAAAGATCTAGGTTTTCCAACAAACCCTAGAAATAACACTACAAACCCTAACACAACTTATGCAAATTCTAAATTTTAAAATCTCAAACCCTAGCCATAAATTACAGAATTATGTAAATGAACATCTAAGACACAAAGAGCAATAGAACCTTCAAATCTGATTTTTAACATGCAAATATAGCCTGAAAAATTCACAAATAAATACCAACAAATTGTTTGATGAATCAAAATACCAAATATCATAAATTTTCCCCAAAAACATGCAAATTAGCCTCCCAAGGTCAATTGCCACCCTTGGAAAAGCTCTCCAGATGGTTTGCTTCCCTACAAGGGCTGTCAAAATGATTTGCCACCTTCAGCAAGTGCCTTCAACTTCTTCGCTCCACCTCAAAACCCCTGCCAACTGTCATTCTCCACCGATGATGCCCTAAAAATCCCCAAATATGACCTCTGAATGAGGCCACCCAGCTAAAGATGAGGGCTTTCATCTCCAAATTCTAATTAGCAAAGAAGGGTTTCATTTTCCAAGGTAGAAGGTTAAGCAAACATGCTCAAACTCATAAATTTTATTCAAAAAGATGGTAACCTCTCAAATGATCATCATTCCTCTTCTTATACTCTTCCTTTTTATCAATCCCTTCCCAAAAAGGAGCACTCCACTTGGAGGGAGAATTAGAGTAGTTTTAAAGAGATCATGTCTTATCTTCATTAAGGGTTAAGTTAACCCATGCTCCAAAAACACCCCTTTTTAAGTCATAATCAAAAATAGAAAAGGGGTGGCCGACATAAAGTCCCTTACACAAAGTGCCTCCACATGGCTATTTGAGTTTTGGTGCAAATTTGGAGTTGCACATAGGTCGATTGATGTTGCATAAAGGTTGTGAGTAGGTGCATTGTGCAGTTGGCATATCTTGCGCAAAGATTGTGTGCATGGCACATGTTGCGTAGAGCATCGATGAAATAAATCGACACCGGTGCGGGGTAAGGGGTGTTGACCCTCAACCCTGCACCAAGCCTTTGAAACTTAGGAGCTAAGCACCTAACAAGTGGCATGCGCATTGTTATCCTTGTAGCTATGCAACATGGATCCAAGCACCATGCAAAATGTGCATGATGCTTGGGGCTGCTTAGATGCTTGAAGTGTGGAGTTGCGCAATGTTGTCTTCTAAGTTGTGTGGCATGTATCCTTGCATTGCGTGGGAGGTGCATTATTCAAGGTGTTTTGCAAAGGTGCTTGAAGTATTAAGGTTGTGCGGCATGTTCTTTGGCGTTGCGCAGAGTTGTACAAGTAACCAAGGCACTCAAAGTGATAGCACAAGTATAGTTTTAGATGGCCTCTTTGGCCCTTTCCATGGTCTCATAAATGTAACCCATTGGATTTCACTCTCCATCCACCAAGTGCAAAACCCTCACCAAAGGCTCTGACACCTACAAAGTTACAAACTTACAATTAAAGTAAATACTTTAAAATTTTGAAAATAAAGAAATTGACTTGAAATTTAAATTTAAATTTTAAGTTACGTTGATGATCATTGTAGCTCTCTTTGCAAAATCCTTATAAAAAACTACCTTTGCGACCATCACTTCATCAACTTTCTTTGAATGTGTTGAGTCCACCCATGCTTGACTCACAAACATCTCCTCCAAAGTTGTCAACAAACTGCAAATACTTTGCAAAGTAAGTTAGTTGCAAATCTTGTGACCCTTGCTCACACAAGCTCTTTCTCCTCTGTGTGTTCTCTCATCAAGCTGAGAACCCAAGGGTGATTATAAACATATTTTGTAATGTCTCTGGCTTCTTTTACAACTAGTCTCACCCAATCAATTTTGCCTACGTCCTCTAAAATAAGGTCAAGGCAATGGGCCGCACAAGGGGTCCTAAAGAGTGATGGAAGTCTGTCATTGAGAAGTCTCCCAACCGCCACATAGGTTGTTGCATTGTCAGTGATAACTTGCACAACATTCTCAATGTTCACCTCTAAAACAGCCTTCTCGACCATCAACCTCAAAGTTTCTACATTTTTTATTTTGTTAGAGGCATCAATTGACTTCAAAAAAACCATCTCACCATTCGAAGACGCTAAAAATTTGATGAGGGTGTAGTTATTTCCATCCATCCACCCATCGGAAAGAATGGTGCATTTTAACTTTCACAACCTCTTTTGATCTTCCACAAATAACTTTGCATCTTCAACTGCATCCTGGAGAAACCTCCCACTTAAGTCTTTTGTAGAGGGTGCCTTGTACCTTTTTCCTGCAACTGTCAATGCCATCACCAAATATTCTTAGTACGAGCTCCTCATCACATTGAATAAAAGGCTGTTGAAGAACCAAAAAACTGCACATGCTTTATCTATTTCTACATGCGCCTCCTTGTTCCATGTTGTACCTTGCAACAAAGATTGTGCCCCAAGTATATTTCTAGCCACCAAAAAACTGTGTATCTAGCTTTTGCTCGAACCCGATGTGGTGGATGTGCCTCGCTTGCATAGACCATGACTAGGGCCCACAATTTTCGTCATATTTGCCTCAGTTTCCTCTATCGATGTGGGAGCATTGGTCGTTGTTAAGGTTGCTTGCATCCTTGCCCTCTCTAATTTATTTTCATCCAACAATGCAAGCTCTGCAACCATCTCTCGTTTTGCCTCTTCCGTTACATTGGGACAAGGCATGACATCGTAGCTAGGAGTGCAAGCAAGATGGTACTTGAAGCGATTGATGCCCCCATAAACCTCTTTCGATCAAAATGTACAAATTATAGTCGTCTAAGGCGTTCCAACTTGTATGGCATAATTCCAAGCAATGGTGCGAACATTAAGGGGAGTTGAATGGCTACCACTGATTGATTTTGACCCTAGTATAGTGTCGGATGCCATTGTATGCTAGCATTACACCTGCGGCATGTTCAAATCAACATTAAAAAAATAAAATACGGCATTTTAAAAAAAACTTATACTGTAAATTTTTTATTTTAAACACTAAACCCTAGAGCTTATGCATAGTAGATACGACAAAATATTAAAACTATTTAAAATGACATCTACAGTAAACATAAACTATAATTTTTATGTTAAAATTCAAAAAAATAACAATTTTATTCAAAAATTATGAAAACCATAAATAAATCATAAATAACAATTACGAAATTGAATGGAATGCATGTAAATTTGTCAAACGTGTTTAAAAATAAATTACAAAGAATTTACATGCTTGGAAAAAAATGAATTAACCTAGAAACCGAGTTTGCTCAAATTTGCTCCCTCCAATTCGCTCCAAATGTTGTGTGATTCCAATGTAGGGGCGGGTATGTTTTTATAAGACAAAATTATGTGTTTTTCCGCGTATTCCCAACATTCTTGATGCATTTTGGACACGTTCTGCTAGCAGGGGCTAGTAATTGTCGAGGCTCGGTTATACGAAAAACCCGTGAATGTTTAGGCGAGTACTTGGATTTGTTGACACTCGGCAATTACTCGCCCACTTAGCGAGTAATCGAAGAGTATACTTACTATGCTTTCGAGTATATAAGAAGACCCCCTAGTTGTTTTGTAGCCTAGCACTAGAAAGTCTTTGGCCATTTGTTTATGTGATGCGCCAGTAAGGGACTAGCCCTTGAATGTTACTTGTATCGTACCTCAGAGATGGGATAGTGGGCTACGAAACGGTTATCTGTTGTAATTAATGCTCTAAAATATTGTGCCGACACTATTTTATAAACAAGTTTAGTCTATTTGCAAGCTTACAGACCAAACACTCTACAGTAACCTTCCCTGTAACCCTGGCATTCCTACAGTCATGAAGTCAACTCTGATTTCTTACAAACGCAGTAACAACCAACAGTCGAAAAAAAGTAGCATATTTTGCCAATCAATAGGAACACAGTAACCATAACAGCCAGGAGGGTCAGAATATTCCAAAAACGGTCACCTGAACTCGGTGCAGTAACCAACTGATAAAAAAGTAAAAAAATACTAAGTACAAATTTTTAGCCCATAGGACTACACCATTGTGATTTTCTTGTCAAGGAAATCATTTGAAAGGGTTTTTCAAGTTTTCGAAAAAAAAAACATACAATGTTTTCAATCTTGAAAACACTTTTTTCGTCCTTATGAAAATTACATTGTTGTAATCATCTCATCGTGTCGATCATTTTAACATATAACTTTTCCAGCACCCCCAAACCCCTCTAGTCAATGGTTGTCACCCGTGCGGGAAACCAGGCCATGGCCTAGAACATTGAGGAACTTCGAGCTAAATTCCAATTTTAGCGTGACTCCTGACTCACTAAGTTAAACGAGTGACTACACAACATCAATGCACAAAATACCATGCTCTCTAACAAACTCAATGGCGACAAGCATTTTGATGGTGGTTTTTTAACTTGAACCCCACCACGTGGCCCTAAATTGGACTTTCTAAAATCTGATGGTACAATATTGACAAACTGGTTTTACCGTGTTGAACAATATTCTAGATTGCACAATACATTGGGAGTAGACAAGGTACCCATCGCATCATTTCACTTAGAAAAATAAGTTGACCAATGGTACCAATGGTATCAAAACATTCATACAAAACCCACTTCGGATAATTTTGTCAAGCTTTTGTTGGTTTGCTTTGGTCCCAGTGCTTATAATAATTTCACCATAGCCCTGACCAAACTATGGCAAACCAGAACGATTCACAACTATCAAATTGAATTTGAAAAATTGGCTAACCAAACTGAAGGGATAAATGATGACTTTTTAAGAGTTGTTTCATCAATGCGCTCAAATAAATAATTTGTGCGGAGGTCAAGATGTTTAAACCACATAACATGATGGAAGCATTAAGATTGGCCAAGCTTGTGGAAGATAAGATCATCTCCCAACATTGATCTTCCAATTTTGGTTCTTTAAAGACATCTACAACACCATTTCCAGTCACAAACCCTCCTCCAAAATTCACCCCCATTATACGTCTCATGAATGCAGAAATATGCACTCATCGTGAAAAAAGCCTGTTACAACTGTGATGAAAAAATCACTAGAGGACAAGTGCATCGAATATAAGTTGTATTTGCTAGATGTCGAGTCACCACTAGATGTTGAAGAATGGGAAGATCCTAAAGATTCCCATGACGAAGACCCTAAAGTTAAAGAACCCAACAATACGGAGTCGCACCCCAAAATTTCAATGCATGCCTTGGCTAGGGTAACCACTCCTCAGACAATGAGAGTAAAGAGGTATTTTAAGAAACACCCCCTCACTATTCTCATTGACTCCAGTAGCACACATAATTTCATTGATCCTCGACTGGCCAAACAAGTCGACTGTTTCGTGCACCACTATTCTAGCTTTGAACTAATGATTGCCAATGGAGAAACATTTCCATGTAAAATCAAATGTCACAATGTTCATATTGTTGTGGGGGACAATACCCTAAAAATAGACATGTTTGCTTTGCCCTTGGGCGGGTGTGATGTTCTTGGAGCCCAATAGTTGCACACTCTTGGCCCTCTCTTGTGGGACTTTTTAGAACTTTGTATGCAATTCCTAACAATGGCCAACAGTACACATTAAAGGCCTCTTACCAAGATCAGCCAGTGTCATTAGTTCCCACCGCATGGAGAAGCTCCTCAAAAAAGGCTCACATGGAATCATTGCTCTATTCTCTTCTATTCGGCTCAACACATCTCCTACTTCCCACCAGTCTACTAACTTACAAAATGATCGAGTCAAACATGCATCAGCATTCAAGGAACCAAAAGGCTTGCCATCTCATCAACCAAAAGACCATTGTATTCAACATTCAACCATACCACTATACTTTTTTTCAAAAAATTGAAATTGAGAAGATGGTTCAAGAACTCTTTCAGGGAAGAGTCATTCGTCCAAACACATGTCCATACTCCTCCCCTATTTTACTAGTCCGCAAAAAAGATGGATCTTGGTGGCTTTGCATTGATTTTCATGAGCTAAACAATCTCACTATTCAAGATAATTTTTCTATCACAGTGATAGATGAACTTCATGGTGCCCACTTCTCCAAATTAGATCTACGGTATGGATATCATCAAATCTGCCTCCGAGATGAAGATATTCCAAAAACTGTTTTCCGTACACACGACGACCACTATGAATTCTTGGTCATGCCCTTGGGCTTACGAATACCCCTTCCGATTTTTAGGGTTTGATGAACAAAATATTTCACCTTTTTTTGCAGAAATTCATCCTGGTCTTCTTTGATGATACCCAGATTTATAGCAAAACTTGAGAAGAATATCTCCAGCACCTCGACGCGACTTTACCACTTCTTACAAACCATCAACTATGTGCAAAAAGATCCAAATGTTTGTTTGGTTAGGAAGGGTCGGAGTACCTAGGCCACATTGTCTCCACAACCAACATTCAGGTCGCCCTGGCAAAAATTGAGGCCGTGAAAAATTGGCCTAAACCCAAGGCACTCAAAAGCCTTTGTGGATTTCTTGGCCTCACTAGGTGTTTCTACAAATTTATCAGAGATTATAGGAAACTTGTTGCCCCATTGACCGATATGCTCAAGAAAGATATTTTTTGTGGTTTGTCGCAGCTAAACAAGCTTTTGATGTACTCAAGCAAGCTATGTGTACTACCCCTGATTTGGCCATCCTAGATTTATCGAAGACATTTGTCATTGAATGTGATGCATGTGGAAATGGTCTTGGTGCCATCCTCATGCAAGAGGGACATCCCATTGCCTTCACCAGAAAAGCCCTCAATGGGTGCAATTTGACACAATCAACATATGAGAAGGAAATGATGGTTATCTCCATGTTTTCAATAAGTGGTGACCATAGCTGGTCAGTTGGCATTTTTGCATTAAAACTAATAATCAAAGCCTCAAATACTTCTTAGAGCAATGGGTTTCTTCCCCAATTCAAAAAAATAGGGTTTCCAAATTAATGGGGTATGATTATGAGATCACTTATAAGAAGGGCAAGGAAAATTTAGTCGTTGATGCACTATCCCGCTAGTATGAAGAACAAACACATATGTTTGCCTTATCTATCCCCATTTTAGAATGGATGCATGACATCCAGCAAGAGTGGCAGCAAGATGGTCATATGCAGCAAATCATCTAACAATTACCTGTGAACCCAGCGTCCAAACCGAACTATACTTGGCACTATGAATCCTTACAATACGAATGTCGCATTGTCTTCATTTTTGAATCTAGACTCTGACACAATATTTTGCACGAGTTACAATTTTATATCCCCATCTTAGAATGGATGCATGACATCCAGCAAGAGTGGCAGCAAGACAATCATAAGTAACAAATCATCTAACAAATGCCTATGTACCCAGCTTCCAAACCAAACTATACTTGGGACTGTGAATCCTTACAATAAGAATGTCGCATTATCTTGATTTTTGAAATCTAGACTCTGACACAATATTTTGCACAAGTTACAAGTATCACATTCCACAGGGCATTCAAGATTTTTAAAAACCTATGTACACATTTGTCGTAGTTTCTTTTGCCGAAGCATCGAGCAAGATATCAAGACATTTGTTGAGGAATGTGAAGTATGTCAATGTCACAAGGGAGACACAGTGGTAGTGCTCGACTTACTCCAACCCCTACCCATTCTGCAATGCATTTGGACAGACATCTCCATGGATCTTATAGAAGGCTTACCAAAATCTGGTGGAAAGTCAATCCTTCTGGTGGTGGTAGATTGCCTCTCTAAATATGCTCATTTTTGTGCCTTGGCCTATTCTTACACTGCTTCTACTATCACCCAAACATTCATTGATCAACTCTTTCACCTTGAAATTTCAGTTTCTATTGTATCTAATCGCAACTTAGCTTTCACAAGTCACTTCTAGTAGGAACTCTTCAAACGCACAAGTACCCAACTAAAAAAGAGCTCGAGTTACCACCCACAAACAAATAGCTAGACTAAAATTGTCAATAAATGCATGGAATCATATCTTTGTTGCTTTGCCTTTGATCATCAACATCAATGGGTGGAATGGTTACCACTTTCAGAATTGTGGTACAACTCTTCAAGCGCACAAGTACCCAACTAAAAAAGAGCTCAAGTTACCACCCACAAACAAATAGCTAGACTAAAATTGTCAATAAATGCATGGAATCATATCTTTGTTGCTTTGCCTTTGATCATCAACATCAATGGGTCAAATGGTTACCACTTTCAGAATGGTCGTACAACTCTTCAAGCGCACAAGTACCCAACTAAAAAAGAGCTCAAGTTACCACCCACAAACAAATAGCTAGACAAAAATTGTCAATAAATGCATGGAATCATATCTTTGTTGCTTTGCCTTTGATCATCAACATCAATGGGTCGAATGGTTACCACTTTCAGAATGGTGGTACAACACCACCTATCACACAACCACCAGGATGACTCCTTACGAAGTTGTCTATGGTCAGAAGCCACCATCTCTTGTTTATGTTCACGACAACTCTCATGTGCACGTAGTGGACACTACCCTCAGCACCTAAGACAACATTCTTCGCCTTCTCAAGGACAATCTCCACATGGCACAAAATCACATAAAGCAACACGCAGATCAACATCATTCCAAACGCACCTTCCAATCTCGAGATATGGTTTTCTTTCGGCTGCAACCTTATAAGCAATCCTCTCTCAAGCTAAAGGGACATCAAAAACTCTCCTGAGTTTTATGGACCTTATAAGGTTCTTCAACAAATTGGTCTTGTTGCATACAAACTAGAACTTCCACCTCTTCATTTGTTCATCCAATTTTTCCTGTCTCATGTTTGAAGAAAGTTCTTAGCCATAATGTCACAGCTCAGACAGTACTTCTTGAGCTCAATGTAGAAGGCTCTCTCCTTCTTGAACATGAATATGTTCTGGAAAGGCACTCCCGTCAACTTCACAATCGGACCATCATTGAGGTTCTAGTCCATTGGCATGGAATGCTTCCAGAAGATGCGACATAAGAACCCCTCCTCCAACTCCAACAATAGTTTATTCACCTTCAGCTTTGAGGGCAAAACATTTGAAGGGGGAGGCCATGTTAGGACACCTTCATCCTAACTCTTTTTATTAATATCGTCTTTACTAAAAGCTATGGATGCATATGCTTTGTAAGTAGTCCCTTGAGCTAATTGTAATAATCCCACATACATGGGAAGTAGTAGTTAGCTAGGATAGAAGTAGTATAAAAAGAGCCTAGACTAGTGGAAAGGTATCCACGAATTATATTGTATTGAGCTTGCTCAAAGGAGGTTGTCCCCTCCTCGAAAAGGCCAGCGATATTGTAATGCAATTCTACTCCCTTTTTTATGCAATATAATCTTTTTTCGTTCATTTATAGTATTAATTTTAGTATTTGCACTATTGTTCTAATCTATTGTAGGTAGGGTGTTAACATTTTAAAAGGTGGTATTTCTCCCACACATGATTTTCCCTCCATTTCTTGTTTTCATTCATCGTTATAGAACCCTTCATTTGTGTTAAATTGTTGTGTGCTACCATCTTTTTCCACTGCATCCAAGCTCACTTTTTCATATAGAAAAAATATGACATGTAATTCTTAGCAATAACCATCAATCTTTATGCACTCAGTGAAACATCTCCACTCACTCATGACACAGTTGCAATTTCAACATTATTTAAGGGTTATTTTGTTTCGTTTAGCTTCTTTGTGCTGCATATCAAATCTCAAACAAGGGACCAAAGGTGTCCATTCTTCATCCGCATGCACCATCCTTAAACCATTTTGTGCTTCCTTATTGTGACAGTGTTCTCACGCTTGGTTCAATGACATGGTTAGAGAATGTTTTTTCCTTGCATATTAAGGTTTTATCAATTAACAAAGCAACGGAGCTATAAATTTTGAGCTCATTATTAAGAAATTATGGGTGTCGATAATCAAACATTATAAATAGTATTAATTTTTTATTATGGTTAGAGAATGTTTCTTTTGTTAAGATTTTATCATAGTTCCAGGGAGACACATCCCCACCCCTTGGGACGAGTCTCGATACCAAGACATGTCTGGTATGGGAGACAAGGACAGAGACATCCTTGTACGCGGAAACCTCTGCCAAAGACTTCTAATGTCTCCCAGTTGTTTCCCAATAAAAAAATCTTGTACCCTAAAGAACACATTTTTGCAATCGAGATTCAAAGAGTTTGCAATTGTTGTGGTTACAAATCAATCATCACCTAGTAATCGGAAATCATAGAGTAGGGTAGAAAAAAAGTACATACTATCTAAAACGCTATTTTTTTTAATTCTTTTAGCAAGGCAATACCTGCATTGTTGTGAATGGCAATCAGGGTTTTTAAAAAGTTCATTGTTTATTAATAATTATTTAATACTTATACTAATATACAATTGAAGTTTTAAGTTTTTACCATTTTATTATTTTAAGTTTTTAATATTTATAATTTTATTATTTAATTTTAGGTTTTTTTAAAATGTTCTAAATTTTTAATAATTTTGTTTTTAAATTTTTATATTTTAATATTTATTCTATATTATTTAATCTTTTAACAATTATTAAATCTTTATATACGTACAATGTTTTTTTACATTAGTTTTTAAAGTGCCATGGCCATTGCATAGTATATATTTCTCTAAATTTATCACATATATATACATGTGTGTGTATGTATATATGTGTGTGTGTGTATGTATATATGTATATATATTGTTGATAGATTAGTAGAGAGTTGGAATGGACAGCAACGAAGGTGAGCGTGGATACAAAGAGCTAGGATGGCGATCGACTTCAGCAGTTGGACGCGTAACCAAGAGCAGAGGGTTGGTGTTGGGTGTAGTTGCTTTGGATGGCGAAGTCAAGGGTGGAAGCGCAGGTCAAGGTCAGGGGAAGGAGAACGATTAGAAACTGGTGGTGGAGCTACGAGTTCTGTTAGGGCTTTGAAGGGCAGGGCCCTAGTTTTTTCAGAATGTCTGAATGCTACAAACCTTTATCATTGTTATTGCGACTTCTGCAAATCAACAATCATTGTTTAAACCCTAATCTCTCTTTGCATATGGCTCCAAGGTGTGCCCTTTCCATTTCAGGTTTGAACAAGGGCGACATGGTGGAGGATAAGCTCCCAAAGGTTCTTGTTATGTCTAGAGAATTGAGTTACTGCTTGCGAGGACAAACTTTGAAGCGAGGGCACAACCTGATTTTGAGCCGACATTATTTCGAGATGTTCCTTTGGTCTTCTCTAATGCAACCCCTGTTTTAGAGATCAATGATGAGGCTCTTCTAGCCCTCGACAAAGAGTCTAGGTGCAAAGCCCTTATTTGCAAATGTATGGGTAAACGCACCTCCTAGGAGGAGATTTCTCATGGTTAAAATTTGTTTGGCCTAATATTTCAGAACTTTCCCTTTCCTTGTTGCCTAATGGTTTTTTCTTGGTCATTTTCCATTCAGTAGAGTAGGGCTTCGTGTGGAGCAATAAACCCTAGTTTATTGGAAAGCGAGGAGTGTTTGTGCGCCCTTGGGCTCCCTTTTTCGATCCAACAGATACAATGATCTTGAAGGTTCCAATTTGGGTTAGACTTTATAACCTTCCTTTGGCCATGAGAGACCCAGGGGCTGCTACAATGATTGGTGAAGAAGATAGGCGATTTTGTCAAAATTGATAAGCACACAGATATTCAGTAGAGTTTTGTGAGGGTTTGTATCATGTTGGATTTCTCAAAGCCCTTCGATCATTCCATCAAGATTTTGTCATCTTATGGTTCCTGGACATAATTCATCAATTTTGAAGGGCTGCCTTTCAGATATTTTAAATGCAACCAGATTGGTCACAAAGTGGCCGCATGTCGGAGGAAACTTTATACAGGGTTTGGCTCTCCCCTTTTGAAGAAATAGGTGAAGAATATTGGCTGCCCTAACTCTGATCTTGTGAATAGCATTCAGAAACTAGCTGCCTCATGTTGTCATTCCCTAGGTCATGGCAAAGAACCTTTGACTGGGGCAGAATCTATGCCAATCTTGGAGAATTTTGGTCTAGTTGTTTCAGCTAAGCACGGTTTTTCTACGCTAGTTGATGAGTTGGAGACTTTGTTGGTTGAGCCTTTAGCATTTAAGCATGGTTCTTCTACACCTGCAGTCAGGTTGGAATCTTCGTTGGTCGAGCCTTTGGCAAATAAGGGTTTCCTACAGGGAGAGTTAGCCACCCAAATGCAGCAGCGGGTCCAAGAGATTAGCTCTAAGCAAATTACTCCTTTCAACAAGTGGGTTATTGGTTTCCATAGTAGGGAGGCACTGTTTTCTGTGAACAGGGTGTCTTCAACAAGCAAAAGTGGGCCAATAGAGCTTCAAAGTCAGGATGTTCTACTTTCGGAGGAAGAAGGCTCTTTGCAAGTAGGTGTTCAAGGAGAGGAAGATGCCTCTTCTCAAGAAGACGAAGAGGATCAATCCAGATCCAACAAAATCTTGACTCTTTCTCAGCATACGTGTTTGCTTTCAAAACCAAATTGTGATAAAAAAATGCAAAAGAGATAAGAAGACAGAAGTGGAACGACTGCAAATGGATGCTTTGAGTTCCATTGATGGTGGTACCCAGTGGGCAATGGAAGTCCTTTCTAGCAGGGGAAGGAGAATGCTTGTCACTCGGTGTTACGGGTCCTTGCCTTCGGTTTTTCTTCTTTATTAGTTGTTGATGCCATCATGGTTTTTATCTTTTGTTTTTATGCTGGCTGCTTTCATTTCCAACGGTCTCTTTTCATTGGTTTTGCGCCTTGTGTGATTTCTTGAAGCCTTGTAGGGTTCTCTTTACTAGTTTTTGCTTCTTCTTTTCCTCTTACAAGGGTTTTGTGTTGCCTATGTTTATGGGTTATGGCTCGACCTTGCCCAAGTTTCTTGGATCTTTATGTTTTGGGGGGACTAGGCCCCTTGTGTCCCAGATCCGATTGTAGCTCCAGCCAAAAACAACGATGTATCAAAACTTATATATATATATTGCCATCTCCCCATACCCATATCCTATTTTCCAAAAAATGGCATACTGGTACTCATACCTATTCCCATACACATACTTGTACCAGTCTCCTAGGAACTATGGATTTTTTGAGTTAAAAGGAAATAGGATCATAATGATATTAATGTCCACAAAAGACCAAAATCAGCCCATCGGACTAAAAAATTACAATGCAAAGTAACAACTAGGGAGTGCCAAAACAACTCCAACAAGCCCAAAAACTAAAAAGAACATGCAACCAAGAAAATAAGTGAAAACAAATTGTGTCCTTTGATGCCTTACTAAACTCACCATATCTACAAGCCTATTACACGGTCGCTTCCTACTCAAGCTTGAAGAAAAAACAAGTTGCAAAGAAGAAGCAATCCTTTGGGTGCAGATCATTGTAGAAGTCTCTTGCCAAATGTTGCACAGATCAAACATCTCTCGCAAGAAGAGAGCCAAGCATCTTTGATCCTTATAAACCATGAAGATAGAGATAGAGTTATACGAGTCTCTGAAGAGGCAAAAGAATTTCCCCTTGATCTCATAGTAAGGAGAACATCTAAAAATAAATTGATCCGCGATTTCGGGCTCCAAAGAACAAATCTAACAAATACGATGTCCCTGAGGAATATGGTGATCTATCTCAATATGGAGGCAGTGTGAACAAAATCTGAATTGTGCTAATGGAACCCTCAAACTGCAAGATAATTGGAGCTAGTTGTACCCTGGCGGTTGGATGAGCCCATCTTCAAAGTGAAGATATGTATTGCAGTAATGTTAAAGCTTTGAGGAAAGAAGCTCACAAGGCTCTAGCCATTTGGACCGAAAGTAGGCTCTATAGATCTCATCTTTGATACCCCTTTTATCTCCCTTTTGGATACATCTAGTGCATGAATGGAAAAATTATGTGGAGGGAGTTTGTCGATGTCAATATCTACAAGGCCTAGTAGAGAAAAAGCCTTGGAATACAGCCAAATTTGATCTCACGTTGTGCTACCTACATAGAGGATTTGAATGCTTGAGATGGGTACCTGATGAAATCAACCAAAGAGTTGGCCATCCATCTAAGCCTATGTATCATAGTCACCACTTGAAAGATCACAATAGTAATGAGTGGGGTTGTACTGAATTCATCTAGAATTATGTCTTGAGGGACCAATCTTTTAGCATGGAAATGCTTGCATAGCATGGATGTAATCACTCTTTCAAATTGGATTCGATCACCTTTCCTAAGGTAAGGCCCACACATTTTAGCCCCATATAGAAGAGTAGGTGTAACAAGCGAGTGGAAGAGGAAAATCTTTGTCTGGATAACTTGGAACTGAAGTTGGAAGCACTGTTTCTCAAGAGTGGTGAGGGCAGCATACCATTTGCTTAGTTTGGACTAAGCAGTTGGCGACAAACTGAAGTGAGGCCCAAAAAAGGTCCCCTAGATATACATATGAAGAGACCATCTCCATCCATTGACCTTTATATGTAAGGAAAACTTGTTTGGTATAATTAAAGTGTTAAAAACAGTGCCTTTCAGTTTCTCAAGATTTACCTGAAGCCCATCTGTATCACAAAAGAATGCTAAGATATGTAGTTGTCTTTGGAGAACTTCCTCTGAGTAGGGCATTAAAATGATGTCATCCGCAAATAGAAGAATAACAATTGTACAACAAACAACCATTTGTACCTAGACAACTTGATATGAATTCATCAAGCTCAGCTATGTATAGAAACTAAAATGTAGGGGTAAGTGAACGACCCTACTTAACCCCAACAGTGCTTCATACCCCCTCTATCTCACCAACACTTGTGTGCACTCTACCAATAATGGACTTGTAGAGTGTCACAACCAATGATATCACTAATTTAGGAAGGCCCAAAGCCCCAAGCCTATCAATGAGAAAATGCCAAGGAACGGTGTTTAAGGCTTTGCGAAAGTATACAAAGCAACAATAAACCTTGCGCCTTTTAGCCATAGCCTACTATGAATTTAGAGCTCATCATTAGGAAATTATGGATGTCAATAATCAAATATTATAAATAGTATTGATTTTTTATTATTGAGTCTAAAGCTTAAACACATTTTGAATTTAGTGATTATATATTAAGATTGAGAATTAGTTTTTAACTAGAATTTACTTTTATAAGTGTTTCATCAGATATTATCACCTAATTTATTATTAGTTTAAATATATTTATTAGATAAGTTGAATTATGTTTTAATTAGATAATTTTAGTTTTAATAGTTCCATTGAAATGTTTATTAAAAGAGTTTAGTTTTATAATTAATTTTAAATATTTTTATTAAATAATCTGAGCTTTATACTTAGGTTTATGAATTGCTAATAAGGCCTTTGATCTCCTTTGCAACCATATGATAACCGATGGGCAAAAGGAATGGTTTGATGGGTATTTATGGTTGGAGTGTGTCAAATCTATCATTATATGTGTTGAAATCATTATTAAAAACTACGGTGGCAAATGGGGATACTAAATGCATTTTATTACCATCTTTTTATATAAAGTGTGCCAAGCCATGGGTAAATTCAAGCAGTGAGTTCGAGCAATAGTATTGTTTGGAAGTAAAGGTGGTTATTGAATTAAGGAAGAGGGAGGGTCTAGTGAGAGGAAGCAGTAGCAAGTAAATGCGGAGATGGTGGGAATTCTTTTGCTGATTTTCTAGACAGGGAGATAAAAAGCCATGTGCGCATTTGGCTTGAGCAGGTTTGGACTATTTCCAAGGAGCTAGATGATGTGCACCTCTACGAGATTAACCAACATGTGAAGAATTTGCTTGTTGATCCAAAGCAATCAATTGGCCACCAAAATGTCTTTGGCATGGCCCAAAGCATCATTGGTGCCAATATCATGTCCAATGTTGCTAGTAACTACCTACTGCATGAGGATCACGATGCTCTAGAGAAGGTCTTGAAGGTAGTTAGTGCAGAGTCGACATTCCACCATCATCAAATACTAGTGAGTATTCAGTTGATTATGCACAGACTGAGGGACCTGGCAG
This sequence comes from Torreya grandis, assembly GCA_037957365.1. NCBI lineage: Eukaryota > Viridiplantae > Streptophyta > Pinopsida > Cupressales > Taxaceae > Torreya > Torreya grandis. The sequence continues at coordinate 3,142,923 of JARHVA010000228.1, read as the reverse complement.
GCAGAGTAGGGGTGACTCTATCTGCCAAACCGAGGGTGGAGGTTCCAATTTGTTGTCATGCTCCGCCTATTTTCCCAGAAGGTAAGCAACCCTGTGGTTGTTCCCAAATCCATTCGCCTGTGGACTTTGCGGAGGAGCAAATGATTATCATGGAATAAAAGATAATTGTTTTTCTGTTTTTTTTGAGATTTGATAAGGTGGTCAAGATCATTTTTGTTTATATCATGGCAGTAGAGACCTGCGTAATTTGCTCGAGCCACCCTTAAGACTCTTTGAATTTCCATAGAATGCCTTGAAGACTGCTAATAAGATTAACATATATAGAATTGCCATTTTTGATTTTATATATAAATGCTTACCTTTGTTTTGTGGATTGGGGTTTCTTTTTTTCCACAAAATGATTTGGGCTTTGGGTGAATATGAAATAAGTTGGGAGGGATGAGTTTCAGTTTTCCTTCTTGCTTAGTTTATGTGGTTTTTTCTCTATAAGCGACTCGGTTGAATTATAATTTTATGCATTTTTGTGAGCTCCATGTCAAAGTGAGTTCATTGTGGTTTCCCCTCTCTGAACCTTGGGGGTTAAAACTTCTCAAGATGAGTGGTGAATTTCACTCCTCCATGCTGATGTTGACATGGTTAATCAATAATCAGAAGACCTTCCGTTGTTGTCTTTTGGTGGGGTTTTGAAGCAAGTTTGAGTGAGGCTTTTTGCTGAACCCGATGATGCAATTGTCAAAATAAATATTGATGGGGTTGAGCAGATAGTGACTTTCGAGCTATTGTGCCTATGCCCTATGCAATAGGCTAGGTTCCTGTCTTCAGCAAGATTGATGGGAGCAATGTGTGATAGTTTAGGTGTTGTAAAGTTGCAATATTGTATCCCAATCTTTCCAAAGTGCAAGTTTCTCCCTATTTTGGTCCGAGGGCAACAGGGTTTGCGGTGAAGATATCCGAAGGTGATTTGGCATGATATAGGTTCTCAAGGCATGAAGATTTGTGTTGATGGATATTGACAGTTAGAAAGGGGCTCATCCTTTTTCCCTATGAAGAAATGTCGGCCGTCTAGAAGCTAAATGTCGACAGGGATCTCCCTGTGGGGACTATGTGATTGAGTTGGACTTGCTAATATTTATAAGTCCAGTCAACAGCTAATTCAAGTTTGGCATGTGAAGTTAGCTTGTTGAATGGTGCTACCTAATGTTGTATAGGTGGTCAATTGAAGCTGAAGGCAAAGGATTTGCCTCACCCTGAGCCAAATTGGAGGGGTAGTCAACTTGATTGTGAGGCTTTCTCCCTTCATGGCTTATGGCATGGTGATAAGAGGTTTTTGAAGAATGGGCTCTTGGTCCTACTTCTTTAGTTTTACTGACACGATAATGTGTCCTTGTGGAATTATCGAGCTTTTTGGCTAATAATTCACAATGCTTTGATGATAATTTTGTCAGGCTCGGGCCCTTTCCCTATGTAATTTAATAAAAATAATGGTTAGATTTATGAATGTTTATTTAATAAATAAATTGAAAGATGTTAATTTGTCTAGTTGTAATGATGAATTATATTTTTTATAAAAACTTAAATTATCATTATTAATCTGTGAAATAATATTCAATATTAGTATTATAATTAAAAAAAAACTTTTGTATTTATTTAATTAGTGTAGTATTTATTTTTTAGTTTTAAGTTTTAATCAAATTATGGTTTACATGTTTTGACATGTTATTTTACTATGTTACCGATACAGATATGGGTATGGATAGAGGTACAAGAATTGTATATGTGGATACCGGGAATTTTTCTCTGGCTTGGATGTGTTTTGGATATGACTGTACAAATATATATATATATATATATATATATATATATATGAAAAACATATCAAAATAAGCAAAATTAACCACATAATACGCATCGAGGAAACAAAATAAGTTAAATCACCACAAAACATACTCATAATTCAATGCTAAATATCGTAATATTCAAATATCGATCTTAGATTAATTTTATAGCATGTTCTTTGGACTAGTAGCATGGATGATAATCCCTGTCTACATAGATTGCAAGAAAAATAAAAAATGCGCAGATCTGAATATCCATTCTCTGAAAGGCCCCTTATATTCGCTTCATTCTGCTCTGCAAATATCATTCCACCAGCAACTAACTCTTGATTTTTCTCATCTTGGTCACCATGACTGGTCTGGGAATTGGAAGCCTAAATATTGATAACATCAATTGCAGAAATGCAATGATTTGTTTTGCATTTGAAAAGCTTCAAATGGCATCAAAACATATGTACTAGAGAAAGGGTCAACTCCCCAAATTCTGACAAATTCCGGATCAACTGAATAGCCATATAACCATGAGGCTAAAGAAATAAATATTCTAAAGGATTTAACAAAAATCTGTAACTGCACACACCATTACACTTTCAAATATCTAAGAAATATTCAAAAGCATCCAACAAAAAACCGTCAATAATTGCACATGGTTAACATCTTTAATTGAGAATCCCCTTTATTTTGTTTTTAATTGTATTTTGAAGTCCATGTTTAACTTTTCAAGAGGCAAAATGTAATGTCCCTCAATTAAGACAAGAAAGCAAAACTAGGGTTTTTCTACAAACCCTATCAAACCTGAAATAAATACTATAAATTCTGATTTAATTCCAGCAACCCTAGATATATAAATCACTCCAAAAACACCAGAATAGAGGTGTTGTAACGAATACTTCTTTGGCGAAGTAAAATGAGGGATACTGCTGAATATTTCCCTTGCATTATTTCTGATTTCTTCCTAAAAGTACAGCTGCAATTTTCCTTGTCAAGATCTACCTTCAAACCCTTGCAACATTCAGAAATAATTATGCAAAAATTATATAAATTATTACAGCATCAAATGATACCGAACTAGGGTACCAAGTGATAAATAGACTTCCCAATGAAGTCGCCGAAGTCCAGAAATTGCAGCAATTAATCATATAAAATATATAACCAGATTTAGGGCTTAAAGCACCCCCAAAAGATCTCCAATTGTCTCCCAAGTGAATCACCCTCTTTAGGGAAATTGCAATAATAATATTCAGGATTTAATGTACCATTATTGGCATCAAAATTACCTCAAATCAATGTGACAAACATTAGAAAAATATAATAATAATTTCAAAATTGTTATTATCAAATTAGGGCATACTTTGGCCACTCAAAAGGCCTTACAATCTTTCCAAAACCCAATCGCCCAACTTGGAATAAATCCATAATAAATCAAAATTAATATCCGAACCCTAAGAGAGGGTTTCCTTGTAGAGCAGCCCTCAAAGAGGGGTCTTGAAACCTCCATGCAATTTGCAACCCAAAGGATGACCTCCAAACCACCCCTAATAGACTCCAAAACCCTTGTCAACTTGCCCAAGTGGCTTGCTGCCCTTGGAGAGGGCTTATCACTGCAAAATTAGAATCTTAAGTGCAAGTACACCACCTGAAATAGTGCTGCCAATTCAAGATTGAAGGTTTCCGTCTTCAACCCTTTTGAGTCTTGAAGATTTCCATCTTCAAACCCTATTACCAAGCGTTATATGCTTAGTCATAAGGTTCATTATCAAAACATAGCATAACCCTTCCAAATGAACCTCTCCTTGCCTTTTATACCCAACCTCCAAGTGTAGCGCTCAAAATTAGGAAGGAGAGTTTCTCTTTTTCTTTTTTAAAAGAAAGAAATATAAAATCTTCTTTATAAAATTCACTTTAGGCCTTAAGTGCCCATGACCCTCAAAAAAGTCCCAAAATTAGATCATAAAGTGTTTTTCCATTAAATGCTCTTGAAGCTCTCAAATGTGCCCCTTTTTGCCTCTAATTTCCTTAGCCCTTGGGAACAAAAAAGCTAAGGGTCTCCTCCCAAGACTAGTTCGAAAAGGGGGACATTACACAAAATTTAAAAAAAGAAAGAAATGATTTTTTGCTAGGATACGGCTAGGGTATATCCCTGGAACTATGGATATGTCCCAGGACGTATCCGGGTGTATCCACAGGGCCAGGGATGTACCTTGACTATATCCCCACAAAATGCCCATAGCATTTGTATCCGCAGGCGTTTCATATCGTATCTAGGGGGCATATATGCAATATCTGGTAACGTAGTTATTTTATATTTGTTGACGTTATTTAAAATTATTTATTTATTTTTTACATGTTTTTTTTTATTTAGAAAAAAAAAAAAAAATCACATATTACTGAAGTTCTAACATAATCGTGATTTTTTTTCGATTTTTTTACCTGACAAATTTCAATCAAATTTAATCCTGGCCAAACAAAAACATGAACAAGAAGATTGTGACATAAGAGTGGCACTATGGGGTGCTATATCTTGGTATTAGAGCTATGTACATTTGGAGTGTTATAAGTGGAGCTGGGTGCTCTACACATTGGTATGAAAGTTATGTATATGCACGTATTGCCATATTATGTGGAAGTATGTAGAGTGGTGCTCTATAGAAATATATGTTTCGCTCATCAAGGTGATACTACCTTTCTGACATAAGTTGCTGCATAATATCCAGGTTCTTATGCCAATAGAGAAATTATGTCAAATGGCAAGGGTTTTGAATCTTGAGCTTGGTATGTTAGTTCCAAAGTCAGTGGAATTGACTGCCCTTCAAGATTTATTGAAATCCTTCTATAAGTAGAAAAAAGTAGTTTGTAAGGCAAAACTGAACTACTCAGGTGCTACCTTCCTTAGATGGCTGCTACTAGCAGGAATGGAATTGCATACAAACTTACAAAAAGTGTTGAAGATTCAGCACTTTTGCTGAATGGAATTGGATACAAACTTACAAAAAATGTTGAAGATTCAGCACTTTTGCTGAACGGAATTCAACACCAAAACAGAAGTGTAAAGTAGCCAATCCTGATACTGGTACAAATATGGATACAGGAATTGGATAGGTGGATACGGGGATTGTTTTTGGGCCTGGTTACGTTTTTGGATACAGCCATACAAAAATATATAAAATAAATTAATAATATTAAAAATAAAGCCATATAAACAAATTAACCACATAATATGCATAGAGGAAACAAAATAAGTTAAATAAACATCTCCTTGTGTCTTGTATCTTGCGCTTTAGGCTGCATGATAACTTTTTAAAGACTTCCAATATTGAATGTGCAATCCTTCTCTTGATGTTGATGCTACAGTGAAATTCTTTTGGGCTTTGTCCCCATGGCTTTTCCATGAATGAACCTTTGCCTGTTGAAATCTGTTTGGAAATGTTAACTCCTGTCAGTGGCCTGCAGGGCTGGAACTAAGGTGTTAGACCCATCTTACAGCCTGTACATACTTAAGAGCATGCTGAGGCATACCTCTCCATATCAACTGGGCTTTTACTTGACATTGGTTGATCTGATATGAGGCTATCTATTGTAAAAGTTGATATGTTGGAATTGAGCTATACTGTTTTGAAGCACCTTGGATCTCTATTTTTATGGCTGTAGAATAACAGTGATTCTGGGGACTCTTTGATGACCTGAATCTTAGGGACCATCATTGGGCATATATCACCTTGCATTCCTAAAGACTGGTTATAAGTCTATACAGGGAATGCAAGCTGATAGGAGGACGGGGTCAGATCAAGTACAAGATCTCTACAATCAGGTTTGCCAAAGGGAGGATGCACAACCCTTCCTACAGTTCTTGTATGAGTATTTGAATTGGCTGCATACAATTTCCTCAAGAGTAGGCCCCTGAAGGACCTAAGGGCTGTGTTGTATTAAGAAGTTGTTGGCATTAAAACATCGCCGTATCCAACCCTGATACTGGTACAGATACTGAAAGTTGCTTTTAGGGTTGCCCCTATACATTATTTTATTTTTAATTGTTTTTTGAAGTCCATATTTGACTTTTCGTAAAGTGAAATTGAAAAAAAAAAGTCCTCCCAGCAGGATACACCCTGGATACGTCCAGGGTCCTGCAAGGGACCTGGATGTATCCAAGGCGTATCCTGCAGGGATACAGATCCAATACATTTCGTATCAGGATCCGGGGACCTGCAGAAGAGTATCCGGCTACATAAATTATTGTTGTTATTCTGACACAATATCAAGTATTTTTCAGGTTGTGGGGCTGTGTTATGTTGTAATATGAAGTGGTCTACAAACTTGGCATAGAGATTGCAAAAAAACTTCAAAGTTTACCCACGTATCTTGTTTTCTATCGTCAACTCAGAAAAAGGCAAAAAGGAATTCAAATAGCTGTATCAGTAATGCTTCCATAAAAATATTCTATTCTACCAATGTCTGTAGAACCACCTGCTTAGTGCAGTAAAAATTGTTGTGCGGCCCTACTGAGGCCTTTACGGAAAACTGTGTCTACCCTTGCAGGATAATTTTTATTAGCAGAAATATTAGTGGATCCTACAATATTCATGAAACAACATCTTGGTAGTAAAAGAACACACAAATAGCATTACAGAAAGCTTAATTTTCAGAACAGCAAGATGAATGTAAGAGGTTCAGAAAATAAACGCTTTGACTAACTGGAAACCAAGAATACATACTTTCCTTAATTGGAAACTGAGGGAAACACAAGTAGAGAGAGAGAAAGAGACCCAGCTATGTCTATCAAAATAAGGGTTGGCTCTGTCGAAGAGGTTTTCTGTACACCATCAAGATCATATAGAGTGTGTGCAGCAACACTTGAGTGTGATTCAATCTGCAAAGCCATCCCAATCAATTTTACATATTACTCGATATTATTAAATTAAAAAATTGAGGCATGTGAAGAAACTACATTTTGTTAAGAAACTTGCTTCAAATTAAAAAAAAGTGGGGCAAATATGCCACCTTACTATTATATAGTTCCTGAGATGACCAATCCATTATAAGTTGATGCATACGATATTGAACTGTAAGCATGGCCATTACTTCACTGCCATACAAATCTGCAAGTCGTGCAAAGAGCGTTCTTCCCAAACCCTTTTTCTCAGCTTCAATGCTTTGCACAGTAGGAGGAAGTTGAAGATGGTCCCCTGCAAGTATACATCTAGATCCCTGCCAAAAAGAACAACTTCTTATTTCTCATCCATAGCCTGGAATTTATGTCCGGGACTTTAATCTGTTAAAAATAAAAAGCATGCCACCAGTTCTGTAAGATGTAATAATCAAACTAAGCAGGATACTTCTTAATACTTTTTAATACAACACAGCCCTTAGGTCCTTTAAGGGTCTACTTTTAAGGAAAATGTATGCAACCAGTTCAAATACAAATACAAGAACTGTATGAAGGGTTGTGCATCCTCCCTTTGGAAAACCCCTTCGTCGAGATCTTGTATTTGATCTGACCCCATCCTATCAGCTTGCATTCTCAGTATAGACCTATGACCAGTCTTTAGGAATGCAAGGTGATATGTGCCCCAAGATGTTCCCTAAGATTCAGGTTATCAAAGAGTCCCCAGAATCATTATTATTCGACAGCCATAAAAATAGAGATCCAAGGTGCATCAAAACAGTATAGCTCAATTCCAACACATCAACTTTTACAATAGATAGTCTCATATCAAATCAACCAATGCCAAGTAAAAGCCCAGTTGATATGGAGAGGTATGCCTCAGCATGCTCTTAAGTATGTACAGGCTGTAAGATGGGTCTAACAACTTAGTTCCAGCCATGCAGGTCACTGACAGGAGTTAACATTTCCAAACAGATTTCAACAGGCAAAGGTTCAGTCATGTAAAAGCCATGGGGACAAAGCCTAGAAGAATTTCACTGTAGCATCACTGTCAAGAGAAGGATTGTACATCCAATATTGGAAGTCTTTAAAAAGTTATCATGCAACCTAAAGCACAAGACACAAGACACAAGGAGATGGTTATTCAACTTCTCCTCCCACATGTCACACACTTCCTTGCACTTTCTTGGGAATAGGACATTTAGCACACACTAGGAGGCCTTATAAGGTCATAAAGGGATTCTTGTAACTCCCTCATCCTTCCTCTTGCTCTATTTAAAGAGCCATCTCCTCCTCTTTTCTCTATCAATCTTGCTCTAGCAATCTTGTGATGCTTCTTTTGGCTTGAGGCCACTTTTTTCTCTTTCTACTTGGTGTTGTACTTGGAGATCATTGTTTGCAAGACTTCTAATAGATTGTGGGTTTTTTCTCCGTTTGATGGTTTCCCCACTTGTCAACTCTAGTCTCTCTCTTGGTGGCTTGTTTCACTCTCAAAGTAACATTGTTGCTTTACGCATTCTTTTTAATGTATTCAACGTTATTTTTCATCGATCTTGGCAAATAATCTAATATCTTGTCAAGCCCTTCCCTACTCTAAGTCACGTGACTATGGTTGGGAGACGCTAAACACATGCCCAGTACAAGGTCCCGAACCTCTAAAGCATAAAGGAAAGTGGTTTCGTAATATAAAGCTTTCCAAAGAATATTAGGAATCCCACTTGTAGAGAAAATGCATTCAGTGATGCATAGGGATCAAATTAAGGGGCAAATGGCAGTCAGATTGCAACTTTGAAGTTTTGAACAAATAGGTAGTTAAAACTTGCAGGAAGGATGCATCTTATTAGGTCAGTCCTGCAAGCAATATGCCAATACATAAGCTCTCTGTTTTGACAAAGAAGATAGCTTAGTATTTAAATTGATTTCATAAGAGCGTCTTTTGGTGGGCTGCCTCTTGTGATCATAAAAATAGATGATGAACAATGAAGCAACAAGCCTTAAATAACTAAAGATAAGGCTCATAAATGCCTTCAATCTGGCTTTCTCAAATTGGGAATTCATATTCATGTGGTGCATCAAAATTTGCAATTGAGTAGACCTCGGCATAACAAGTGTAAAAAAAAAAGGGGCATAGGAGGAGATACTATAAAAAGACAGAGGAACTAGGCATGCCATATGCAATTCATATATCCATACATTATTTTCCCGATAAAATATTTGAGAATTTTGAGTGCCATCAAGCACATAATACTAAAGATAACAAACAGAAGCTATTAAATATATGTTAAGTATACTGAAGAATAATATAGCAAAACATTTGGCGAATAAATGAAGAGCAGAGAATTCAAGACAATTATTGGTAAACATGTGAGAAGCATATATAAAAATGTAAAATTAATTCTATATCGTTGGTGCTTTGCTGACTAGAAACAGCAGGAAATTCACAAACTGTGTGACAATGTGACCAGAAAAAATACAAATTTAATACAGGTAGCATGCATAGTTGAGAATTATGATATGAACACAACAGACATTTAAATTAATGTTAGGACAAGGAATGTAAAGGAACATAAGAAAGAACTGATAATAAAATTAGATATAAGAAATCTATAGTTTACCTTGAGTATGGCAATCCAACAAGCCACCTCAAGTGCCTGGGCTGCCTCATCAATGATGACCAAGTCAAACGTCATTCCCTCCAATTGTCGAGATAAAGCCCCAGTCAGAGTGGTTAGTATAACATCTGAGTTCTTAAGCACATCTGTGATAGCTTGTTGCTGCCTCTGCCTCTCCTCTTTCCCAAGTTTTCGAAGCTCTTTTCTAATGTCCTTTCTGCTATTTCTGTCTTTAGTTTTCAGAAGCTTATTGTTCATAAGCTGCAATATCACAACAATCAATCAGTTTGTGTCGCGTGTCAGAGATCAAGAAGCAAAGTTCAAAAAACTCACGTAAACCAATGAAGAATTACTTTAATCATTCCTTTGCAATATTTATCTTCTTGCAAATAGGACTACATGTCTAGTTTTAAGATCAAAGCCATAGATCTATTCCCTGCTGATTGAATGCATTATTATTTAAAGCTAAGTCACATGGTTCGAATTCAAGTTCAAGTTCGACAAGGATAAAATCCGATTCAAGTTCGCCAATAGATAAAGTTCAAAAAAATCACTATTAAATTCAAACAATAATTTTTTTAAATAATAAATATTAAATATTTCTAATTAAAACCAAACTTTAAAATAAAATAAAAACACATCAAAAATAAAATTTAAAATAAAAATTATATAAATAAATAACAAAAATTTTAAATCGTTAATAAAAATTAAAAATCAAATATAAAATACATAAAAAAAATTGTTAAAAAAATTAAATATAAATTTCAAATTATAAAGACAACAAAAAAGTAAAAAGCAAAATAAAAAAGATTAAAAAATAAAAATAAAAAAACCCCTGTTAAAAAGCAAAACATAAAAAAAATCAAATGTTAAAAATCAAAACATAAAAAAAAAACAAATATTAATCGATGCTCCTTGTCCGCTGCTCCACGCACCAGCCTCGTTCACTGCTCCACACACGAGCCTCATCCTCTCCCTGCACCAGTATAATGTCAACAACCCCAACACACCGCATAGAAATATTCATTTCATCCTACGCGCACCACACCACACAGCAGCCACACGTTCAACGCTTAGATCCAGGTAAGACACATCAAAAAACACATGGCTAGGGTAGGCCCCGCCATGCATAGTGAACGCCAAGGCATGCTACGCACATCATAGCAATTGCATTGAACAATGAAAGCTAGGGCACACTCTGCACAGCATAGTTGAAAAGCCTCATCATGCAATGCAGAAAACTATTTTCACACAACTTTTTATAGTTCATTTGATGGCCTATTTTTGGGTTTTCTTTTGTTGTGTTTTTTGGTCGAATTTCAGCGAATTTATCCAAACTTTTTTAGGGTTTAAAAAAATGCCGATTTTTGAATTTTTAGATTAAAAATTGCCATATCTTGAGACACAAAGTTAAAGTAACCAATGAAAGAGGAGAAAGAAAGAAAAAACTATATGCAAGTAAAGTACTTTTTCATAGTAGTGTGCCAAGTTCTTGTAGGATCATCTGTCTATTCTAAAGGAAAGTTCTTTTGAATAGATTTCAAAAACTTGCCTATGAAGAGAGATTTGTCATCATGTGTGTTATCATAATTATGCATAATCATGAATAAAACAAATATTTAATAAATGAATGATCATGCATACATGTATTTTACTTGCTTATGCAATGTCCCTTTCTGGTATTTTTATTAATTCTGATTATTATTTTTTTGCGATTCTTTTACAATATTGGAATATAGATAAAATTGCCAAATAACATACAATATTGAAATACTAAACCCAACTGAAACGTTTATTATAATGCACTGAATTCCCAAAAAACACAGATGATGATACTATTGAATAACAAAGATAAACCGCAGGAAACCCTTACATGTTTTATGCAGCGTAAAAACTCAATTTTATTGACAACGTACAGCAGCAAAAGAGCTTACTAGGGCTGCATTTGATATAAGAACAAGATACCGCTGGCATCAGCTCGTACGACAGCTTGGGGATGTTACGGCAGCATACAAAGTAAGCCACCACTAACAAATACACAAATTATCTCAAATGAATTATTGTAGCTGCAATGTGGAAGTACTATAGTAGTGGTACGGCAGTATTGTAGTGGCACAGTAGCAACTGAAACTAGAATAGACTTAAATCTTTCAACACAAATGTGATCCTTGGATGGAACTACCACAAATGGACAAAAGGATTTTTGTCCTCCAATCCTGCACATTAAAGAGTTTTCGTCCTCAGGGGAAAAGATTAACACAGCGCTCAAGCTCTGAAAAGGGTTTGATTTCAATAGATAATAGATGTCTTCTTTTGAGCCCAAGTCCTACTTTTATAATTACCCTTTTCATTCCGATTTCCTTTCCCTATCTAATTTCCCTCTAGAAATGTCTAAAAACACTTTTTAATAAAATATTACATTAGGCCCACTTTAAATAAAATAATAATACACAAGTCATCCTTTTACAATGTTATAAAAGCTCCTATGGTATACACTAACCATTTGGAATCTGAAAATCAATATTATTTTATTTTGTTTGAATTGTATAGCATCACGTATGGCCTAAGCCCTGTAGTTGCAGCAAAATAATTTTAGACATTTAGTTGTAAGAAAAAATACATCAATAAAAGTACTTCAGTTGAAATATTTTTCTCTTTGAAGCTATGTACTTCGTGATCCAACTATGGTAATATATGCATGCAGAGACTTTTCAGCTTTAATTTTCACCTAATTTTAATATAGTTTTATGTACATATATTTTTAAAGGATCCCACAAGGACATTGTTGAATTTCAAGGAAAGCCTATATATGCTTGTGAAATTTGAGCAATGGACTTAATATATTAAATATAGTAACTTAACTCAAAATCTACAAAAACATCAATGGGAAAGAATATAGAAGCAATCAGAACTTAGTAGAAGGCTCTGACTATCACCTTGCTTCTCTTTGTCTTCCCTCCAAGATCTTCAAACGGAATCTCAAGGATTATTGAATTGCTTGTTGGATTGCTTGACAATGGTGGCTTCAAAATTTCAAGATAGATGCAAGAGGGATCAATGGCTTCTTGAATGCAAGGATAATATGGAAGCAATGAGAGTATGAAGGCTATGTGAGAGCTTGTATGTGATTCCAAAAGTTAGTTCAACTAAGCCCCTTGCTTGGTTATTTATAGGGTGGTGGAGAGGATTAAAAATGAATTTTAAATTCATAAGAACCCTCTAGTTTTAGAGAATTCTAGAGAATTAGAGAAAACTCTAGATTTTAAAGGCTTCTAGATTTGAATAAGGATTAGTTTAGGGGTTTTAGGGAGGTTTAAGAAACTAGGCATGTAGGAGAAGCTATGGATAGGTTGGCTAAGGGGTGTAGGTAGAATATTTTGAATTTTAAATTGGCAAGTGGGGCAAGTGGTTATTAAATGAGGTGGGATGCTAGTGGGATAATCAAGGGATTAATATAGTATGGGGTGTATAGGAAGGTTAGCATGATGTAAGAAATATATAATGGGGAATGGGATTTATATATTTAATTATGACATTGGTTATTTATTTTTAAACGGAATTAATTGTGATAAATAGCGGGATTAATGGAATAATTAATGCAAGTAGATTTAGATGTATACAAATAGTTTGTTCACAGTCATATCTTGTGTCATTCTCTGAGAATTTGGTGTATGTTTCTTATGCATGCCTACAACACTAGTTAGTTGGTGACAAATACAACTGATGTTTTCATTTCTAACAAACACTATTTTAGCTCTTTGTATTACATTGTTGGGGACCAAGATAGAGGAACAATTTGTAAAACAGCTGTTATATGAAACATATTGCTTTTAATCCACTGGACACTATGTATAACATAGTAAGTCCTTCCTATTGTCAACTCCTCCAAGATTAACTGTAGAGAAGCAAGGAATATTCTCCCCAACATGACCTATGATCAAATTCTTTTAGAAGCTCTGATGGATGTCCTTTTAAATAAACATTTCTCGAGCCATATGAAAATGAAATCCAAAAATCCATAGTTTAGCAAAGCCCTCTGTAAGAACATGATTATAGCATTGTTCCTTCTCCTTTGGACGTATAGCAAGAGTTGCACAAAAAACGCGATTGTGAATGGGGAAAGAGGCTAGAGGGTGAGAAGCCAAAGCGGTGGATTACATTCACCGTTCCTTCCCCCTACTAACAAATGCTTAAAGGTGCTTGTGTGTTAAGAGGGTCCCTTTGGATCATGATTATTCATTATGACAAAAGAAACGAGGAAGAATGTCATTAGGGTAATGACTACTCATGGAGGTCATTTTGAGATAACTTAAACACAAGGTTAAAATCCCACAAAAAATAAAAACTTAACAATATATAGTTGACTTTTAGAATATATTTAGCTTGAAAAAGAACCTTTGGATTCATTAAAACTCAAATCAAAACCAAACATTACTAGAAGATTCCAGACTTAATTGCTGAATTCAACAAGATACCAAACCTCCCATTCGCATAACTAGAATATTCATTATGTTATGCAACTAGTTCTTACTCTGGTCCATAGGAAATGTTTTATGTTATATTTAAATCAATAAGTTCAGATTTAGCTTCTCACAAGATACGTCCAAAATCAATACCTTCATTTCTTTCCTCACATCATTTGCAAGAGCATTGTTGTCAGCCTTCAAAACCTGTAATAACAAAAATTAACATTGTCATTCCTTTCCAATGCAAGGGATCATATCAAGTAATGTGAACGATAAGGAGCATCCTTTGCTTTCGCTTAAGCAATGTCCACGGCTAATATTTCAAAAATTCAAGGTAAACAAAACCCCCTAGATTATTCTCACTATCTTGCACATATGAAACTTTATTTCTACACTATCGTGGAGATACCAGTCAAAACATATACTTTCCATCCATGCTAACTAAGCACTGTAGTCAACCACTATCAATGTAACTAGTTTAAGCATAATGCATTCCATAATGACTAGAACCTTTAATTCAGAAGGATATCAACTAGTAGAAGTTTTGAAAAATGAGTTTACTTTCTCTAGTCTGATAGATTATCCAAAGAGAGCTCCTCCTTTTATATTTTTTATCAACAAAAAGAAAGTAATAGTCTTATACAAATGCAGACAAAAACCTGTCTACTACAGCGAACAGAGAGGTTTTCTCGCCCCTGCTTTAGTCTTGCTATTTCTGAGACAGATGGCTGCAACAATTCTAGGAATGATGTCCACTAAAAGCTTTAAAGTGGCAATTTACCAATTTAGGCACATCTTCAAATGGAACCATTACACAATTTCCAGGGCATAACCCAATAAGCAATAGATTCTATAGTAGAAGGCATCTTCTTTATAGAAAAGAAAGTTGCCATGTCATTCCTATCTTCTTCTTGAGTTCCAACAGTGCAATCATACCATTGTCCAACAGAATACTCCTAATTTGTGCTAGGAATGGGAACAAGAGTTGGTTCTTCTGTTATAAAATGCATTTAAACCAAGCACTCAGCACACTGTCTCCCCTTCAGCCTGTTGAATTACTTTCTTCCAGAGTAAGCATGAAACTATCATGGATGGGGGAAGGGAAACAAGAGCCCAATGAATGGTAGAGCTCGCTTCCCAAACTGAATCAATCTGTCTTTCAGGTACATGCCCTTGACAGTACACTTTCTTGATATAGCATATCTTAATATTCCAATATTGACCTTATTTGGGTTAAGCACACAAGCCATATAAAGCAAAGAAAAAGATGTTCCATTTATCCCCCATGTTTTTAGCCTCTCTATGGAACTTAACATCCACATTGTTAATTCATGCACTAATTTACTCGGTGCACAAGAAAAGGAATGGCATGATATACAAGTGCCCTCATTTGGCAAATCATAATTAAAAAAGCACATTGAAATGCAAATCTAAATAATTTGACCTCTAAACACCTTGGAAATTTTACATGGCAAAAATAGGGTTTGTTAAAGCAAACAAAAAGATGAGCATTTCTATGGTAAATCAGTCCTTAGCAGAACTCAGTGTAGGAGTGTGCCTTCGGTATAACCCTGTTTTTTGGAAAGAGATCAAATATTATATTAAAATAGGAATAAGTGGGTTACATAGAGCAGATTCCTGAAAGAACAAAATTCAGGAGATCTGCGAACATCACCAGATAAAGCATTTTTCCATTGAAAAAAGAGGACACAGATTTATATGTTTTTAATCCATTCCTTGAGTCCCACTCTCAAAAAACAGAATTATAATTACTATTAGTAATATTTTCTAAGACCAAACTTCCTACTAAATATTTTGGACTTCCGATGTATATCAATGTTAAAGGGAAAACTATTACGCTGGTTATTTACATACATATATTTGGTCGCTGATTTATAGCCACTGGCATCATGATGAATCTTCCATACCTTTTGCAACAAGACCATACAAGAAAAACTAAAGATCACTATGCAGACTTGTGTGAAGCTCCCTTAGAAAGACTGGGAAAGTTACTTTCCTCCTCAGTTGTCCCGGGCTGCCAATGTGGGTTGACAGAGATTGTTTGGGATCTGTAAACAAGAGCATGCTACACAGAGCCACTCATGGTGTCTTCAGAATAACCTTTAACTGGAAGGATCTGACACCATAATATACTAATAACCTTTAACAGTTTAGTGACCTGCAAAACTCATGAACCAGTAGAAGTTATGTGCCCGGTAAACTTAACTAATCTTTATAGCTTCATTGATCTGAGTGATTTATATAAAGAATAATCCTGCACCAGAGAAGGGAAATTTAAGTAGCAGGCAATTCTTCTAGAGCCTGCTCTGAATTATGGCTCAGAATTGTTGTATTTTCTAGCTATTCTAAATGGCAGGGAAAGAAAAAGAGGAACATATTACTTCACAAAGATTGTTGAAGTTTATACCATGGATACAAGCCTTAACAGGCAAGATATGTCCGTGGAGAGCTACAGTCCTGTGAGCTGTGATATCCATTATTCAGAGTCTCCATGAAGAGTCGAAGGGGCTCAAGGTTCAGTCCAACAATTCAATACCCAACTCTATCTAGGATGACTCTACTGTGTTGTGTTGTGTTTTGTTGTACACAAGTTGTATGTCATTAAAAACCAATGGTCTTTAAGAAGGGAATTTAATATTCATTGACCTTTCCCATCTATTTTTAGGGGGCATGCTTGGAACCGTGGTAAAGAGAAATAATTTGACATAATCCAATAAAAAGATAATAAAAATTAAGCTAAAGCCCAATGCAAAGACATACTTAATTAGCATACTTGATATAGATTTGAGCCTTATACAAAAGATGACAACTCTTTGCCAGTTGGTTCAAAGTGGAGATGTTGGCTTCCCTTGCCTTTGCGGACAGAGCTTCCCAAATATGACACATTTATGTAATTTCCTTTGTTCTTATTCATATAATACAAGATACATGGTTCCCAAAAAATGTGCTGAAGTATCACCTCACAACTAATGAAAGAAGCATCCAGAACAAACCACAATTACAATCTATAAATGTTCTCACAACCAAAAAATTGAAAGAATCATTGAATGTAGACAGAAAATTAGAAAGGGCGTTGGTATGTCTGAATAAGATAAGTAACAACGACTGTTAGTGCTAATGGGACAATTCATAATATGAGATGTTATCTAAATTTGTATGAGAAAGTGCCACTAAAATTTAGCTCAGGAAAAGAGGATTACTTTAGAAAAACTAGGTGAGAAAACAAAGACGCTTGGTCTAAGGACAATATCATGGATGCAAAAGATTACGTAAGTATATAAAAAAGAAACAAGCGAAATGTTGTCATTGGGGCTTTTCTGGTCTGCTTAGGGAGAGACTTTTCCTTGTAACCCTGTTGTTAGTTTGATGTAATTATTGTTTCATTAAGTAAAACAGGAATGTTTCCCTTTGCCCTGCTCTAGCACGTGTTTGGGGCATCAGTGCCTCTCCATCAGGCCTCTCCATCAAGAAGCTTTCCATAAAGGCATCAGTAGGCACGTGTCTGGGGCTTATCACTAATGGTACTTGCACCACTTTCTAGTTGGTCTTTGACTTCTTACCAGGAGATTTCTATGTCGTTGGTTTTAATGGTTGAGTTTGGCATTGAGGATCCTTGCCTTGCAGCTTACCATCATACTTGGGGCTACCCTTGTCGCTCTAGGGCTATCAAATACTGGTTTACACACTTTCTTTCTTGATTTTATGCTTAAATTTCTCCTAAATATTTACAGCATACATGTTGGTGGGTCCCATAGCCTTCACCTAGAAGAACTCCAATTCTGTTTGAATATGAGTGCAGGCTGTTGTAGTAATTGAAGGCTTTGTGTCTTTCTAGGTCATGTATGCCAAATTGAAGACAGTATAGAATGTATTTTTGTAATTTTGCCCTGACTGTTCTCATTTCTGCCATAGTTGCTGTAGTATAGATAAAGTCTATAGAGATACTAGACTAGAACAAACATGGAACAGTAATATTAGAACATACCATATACGAGAGTCCACAAATTACTAACTTTATATTCCTCAATCATAAATCTTAGTACACTCAATTCATTCAGGGAGGATCTTACACGAGTGCCCTTCTCCTGACATTCACAATGCTTCATAAAGAAAAATACCAAATTGGTTGGCAGTTCCCAACTATCCCAACTGACATGAGTAAGATGCTTTCTACTGACTAAACCAATGCCAACTAAAGACTGACAAAAAAATGCAAGCTACAATTATTCGTAAATAACAATTCAACGAACTACAATATTCCCCCATTTAGATTAGTCAGAGTCCCTTCCGACTAACAATGGGAAAGCACCTTAGAAAGAAGCAGCAGGAGGAGGGGAAGAGGAAGATGTCGGTAGAAATAGAGGAGAGCCAGAAGAAACACCAGCTAGAACAGATCTCAAAGAAGCCGCATGTCCTGACTTCAATTGTTGGAGTTTTGCACGAAGGGTGTATACTTCACCAGTACGGTGTTGTAATTGCTTGGTGGCGATAAGTTCATGCTCGCGGGTGCATTTGACCATGCGGACAGCCTCTGAAACTTGCTCTGCTCCTGAATAAGATGTTGTTCAACCTCCACAACCCTATGTGTTTGTCCCTGTGTAAGTTGAGTTTGCTGGTTTAGTTGCTCATGGAACCGGCCATGCTGATCAGCCAATTGTAATTGCACTTCAGCAAGCTGGGAAGTCACATTGTCCCTTTCCGCCTCCAATTTCCTGTGTTGGCACATGCCTGAATGGAGTAACAAGTATTGATACTAAAAGTCAACCTCAAGGGTGACGAGCGGCGCTAAAATATTTTTGCATAGAAGACATGACATGAGGGAACCTGAGTGGGGACCCATTGTGCATGCATCTCTGAAGTGTTGACCTTGGGCCAATTTTGATTAATGTAAATCCAAGTGAACTCTAGATGACAGTCTTCCTAGACAAACTTTTGCACTTGATTCACAGTATCTAAGATCACCCAAATTTGATATGGCCCACCAATTACAACAAGCTGTCCCACGACATCATGAATGTCCATAAATGTGTGAAGCATGGGTCCTGTTGACCATTTTTGGTCTAGCAGGCCAAAATCGGTCCCCTTCTTCCCTTGTTGTTCTGAGCCAGTACAATTTTGGTTGCACAAGTCTTTCGGCAGATGAAGAACCAGTTCAAAGAGTGCAAGGTTTTACAAAGCTTCTTCGGACTCTTGTCCGAAGAAATTCACAAGGAAAGAGAGGTAAAATGGTTCAAGACACTTTTCCTTAAGGTTGGAAAAGTGGTTCAACGTCGGGGTTCAATGACATGATCTTTCCAAGAGTTAGCAACTTTGAACCGTTGAACCATTGAACCGGTTCAATCGATTGGTTCAACGCTTTGGTTCATCGCTTTGGTTCAACGGCAAAGTTCAATGGCGAGGTTCAATCAAACGGTTCAATACTTTGGTTCAGTTCAGTTGGTTCAATCAGACGGTTCAATCACTTGGTTCACTCAATCGGTTCAACGGCTTGGTTCAACAACTTGGTTCAGTCGGCTTGGTTCAAAGAAATGTTTCAAAGTGTTGGTTCAACGGGTTGGTTCAAAGGAACGGTTCAATCAGAAGGTTCAAGAGAGTCTCCCGAAGGACAAGTGCCCTTGCGGAGGGCAGGGAACACTTGAAAAGGATCAAAAAGTGAACAAGGCCAAGAAGGTAAGTTTTCTTCGGAAATTTGTTTCAGGCAAAGGACGAGAATTTCTTCGGACAAAATGTCCGAAGGAATTCCTTCGGACATTTTGTCCGAAGAAATTCTTCGAAAGAAAATCCCGCGAAATGAAAAGACAAGGCAAAGGCAAGAATGATTTCTTTCGGACTTTTGTCCGAAGGAATTCCTTCGGACAAAAAGTCCGAAGGAATTTGAGAAAAGCCGCGGGAAAAAACCCAAGAAAAACTCCGAAGGAAAGGAAGCGAGCGAGACAATTCTTGCAGACATTTTGTCCACAGGAAAAATGGCTGAAACAAAAGCCCGACTGAAGAGAAAAGACCCGAGGAAATAAGCGAAAAAACAAAGGAAGAAATCCTTCGGACAAAATGTCCGAAGGACGTGACTATCAAAAGGAGCCTGAAGGACCCCGAAGGGTAGGTACCCTTGCAGGGGACTCTAGGCCAAAATTAAGGGACACTTCTCCAAAGCCGAAGGGACACTTCCCCTTTGGGAATGACCAGAGCAAAAAAAAGGGCCGAAAGAAAGGAAAAGGCCGAAGAAATTCCAAGGGGTGACAGGCCCGAAGACATCAAAATCGAGCACGGAGAACTAGCCGTTGGAGGTTCAAACGCCCAGTGACAGGTGCACAAACGTCAAATTTAAGGCGGTGAAATAGTCGTTGATTTTGAAAAAGCTTAAGGACAGGACGCGAGTGAACTCAGCGACCCGCCAAGAAGATAGCCCCGAGGGCCGAAGGAGACAAAAAAGACAAAGCCAGATATGGACAAAACGGCCCAGGTGGCAAAAGAGAGGTGAGTTATTCTAGCGGTTGACACAGTGTCCGCCAAGTGGTCATCAAGAAGCGCAAACAGTGAACGGCGCGGCCTGTTTTCTCCACTTTGCATTTATGAGCAGACAAACCGCGTGAATATCTGGAAGGAGCAGTCTTGTTTGCAGAAAAAGAGGCGCGGCCTATGCTTTCACATTAATGTTTGAACGCCAAAGTCAAGACCGGCGATTACACAGTATGGTTCTAGCAGGCCTCTTCTAGAAGAATGATATCAGCAACAGCGACTTCCTCTTCCCGATGCTCTCAAATGCACATGGGCCACTTGTAAAAAAGGGCGCCAAAGTCTTTTCCAGAAAGTGCCAAAGTCTTTTCCTCTTCTCTATAAATATTGTAAACTTCTCATTTGAGGAGATCTCTCTTAGCCCGTAAGGCAAAGCTCTGCCCGAAAATCTCTTGGGTTGTAAGGCAGAACTTTGCCAGATTTTACCTTGAATCAAGACATAGCATTTTTACCTCCATTCTGAGTTGCACTTTCGTATGTGTCTATGTCTTTGTTATGTGTTAAGTCATTTTCCTTTATAATTTCGCAGGATGATTTCACCATGTCTAGTGCATTGTGAGTTTTTCTTTTGCAGGTTCGTCAGAAGTGTCTGCAACAGAATATAGGCACATGTGAATAGGCTGCCATAGAGTGTCTTAGAACACCTCTGGTAGTTCTTCCTCCCAGTATCTCTACGGACCCCTCACTCACTAATGCAGAAGAATTTCTCGTATCAAATGAAGTGTATGTTAGCTTGTCCTTGGTGAAAAGTGTATGTTCGATCTAAGTAGATCAACTTTTTGGTGTATCACCTTTTAGTTTAGGTTTAGGTTCTATTTTCAGCATCCTTCTCCCTTTTCAACCCCCCCTTTTTTCAATTATTTGTTAGCAGTAGGAGATCCAGGACCTAAAAGATATATCAAAGGGAGCTAGCCCTTATCTAGAGACTCTCCCCCCAGTTTTGCCAGGCCCACAGGCAAGATTGGAGTTTCCATTGTGACGTGTGGAAGGCAGGAGCTCAGCCTCCTGTCAAGGGTGCAATCCACTGCGTCAACAGGGCCCATAGCTCACACGAATTGACCAAAAATCTCATAGGGACTAGCCTCATTGCGGTTTGGAAGTAATAATGCCACAACCTCATAATCATCAAACTCAAGTGTCTAACTCAAATTGTCCTGCTTCTTAAACAAACAAGGGAACCATAGCTTCCGGAGCTTGCTCTAGTGGGGGTGAGGCCAAGAGGCTCACTGGAATGTCCAAATCCGTACTAACTGGTGCCTCATATTAATTTAACTAGTCCTCAATTTCGAGATCCTCTACTTGCTGCCCGGCATGCCCAAAAAGTGAGGAATTGACCATGATAAACTCTGAAAAGGTGGAAATATGTAGCATTGGAAGCCCATAGTTGTAGCCATCATAGTCTCCATCATCCTCCTTTGATCCAGACCCTTCTTCATCCTCTAATGTGGGCACCTCTAATGTTTGTTTTCTTTTATCCATTGCTTCCCAAAGTTCAAAGTGATCATCCTTAGTAGCTATAGAAATGCCAAGATCCTTCCACTGGAGCATTGATGGCTAAGTGGAATCATAACAATCATCAGGTGTGAAATCTCCCTTTGCTAGTGATGGTGAAAGCACTGCATCTAAAAAAAATTCAATCACATGTTACATCATGTAAAACGCTTTACAATTTAAAGAGAGAAATTCATGAATGTGGCCAGATAAGATTTCATGTAAAACACTTTACAATTTAAAGAGAGAAATTCATGAATGTGGCCAGATAAGATTTCACCCCAACTATAGATTTCAACCTACCTAAGGCCAATCATATAGTTTGTCATCTAGACGGCAATATCTAATCATCTGAAGCCAAATATTGTTTCTTGATTCCCCGATGTCCTTTGGCCCACATACGGCTCAACTCCTCTCGGGTCAAATCTGCTTGGCATATATTTTGTATTGCATAGTCCTTTTGGGCTTGGGCAACCTGTGGATATTGTGTGGTGTTGTGTATTCTTCGGTGTCTCTTCTGCACATTCTCATTTTTTGCACTGTGTTGATTCCTACACTTACTCCTCATTTGAATGCATTCTCAATTGTGCCTAATGTCCTCTTCATGACATGCATTGTTCTTGTAACTAGGGGGTCATTGCTGTTGTTTTGTGCAGTTTTGCACTTCTTTGGTGTCTTCTCTTAGTCATGTCGACTTCACTTGAGAGATACATGTGGAAGAAAGTTGATTTTACACCAGTAGTTCTTCGAAAGAGTAACTATGCTTCTTGACGTGCTTATATGGAACAATTGTTCACGAAAAAGGAAAATGATCATATTTTATTCTTATATGGACATATTCATCCTCCCACTGATTCTAACAAGTACATTAAGTGGGCTAACACTTGTGACAAGCCTTGTGGTATCTTGTTGTTGCACGTTTCATGGGATCTACATCACCATGTGCAGCTCACCATGTACCCCATCACTATTTGGAGTATCCTTCAATCTCTTTTTAGAGATCCTGCTGAGATTATATCACTCCTAATCCTCTTTCTATCATCTCTTCAAAGACTGTTGTACTCTCTCCTACTCCTATTTCCTATGACGACACATCCATGGTGGACAGTGCTCTTCTCTCTATCGAACCACCACCACAGGACGAGATTATGCCCGGCCTCAATTGTCCCATTGCAGATTCTACTTCTATTCATGTGCATGATGTTCTTCTTCCAAAGCCATCACGGATTGGTACTTCGAAGGACACTACTGCTTTCAGTGAGAGTACACCTTGTGAGAGCATCAACAACTCTTCTCTTCTTGTGGACATTCATTTTTCGGGTCCATGTGATTCATCTGCAGTCTCTTCTTCAGCTTCGAGGGTTGTTGAGTCATGCTCTCCACTTCACATGGACATTCCTTCAACGAATGTTCCATGACATTCTTCTTCATCGGACTCACCTATACTTGATGCTACTTTTGAGCCCAAACACATCTCTGAGATTGATGACTCTTCTTCTTGTATAGACGACTACAGTAGTGATGGGAACACACCTCTGCCATCTCCTTGTCACATTGCAGATGTTGAGTTAGTTCTTGATCCACCTACCTCTAGTTCACTTTTGACATTACAGAGTACAGGTATATTGATCCAGGACTCATCAGACATCGAGCAGTTTATTCCACAGGTACTGGGCATTCTACAATCCATTTTAGCCTCTGCTTCCATTGCGCCATCAATGCAAAAAGCAATTGGCCCTCTTACTATGTATGAGGAGCACAGTTCCTTGGTCGGAGTTCCATCAGGCACTTGGTGAACCAACTCACTATTACAGGGTGATCCACTCTTCACTGCACCTACTACTGATAGGTTTACTTTAGTGGCATTACATTATGTTCTTGTGCACAATCTCACCAGACCTATACCACACTTCTGTTTTGGACCTGCGCAGAGTTCTTTGTATTGTTGTCTCCTTCATCTTCCACTGTGGAATGGGCAGACTACCAGTACACCATTCATGTTCTTCTTTTGGCAAAGGGAAGACACATTGTGCGATGTGGATAGAACTTCTTCAATCTTCAAGCAGAGGATCTCGACAGCGACATTTGTCATTCCACAAGCTCTATTTTAAGCAACTTCAGCATCTTCTATGGGGACTTCTTAGTTCTCCTCTCTATGTGCTATATTGCTCTCCCTTGTGGCTGCATTCTCGGTTGTGCCCGACATCCTTAGAGCATGCACATTCTCACCTTGCTCTCTTTTTGGAGAGGAGTTTTGTCCTATGGGTTTTCTCATTTTCTCCATTTTATGAAGTTGCATTGTGCTTGGATACCTCATCAAGGCTCGTTGCCAAGACCCAATTCTTCTACCCACCGAAGCTATGCTTCAGGGGGGTGTTAGTATAGGATTTTTTCCACTTTTGGTTTTGCCTACACAGTTGTTAGTCAGCGTGTTTAGGGTTGTTAAGGTCATTAGATGAAATACACTTAATGTGTTTTCTAATTGTGAGTTGAATTGTTACCTTTTCGGTAACCTAATCTCTCTATATAATGTACCTCCTTTGTACTTTTTGGCTAATCAATCACTTAATGAACATTTACGAAGCCCATTTTTGCTTTGCATTGCTCTCACCTACTCTTAGGGTTTTCGTGCAATCTATGACGTTCAGAGATCTTGGAGTAATCCGACACTTGTTCAATCCTGAGGGACCTACAAACCCCAAAATGCAAACAGTTTGTCTCCAATAACACTGAGGGTGGAAAATAGTGTTAAATTCACAGTTTCTTTATAAAAACAACCCATTTTCAATTTGGAGCAATAGCAGGGGGTTGGATTCGATTGAAAATACCACCTGGTATAAATTTTAAACTCCTTATTTGCTCATTTTATCACATTTTTCAAAAAAAACAAAGGGAGACCTCCAAATCAAAAATAGACTTTTTTGATGGTCTCAGAATAGGCAAAAACCTACAGATCACGTTGTTACACATATACCTCTTTGCGAAAAATAAAAAGTGCCGAAAATCTCATATATATAGGCTATAACACAAGACATTACAAAAAAAATTCAAATGTCTTTGCACTTTTGTGGGAATGGATCTCTTGACCTTTTACATTATTAAAGTTATTAGAAACCACCTTCTTTGCCACCTCCTCTAGCCAATCACTTGAAAAGTAAAGTTTCAAACATGCACTTGACTCAACCTTACATGCTAATTCTAGGAACTGTTGAACTACATGCAAAAAAGAAGAGATGGGATTAGAACCTAGGAACTCTCCTCTATTAATATCTTCACTCAGTCTTAAAACCAAGTCGGCTATCCATGCATTTGAAACATAAACTCACCAAACTTAAATATAGCCCTTTCTTATAGTGTGGGACCAATTTAAAAATATATACAACAGTAAAATAAAAACCCAGCAATAGAAAATCTACCCGACAGTAAATTAATGACTTCTTTCAGAAACTTTACCTGGCAGTAAATTAATGATTTCTTTCAATGCAAAATATCAAATATGGGGCCCGTTAATTATGCCCAAGGAAGGTTCGCAACGCCCTTGTCAGAGTTTCAACATCACCTTCAACGCCAAACTTCCAGCTTTAACACCAAATCAGTTTTCATTTCAACACTTTCCCTTTGGCAATTTCAATGTTTTGGCAAATACCATCACACCCCAGACACTTTTCTAGGCAAATTTCCAAGCTCCAGAAGTAGTTCAACGCTTTTGAGCAGCAAGTGACACGCCCCAGCAATGCCACAACATATATGCAGCAATAAAATAAAAACCCAACAATAGAAAATATACCCGACAGTAAATTAATGACTTCTTTCAGAAATTTTACCCAATAGTAAATTAATGATTTCTTTCAATGCAAACTATTAGATCTAGGGCCCATTAATTACACCTAAGGAAGGTATGCAACACCCTTGTTAGAGTTTCAACATCACATTCAACACCAAACTTTCAGCTTTAACTTCACATCAGCTTTCAGCACTTTTCATTTAGCAATTTCCACACTCCACAAGTAGTTCAACGCTTTTGAGCAGCAAGTGACATGCCCCAGTAGTGCCACAACAGCAATTTCAATGCCTTAGAATTCAAATACAAGCTTTCATTACCTTTTTCCAAGAAAAATGCAAAGTTTTAACTCTTTTATTGAAATTCCAACTCCTCAAATCAGTTTTGAATTCCTTCTGATCAGATTTTCAATGTCCCCAGGCAGTTTTAACACCCCTGGAAAAATAAATAGCAAACCTGACAAAATAAATAGCACCATAGTTACCAAGTTTAGAAATCTGGATCCGTTCGAGAGGGCAAAAAAATCCAAAATCCAAAATTCTTGAAAAATTTCGGAAAAATTCGATCCGGAATATATATATATATATATAAGAGCATAGTTTTATAAATAATGCAAAACTGACAAATACAATGAAAAATAATAATAAAAACAGGGCCGACCCGGAGGAACTTATCTGTGTCGGCCAAAAATCTGGATCCTGGATTTTGTGCAGATCCGGCCGCATTTGGTAAATACGAATAGTGCCCAACAGCTCTTTTTTTGGCAGTTTTCCATGCTCAGACAGGATTTTTACCACTTAAAACAAATTGTTTTCAACCTCTAGGTAGAAATAAAGCAAAAAGTTCTCAGAGAATCATCAACCTCCTAAAGAAAAAAAAAACTTTTTCTTCAGGCAACGCCATTCAAAGCTATTCCATGGCTTCATCAAGGATCCAGCGCCACCATCAGCTACATAATATTTATTCAAGAAGCAGCTTATAAAATATGATAAAATGTTTGGATTTGCTCACATGTTCATTTTTTGTGCTTCATACACACTTTAATAAGCTTCTTTACACACCAAACTCAACCACCTCATGGGTCCAACTACCTGCCACTCAACTAATCTCTCTAACATTACTAGTATTAATAACATGACATTAATCTAAAGTCTAACTCCTAAATATAAAGTACTAAAGAACTTTATTAATTCTAGGGGGGTGTCTCCCACACGAGATGAATGGCCCAACTATCCACCAACAACTAACATCAAAATATATTTGGATCACGTGACAAAACAAGAAACCATATGCTGTTTATGTCTCGCATATATGATAAAAATATCCTATTTTATCCCATCTTTAACATATGCACACGCGAGTACATGACAACACACATCCATACAAAGCTAAAAGTATACTCATACAATTTATGAATAAGATATAAGCTATTTTTTTCTGTTATGATATCCCTAATTGTGGAATTTCTAGACATCATACACATTTCCAAGCTTAGCCCTCACAAAAAAGTTGACTTATATTTAGTGCTTGTTCTGCATTTTTGGCATCTACTCCTGCGAAGCTCAATAACTATCTACCTATATGTAGGCAGTAACATTCGTGTTGTCATGTTTAGAGTTTATGTGGTTGAGTTGTAGGGCTTAGGTAGTTTGCAATGACTCTTGTTGATTATGTTTTAGTGTTTGACGGATTTGTGTCAACCACCAACCATATGTCATTCATTTTATATATAGAAAGAGATACATTGAGGGAAGGGTACTTGTAGTAGGTCATCCCTGTACTATGTGAATTGTACTAAGACTTATCATTTAGGAATCCATGCTGCTATTATTTGCATTACTACTCTGTATACATTGCTATTGATGGTCTAATATCTCAGTAAACATTAATCATTCTACATTTGGCACCATTGCCTTAAACAACGTTGGCTAAAGTTAAATTTGGTTCACAAATCTATCTGTCGAACATAACCGTGAAACACAAATATTACGACGACATAAAGTGTTCATGAAGAAGAAGACCAACGTGTACAAGTAATAATTCATGCTACTTGCTTCGAACAAAGGCGATAGAGAGAGACACAGTCGAGAAAGGGACCAAGAAGTTGATTCAAAAAATACATGAATGGAAGTACAAAGCGTGACGGCGAAGCGTTCAGCTAGAACTGGTGGACCCTACGCCACTCACAATGAGTGGATAGATATTTCCATAGCCCCTTTTGAAGGACAAAAGTGTCGACCTTGCCAACTAGTTTGGGTCAGAGGGTGTTGGAAGGGAGAAACGTGAAAATCCGAGGCATCCCAAACGACAAGTCGGAGCACACAAATAGGGCCTAACAATAGGTAAGATAGCCTATGGATTCTTGTTGAACGAAGGGTTGAGCATAGGTACATGTCCAATAGTTCTAAGATAACACATGAACGTCCAATGCTAACCTTCTTAAGAGGGAGACTTGTATTCAAAAAACCACACCAGAGCCATGGTTACCTAATCAACTCCATCAAAAAAAGCAAAAATTGCCAAAATTTTTAGGGGATGAATTTGAAGATCCGTTATGGCACTATCATACGTGCATCACCATCTGGACTGCAAATGGGCAGAGAGATGAGTGGATGTGGCTAAGATGCTTCTTAACTACCCTTTAGTGCATGGCCATCGATTGGTACACCGATGCATCAAGTACTGACACAACAACATGAGCAGCCCTTAGGCTAGCATTTGAAAAGGAATTCAAACTCCTAAGGGATGACAATGAGATCGTGACAAAGATCTACAATATCAGACAAGGTAAGCATGAGACGGTTCGGGCTTACAATAGGAGACTCAAGGAGTTGCTTGGAAAACTTGAGAAGGAACCAGACAATGGGCTGAAAAAGAGGTGGTTTATCAAGGGATTGGTTCCCACATACGGAGATGGCTATAACAAAGCAATGGACATCGAAAGTGAGAAGAAAACATCCTCCTCGCACACAAGAAGACAAAGTGAAGATGACAACTCTAATTCCAATGATAGCGAATCAGGATCAATGAGAGGCTTGAGAAAAGACATGCTCCAAATGATGAAAGAACTAAAGGGAAACGATAAGAACGAAAGTAATGATCTTCTGTGAGAGATTTTTCAAGTTACAAGGCATTCAGTTAGGGACTGCCCATACAATTTTTGGAATAAGGGCCGCCAAGTATTGTTCACCCAAGGAGAGCCATCAAAAGTTAAAACCACCCACCACACTACCAAGGAACTACCATATACAGAATAATGGTGGTGGCAAGAGTCAAATTCAGTATGACTCCAAAGGACAGCCAATTAAACAGTGTTGGGAGTGCGATGAGTGAGGCCATTTCGCAAGAGATTAATCGCCCTAACCAAAATGATATTGGACTTCTTTGTAGATGGTGGGGGGTCAAAATCATTACGATGGCAATTTTCCTAAGTGTAATGTCCCTAAACGAACATGTTAAAATAATTCCAGACTCACAGAAAACCTTAGGACAGAATTAATAAAAACTGATTTTTATTGCAAAACCCTTACGGCAAAAATTACAAATAATCGAAAAATGATGGAAATAATTTCTAAACCTTAGGAAAAATCCAGATATGTTGCAAATAACGACAGTCGTATCATAAACACTGAAATCAGGGTTTTTTTAATTTATTTTTCAACACTAAAAAGCAAAAAAATACCAGTTGGATGTATACATCAATTTCCGGACCAATGGCATCCCAGATAGATGGAATAGACCAAATGATGGCACTGCAGACTAAAATAAGTGATGACAGCCAACTATGAGTGATGTCAGCCCTGAAATATTGCCCTTAATGTGACGTCATCCCTTATGATGATGCCATCAGCCCTTGAGATGATACCCTAGCTATTGTAGATGATGCCCAATGCGGACATCCTGACAATGATGCCAAAAATGTGTCCTAGCTGATAAAACAACTAAAAACTACAAATCTCTGACTGGATGCACAAATGCAACTCTTGGGTGGAGTCACCACTAAAGATTGGAGGGTTTTTGTCTTCAAATCTGGTTGCAATGGAGGGTTTTCGTCCTCAAAGCAGAAGTTGAAACAACAAATCAAACTCAAAAGATGATTTCCAAATGACCCCCAACATCTTTTTATGAGTTCACTTGACACTTTTCCCAAGGAAAAACCCCAAAAGTAACTTTCCATCTTCTAATTTGATGTTGACATGCTTTATTTGAAAAGTCACCTTTAATTTTTTATTTATAATAATAAATTAATATACTTTATTAAGTTGTCACTTTTTAATAAAAAGTAAGTCACTTGACAACTTAAAAATATTAACTTTATTATTTTTACTTTATTTTAAAAAGGGGTCATGACACAAAGTAAGCCAATGTCAATATGATTGACGTAGTGAATGGCAAGGAAGTTATGGCAATTGCCAAAGCACAAGCGAAGAAAGCCAATTATCGCGACCCACATATGAAGAAGGAAAGGTTGACCGAAGCAAGGGTAGAAGTCGAGAGGGCCATGGTCGAAGAATGATGTCAGTCAAATGAGCATACAAGTATAGTGACAAGTAGACTAGAGTCTAACAAAGATATTGCACAACATGTCGTATAGAACACTATACCTATGAAGATAGCGGACATATTACAAAGCACTCCAGAATGCAAGAATGTTTTAACTGCTACCATACATGATATGGGCCCAAACGTGAAGCATACAATGGCACACATCGTCGGATTATGGGGAGAGCACAAAACAGAAGAATGAACCCATGATTGAGCCACCCTTGTCAGGTGACCAAGTAATCGATCCTATGCTCCTAACGATTAACCTAGTCTGACAGCGAACAATTGTGCGTATGGAAATCCTAGGCAAAAAATTGACAAACACTATCCTCAACAATGGTTTTGGTGTGAATATTCTTCCAGAAGAAACTCGGAATAGTCTTGGGAAGCCAATGATGTGACCTCCGACATTCCAAATCATTCGAGCCGATCAACATGATATTAAGGTACTAGGTGTACTGATGAGACAAAAGGTAATTATTGGAACCCAAAGCTTTTTGTTGAATTTTGTGGTCATCTCATTGCAAAAGAAGGCATAAAATGAACTATTGGGTCAGGGTTCGTTGATAGCAGCCAAAGTCGATCATGACTGGAAAAGTAATTTGAATTTTATTGAAAACAAAGGATGGAAGTATGTCATAGATTTAAAGAATCAAGCAGTAAATGAGGAAGCAGTTTCATTAGACTCATCGAATTTTGAGGAAGAATGCTCAATGGACAAGAACCGAGGTATGATGGATCTGAACGATGAAGGGGTATTGGAGTTACAGTCCTACTTCAAAGATGAGACAAGCTCCCTCAACGGTCTGTTCCACTGGTTGATGGAAGACTACTAAGTGTTGTAGCCTGATTGCAATCGTGTTGAGATTATGGAGATTGAAGAAGTTCAAGGCTTGCAATGGGATGGCAGAAGCAGATATAAATGATGCCAAGTCCTTCTGAACCATCAAACTCACAGTCACCTTATCCACTGGTGTGCAACGTATACAATGACAAGGAGACAACGTTCAATGGTAAGTTGGCCTGCCAATTGGAACAAGTATCCAATATGAAGTTTAACGAGCCAAATTCGATGATCGTGTATGAAGATTCTAAGGGAAAAAAATTATAGATGTAGAGAGACAACCATTTGAAGGACGATCTACTTTTGAAGCATGGTGGATGTGTTCAAATGAGTGATGGCACAGGGGCAACAAAATTCAAACAAAAGAGACAGAAGCATTGTAGAATAAACATCTCCAATGGAAGAACTTCAAGATCGGAGCTCTAGTTATGAAGTATAAAAGGATGCAGGAAATTAAGTTGGGTACATTCAAATTAGTATGGTTGGGACCATTTAAAATTTTAAAAATATTACAAAATGGGGCAATCATAATGGAAAACTTGAATGGGACTGCTGTAAAGGATACGATGAACAGTTCAAATGTATCGATCTAGGATGGCGAACATCAACGTCATGGACATTGAACCTCTATGTACGGGCAACAAAGAATTCGAACACGGGCCAAATAAAAGCACAGGCAAAGTTCATAAAAATAGTGACATTGATGAAAATAATTATAGTAAAAGCATACATATCTTGTTCAGTCCTATGACAAACCCAATTAACTTGGGTCCCACACATGCTATACATTCCACTCTGACAATAAATCCTAAACGCCCCTCTTTATTATCGAACGTCCATACTAGTGTTGAATGTTACACCCTAAACACCCTGCCTGAATGGCCCTACCATACGCCATCAATCAAACGTCAGTGTTTAAACCTCCAAGCCATACAGGCCCCTAAGTCAGTTGTATGCCCTGTTTTGCACATACCCGCTATATGACCCTGCTTTAAATCCCAGATTGTACACCCAAGCTGTACGGCCCCATGTGAATGTACCACCCATACATCCCATGTGCACATTGCATGCATGTATGACCATATACAAACAGTCCCTTTTCCGTACGCTACCATAAACACCTCCCTAACATCGTACACTACTCTGCAGCCCACATACAGCACAACCATGCTTCACTCCCACCTGAACGTCTCCTCTCTCCCATACGCCCAAGGGAACAGTCGCAGGAAGCATTGTACGATGCCAATCACATCGGTGAAGAGTCGTACAGCTTGATACAAGGAAAAGAAAGTTTTTTTTCATGTAGAAAGTGTGTTGACCAAATCGATTACCATAGCTGCCAATTGCGTTCAATCTGCCAAACATATCACCTCTGTGTTGTTACAGCGCATTGTACATCTGCAACATTTTCAGATGCTTTCAAAAGCAGTTTTTTTTCAAATAAATTTGTTGTTGAGATCCGCGCTGGGTGAAACATGTTTTTTCTTCCCTCTAGGCAGGGTGCATACTTTCTACATCAACAGCAGCTCCCCCGCAATGACTTCTCTCTTCATTTTAATTTTTGTCATGTTTTACATGATTTATGTCAAAAGGGCCTCCAACTAGTTTAAAGAAGGGATAATGCAGACAATAACATTCATAGTCATGTTTATGGGTTATGTGGTTGTATTGTCAGGCTTAGGTAGTTTGTAATGACTCTTGCTGGTTATGTTTCAGTGTTGACAGTTGTGTCGACCACCAACCATGTGTCATTCGTCTTATATATAGCAAGAGATACATCAGGGGAAGGGCGCTTGTAGCAGGGCCTCTCTGTATTGTGCAATTATACTAAAACTTATCATTTATGAATACAAGCTGCTATTGTTCAGATTGCTATTCAGTGTACGCTGCTATTGATGGTCTAGTATCTCAGTAGACATTAATCATTCTATACACATGAGTACATGATGACACACATCCATACATAAATAAAAGTATACTCGTACAATTTATGAATAAGATATAAGCTATTTTTTTCTGATGTGAATGACATCCCAAATTATGGAATTTCTAGAGATCCTACACATTTCTGAACTTAGTCCTCGCAAAAGAGTTGACTTATATTTCATGTTTGTTTTGCATTTTTTGCATCTACTCCTGCGAAGCTCAATAACTATCTACCAATATGTGTAGTGCTATGAACAAGGATATGCTCCTGTAGCATTAACCATATTCATCCTCAGCTTTGGTATCTGATAGGATATTGGAATAGCCCATATCATTTCTGCTGGGGTCTCTGCAGACTTCTGTCTGCATTTGTGTACTTAAACTATTATTATTAATATAAATTTATTATTTTCTGATTTAAAAAATGCAGGCAAATGTAGAGAGGAATATTTTCCCTTTCTCAGTTCAGAGGCATTTCATAATCATTTATGTCATACAAAACTAGTAAGTTGTACAATACCAAACTATTCATCAAGTGGTATTCAACAAACCTGGGAATCAAGAGCACTCTCTAATACTTGAGGAAGAAGTCGTGCAGGGTGCCCCAATCTCACCAGTTTTACTCTGCAATGCAAATGGGAAGTAGTCAAAGGCACAAGAAAGGAAAGGAACTTACATCTAAATAAAGTGTTTCCTCCATCTCAGCAAAATAAATTGCTTTTCCGCAAATAAATGATTGATGTCAAATATCCTATTTTGCCGATGCATTCATATGAGTTATTTATAGAGGTAAGGTAAAAAAAACATAATTGCATGCTCTGACATAATAATGACTCTACATAATTATTGAAAGCCTGAAGAACTCATATTTTCTCATCAACTGAAATCTAAAATGCATTAAAAACAAACAAATACAACCATCCAAAAAGTAATTATTAAATAAGAAAATTAAAAACTACAGAATAGAAAAAAAATGAATAAAATAATGTACATAAACATGGAAGTCTAGACATGTTTTTCTTAATATATAGTATTTTCCATTATTATTAATTGGTTACGAAAGGTCCGTCAAATCAATAACAATAACTAATGTTCAAAATAATATAATACATATATAGCATGTTCTACAAGGTTGATTTTGCGCACGGGAAAAAAACTCACATAAAAAAAGCATTAGGTAAACTAGACACCAAACTGCTAAGGTGGTTGGTGAAGAATAGTCTAACATTGTTCAATTGGAAGCCAAAATGCCCATCTCTATAAGCAGCTTACTAATCATATTTTGAATGCTGGTCAAATCACATGGTACCTACTTGAAAGAAACTAACAATTTTCATACAAGTAGCATTCCCCCTTTCAAGGCTCTCTCAATTCCCATTTGTGATAGATGAAAAGTCAAAGAGTTGTGCTCAAACAAGGGAAAACTTATTACAATAGGACTTTGTAGAAGGCTACATTGTAGACACTTGCTACTTAGTATCAAAACAAAACCTCCTTAACCTGCATAACACATTATGTTAACTTTATTGCGCTGGGAAGTTAATAGAAAAAGAATAAGATATAATCATCAACTGAAACTATCCCTACAATTTCTCAGCCATATTCATAACAAGAAACAAAAGTGTGCATATTAGAATTGTTCAACTCGCAAATAGGAGGATCCAACCCAAAGCTATATATGCTGGTAATAAAACACATACTTGGGGAGCCTAAACCCTCATCATTTTGTAATGATGGAAATGAATAAGAGTGTAAAGCTAGTGGATTCCTCCCACTAAGTAGTTGATAGTGCTAGAGATTCCCCCTATGATACTAATGAATACTAGGGAATTTTAATTTTTTTTGTTCCTTGTCTAATTGTTCCTCTTTTCTATGAGATGGACTCATTTCCCATCGTGAACCATACTCTTATAGCTAATGTCATACAATCTTGTGATCATATACTTCTTACTAATGTCTATATTTTTCCGAGCAAAATCCTTTCATTTAATTTAGTATTTTTTATTTTATAAGATGCTTTGGGCATCCATTTTGAGTGTAAACTTCTCATGAATGGCTACTACACCATAACCTTTCCCTTTTCCTCCTTTGCTAAAACTACCTCCTCCATCAGCTTTGCCATGTCTTCGCAAAGTGCTTCAACAATAGATAGCCCATTAGCATCATTATCTCTAGTTGAAAATCTATTAGGTTTTTTTCATTCTTCTCCTTCCAAACTTAGGGTTTGGTACACAACTTCCTCTTATGTACTAGGGGCACCACCTTCATCTTCCCCATGAAACCACCTCTTCCAAAGGCCAAGAATGATCCTCATGTCCATATTTCTAAAATATCTTTTAAATACAATTTCAAACTTTCACCTTATTTTTTCATTTAGATTACGAATTTCATGGACAGCTTTACTATCATCCTTTAACAACTTGGATTCCTTTTTGAACCCCCTGAAATCATCTTATTTCTTATAATGCTCAGAGAGGAAATCCTTCTACTCGTCATTAGCAATAGATCTTAGTATAGCAGCCTTCATCCAGTAATTGTTATTATCTTGGTAATTTGTCATCCATATGGTTTCACAGATCTTACGATGTCATGCTGAAACTTCACTGCCGCTCCCACTGATTGTGGGATTTTTCCTGCCATTGAACGTGTCAATTACTACTTGGGTGATTATGGCCCATGCAAGGTTGTCTATAACCTTATTTCCCTGTCTATCCCCAAATCAAGCTTTCTCCTCCCCACCATCTACATCACTATCGTTTTCCAACCTCCTCTTGTTTACCCTGCCCTTGCAAAACTCCCTTTCCTTGGTCTCTTCTCTTCCCCTGCTAGTTTCCTTACAAACCTCAAAGATGAAAGGAGGAGCTCATCTTCCTCTCTCGTTAAAGACCAATTGACAATTCTTCCACAAATCAGATTGTCTCTTGCCATTCGGAAAGTTCACGTCTCTAGCCAAGGAAGAAATAATACATTGGGTAGATGTAGACCAATTGAAATAACTCATTTGCAAAGGCCTTAGTTACAACATGATTTCCTTCGGACAAAGAAGGCTCGATTTCACATAGCTTCGAAAAAGTTCAAAGGACATAAGTCCGTGGGAAATTAGCCAAGAATAAAGGACCAAGGAGGAGCCAGAAAATCAAAAGGGCAAGGTTAGAAATTGCACAAAGCAAAGAAAAAACAAAGGAAGAATCCTTCGAACAAAAGTCCAAAGGAATACTTCGAAGGATTTGTAAACAAAGAAACCCGCAGCCTCCCAAAAAGTCCGCCAAAGAATAAAGCCCAAGGAGTAATTCCTTCGGACAAAAGTCTGAAGAAATCCGAGAGAGAAGTCAGAAAATCCAAAAGTTCAAAGGAATAAGGACCCTTGCAAAAAACCCGAGTGCCCTACAATTTTTTCGAAAAGCCACAGAGGAAGGACACAAGCCCTTGCGGAGGGCACTTGGTCGGTGACAAGACCATTCCAACTTTCTCGAAGGGCACAACGAAAGGACACAAGCCCTTGCGGAGGGCACCTGGTCGGTGGCAATACCTTTGCAATTTTTTCGAAGGGCTTTCTGCCAGTGGCCAAAGAAGACAAAGTAATTCCCTCGGACTTTTTGTCTGAAGGAATTCCTTCGAACAAAAAGTCAGAAGAAATTCGGAGAGTTTACAAAGCAAAAAACCCAACAGAAAAAGTTCGAATGCAAAAAGAGAAAAAACAAAGTAAGGATATCCTTCGGATTTTTTGTCCGAAGGATTAATTCGGGAAAAGAACAAATGGAAAAAGCTTGCAAAGCAAAAATCCCGCGAAAATTCGAAAGATAAAAGCTCGCGGGAAAAGATAAGTCGAGGACAATTCAAGTGGAATAATTGTCCGAAGGAATTCCTTCGGACAATTTGTCCGAAGGAAATCCTTCAGAGGGTTTGAAAAGGCAAGGTCCGAGCACAGATAAGCCGAGGGAAATAAAGCCGAAGGAAAAGAAAAGCCCAAGAAGGATAAACTAATATAAGAAATGTGAATAGATATAAAAAGGTGGTGATCAAAGTGGAATCCATGCCCACACCATGATGATCCCTAATGTGATCATGACTTCAATGTTGCATGGGACGCTCCTTATAGACTTGGAGGTCCTGTACAACAAATACAAATGTCAGGGGCTTGACTCTTCATAATTATATATGCCTAATTCAAAGCATTACTCATCGCATTAATGATTGATACCTGTTGTTGAATACTATTCAATTACACATTATCACTAAATACTCTTTAAGTACAAAAATTAGAAAAGTACACATCATCACAAAATGGGTCTTAAAGAATCAAAATCCTAGATCAGGTGTGGGAATGCACCCTCATACAAAGAACATTGCATTGAATTGAATATTGTTATTGATATATTGTTTTCCTTGTCTCATTTCAGGTGCAGGAAAGAAAGCTATCATACTGCCACACTTGAATAGCAGCCACAGCGAGACTAAACCTTGTTAGTCTATGATTGCTAGCCAGTCCTTGAAATAGAATTTTCTACCCAACAGGTCTAAGATTAGATACAGGAGCGAACTAAATGTATTAGTTCTCAAACAACGCTCATCATAATTAATGACCAATCATCTAGATTTTAATTTCACAGAAATATTAGGCGTATGCTTTGCTTGACTGAGAATCAAGGAAAAACATTGGACCATGCACTCTCTCGACATCAGGTCAGCAATGTCAAGAGTCCCCTTGATCTTTCATCCGGATCCATCATATTGATAATTTTAAAGGAAGCTGACTCAAATTTTTACCAAGGAAATTCCTGAAAACATCCCTTTATGATAACCATATACTAATGTTCTCTAGGTCCCAGCCATGTTTGAACCCTTACGAATTCCATCTTGTATGAGACTATTTCTAGAGATTTTGAAATCCTCTATATGAAGAAGAATCTCTGGATAGTAAAACTAAAAGTATTGCAACTAACATCAAGCAAGGAAAATGGGTCTTTAATACAAAAAATACTCTTGGTTGATAAAATTTAATGCCCAATTAAGGCTTCTAACCAGTATCCCCATTGACAGCCCTGACAATCCCTTTGCAACCAAAACCAATATTTAAACCTTCACTACCATCAGAGAAAGCCCTCACCTTTCACTTTCTAGAGTACAAATCCAATCAACAAGAGGGGATCCTCTTCTACCACATGGTTTACTGCAAAGGAAATTTCGAAGGTTCTTTTCTAACATGGGATACTTGGGACCATTAATGGTACACCTACACTTCCTCCCTACACAACTCTCAACCAAGACCAATTTTATCAAAAGAATACCAGAAAGTTGTTAATTCTTCACTGACTAATGGTACTTTGGACCACATTAAACTGAAACTGAGTAAATCAATGCGCATTTATAACTTAAAGTTGAATTCCTCAAACACAGTCATGCATTACTTGCAACTCACATTTCCAACCTCAATTTGCTTGCCTCTCATGGGTCTCTCCTTGCATCGCCATCTAACATCACCATCCCATCATGAAATCTTAAGAAAAACAACTATTAGATAACAACAAAACCATCATGGTTGCCATACTTTAGAAAAGTTATTTACTACAAAGCTTGATGACTTGATCTCTAGAATCATTGAATCTAATAATCTTCATGCAAAAGGAACAAAAAGGCTTCAAATATAATACCTTGCATTTTACCATATTTGAATATCAGAGTTATCATTGCTAGTAGAGGTGAGCTACTAGTTTTATATAATTTTGCAAGGCCTTTGACACAGTACTCAGGACTCTGTTGTCATAGACACTTATAAGCTTGTATACGTCGATGAGATTGTCAGTTTAATGATTATCCTTTATAAGAGAGTTATTGATTAAACATCAACAGCACGTAGATGATATACACAGTATCACTGGCATCAAGCAAGAATGTCTGCTCTCACCCATATTGTTTAGAAATTACATTAATAAGATAGAACAGCTTATATCTGACTCTAAATTCATGAAACAGAACATCTTGTCTCTGATAATAATGGTTCAGATGGAAGGTGTTGACTCTGAGGTGGTTATTGTCATCAGACACTTCATGGAAGTTATTATATTGACACCTTGGATACAATTCATCAGAATTGTAACCTGTACATTAATTTGGGCAAGACAAAGATCATCTTTCAACATTTTCAAGACAAAATGCCAACCAATCAGGTGCTCAGGCTATGATGGTCGAATTGGTCAGGCATGGAGAGAATCTCAATATCACTGCCACTAAGAACCAGAGAGAGCTGCATATGCATTGCTTTTGGTTGAAATTGGGGTTCGCATTCTACTTTACCTGTATCCTATGTGATAAGGATGCTTCATAAACTCTGGCGCATGACAGATAGACAAGCAAGAACAAAAAGATAGACAAGCAAAAACAAGAAGACATCCCTATCTAGCCATTGAATCTTTTATTATATTAGCCAGACAATATTCAATCACAGTTGGTATGCACAAGTTTCCACCTTGCTACAGACCCTAGCATTGGATAGAGAGATTCAAAAATCTCCCACCTCCAGCATTCTCTATGAATGCACCAAATGTGTCAATTGGGGATACTGTTATGGGTAATTTCCAGGATGATGACAGAGCATACTTCAAATCATCTGGACTGAGCCATATGAGACTTGTTCAACAACACTTCTGCAACACTCAAATTTGTCTTCAAATAGAGAATAGGCCCATCATCATTCCAAGTGCAATTGGAATATCACATGGGCCAAATTTCACCTATGCCTTTAAGGGTCTTCTCTACTAGCTTCATGCAGACACAAATCATCTACCTAGAGATCAAGACATGTACCATCTTTGCACTTTAGAGCCAATAAGGGAAGACCATGTTATATTTAAATTCCCTAACTCTTACGAAATCCATGGTAGATACTAGTTATAATGCCTTAACACACCGTTACAGTCAAATATTTGTGATTTTTTGCATTTAGAAATTGACTCAGCACAGAAAAAGTTCTATTAATAGGGATCCGCGCATGGGTCCTGCAACTGTCTCATTTACATCTTCCATTCAACTTATTGGAAATCCAAACCACAAGAAAATTTGTCATCAATTACATCAGAGTGGCTCACTCCGATGGAGGTTTGCACAGACACAGCACCACTGCTTCTCAAGAACTATCACAAGTAAATTCTTCTCAGTCTCAAATGCAAAAATGGATAGTATTGAGCATGCCTAGTGACCGTTTTCACTCTTCTAGTCGCATTCATGGTTTCCATCTCCACTTAGAATTGTAAGGTGTTGAAGTTCCTTCAATGTTCACCTCTTGTTTGCATATCTATTGTATTTCTCTGTAAATTTTTGTACCTTTTGAACTTGAGTTGTGTGGAGCACTCTCTTGTTCGTATCAGCTCTGTACTGTATATACAATCCCATTAAGATTGGTTACAAGGGGACATTTAAAATGTTTAATTTCATTTGTCCATTTTATCATCATCAAACCATTTATTCACTGGAGTGTGTCATTCAGGACAGTAATACATAGAATGCTGGTCAGCATGGACACAAAAGATCCTTCAAGTTGTGAATAAGAAAACCAATGACTTTACATGAAGCTCCACTGTGTGTTCACTGAATTTATGTCTAATGAAAAACCACTAAAAATGAAGTCTTCAAGAGTTCTGTTCAAATAAGACTAGGGGGATGTGACCATCCAAGGAGAGGAATAACAATAAAATATAGTGAGTATGTTTAATATTTCATTCTGTTACACCCAAACCTATTCTCACCTGCTATTACAGATAATCCACCATTCCAGAAGAAGTGGCATTGCGAACCATGGTGAAAAGGATCAAAGAAACTATTAAAATTTGGATAATCAGACTAGTGTGCAACAAGTCACATCCAACTTCAAATCACAACATTGTCCAAAGTGAAAAATTATAAAATTAGAAATTACCTATAATTCGCAAGTCTCTCTACAATATTGTCAACAGCAATATTTGAGGCAGCACAAGCAAGAACCTTTGATCCACATTTCACTTTTTGTAAGATGATTTCCACCACAGCAGTGGTCTTCCCAGTTCCTGGTGGCCCATGTAGCAGAAAAATATTACCTGAACCTAGAGCCTTTGAAACAGCTGCCTTCTGCTCAAAAAGACAAGATGAAGAAAACTTTTGTCAGAGATTCTTAAGACAAAATATCAAGGATCTCAGAAATCAAAAGAAACATTAACATGTCAAGTTTCAAAATTAACCAACTAGTAATGATAAACGATAGTCTCTAAATTTCAATTTCTGTTCATATCATTGTTTTATATAAAATCCATAAGTAGCTATCTCAACAATTGATGTGTAATTCACTGTGCAAATTCCTGAATATTAGGTCATTGTCAAACTGATTAAACTTCAACTTATCTGATCCTTATCCCACTGAATGTGTTTCCCACAACATTGAGAGATATCCACACCTACTTCCACTAGTATGCACTTCTAAGGCATAAGAATGCAAAATTCAGTCAGACAACAGTGTTCCAATTGCAGAAGAAGTTCAATAATAGATTGATTTGTTTGCATGTATTTTCAATTTATAGCATGAATTTCTGAGGACAGCAGTATCATGTAAAATACTTTTCAGTGGCGACACAAATTTCTAAAACCCCTCAATAAATTGCATATAGTGGAAATCTATAGCTGGTTGAAGCATCAAATCAGCCATATTGTCTTGATCAATTGGCATCATTGTAACTTCTACAGAAGTGTGCCTATCTAGTAAAGAGGACTGCAACTTAGGAGAGAATCTAATAGCACGATGCAGTCTGACACTATAAAACAGACAGGACTTCAATGAAAACCTTGAGGGTTGAAATCAGCATGTAAGGTGTAAGATAAATCTCTTGCAGAAGCTGTCATCACTTAATCGAAAACTATGTACTATAACTTTCAATTTGCAGAAACTACATATTTGAAAGCTCCAGAAATGATAGCCTTACCACTCTCAGTCGTGCATTAAATTTTCAAGTTATTCATGAAAGAAAATTATGCTCAAATCTACAGAAAAGAAGCACTACATGAAGGACCTACAAATCCTTCTTGTTCTTCATTTTCTTGAGCAAGATATTTAATAACTCTACTAGCTGACCTTGCTTACTTTAAATCCACAAATAAAAGATCTTCCA
Organism: Torreya grandis; assembly: GCA_037957365.1. Taxonomy (NCBI): domain Eukaryota; kingdom Viridiplantae; phylum Streptophyta; class Pinopsida; order Cupressales; family Taxaceae; genus Torreya; species Torreya grandis. The sequence continues at coordinate 3,100,879 of JARHVA010000228.1, read as the reverse complement.
ATGATAATTAAGTCTGTGGAAGATGTTATTACATGTTTATATATCCAGGCTAGATGTTAAGTGAACTAGCCATGGTTAAGTAGCTCCACAGCCAGAAGATCTTCTCTTGTTGAATAACTTCATAGATGCCATTAATACTTCTGCATTTAAGCTAGTTATTGAGTAACTCTGATAGATAACCTTGGCAAGGTAAGATAACTCTGCAGCTGGAAGAGATCTACTGCTGTATAATTAGTAATTCCATGGGAGATAGTTACATTAAAAAAGGAGGTCGTGAGTAATGATATTGATTGGAGTCTGACATGTCTGATGAGACATAGTCACATGGACTAAGTTTATTTTATGAAATATAGTCACATGGACTAAGTGTATTTTATGAAATATAGTCACATGGGCCACTGCATTTTATTAAATATTTTACAAATAGTAACGCAGACTTCTTGTATATTCTTAAATGTTGTACATCTCTCTTCTCGAAGCTTCCTTCCCCTACAAGCTTCCTTGTATATCCTTGTAATCTTTATATATACATAGTTACATGAAAGCACATCAAGCATAGGTGTGGCAATGTCTTATCTCTCACATCTTCTTGTTGCAATTCTCTTCCTTAATTCATATCATTTTATATCAGAGCTCCAGCAATTGTGGTCTGTAGATCTAGTCACCTCAAGGGTTTCCATCTTTTACCCTTACTAGATATATCACCACTAGGACTCCTACAGTCGAAGCCCTGGATTTGCTCTTCTTGAGAGTTTCTACCTCTTAAACCCCACTAGCTACTCCCTTGTTCCTATAAAAGTCTCAAAATAAAAGGCCCAAATCTTCATGAAAGGATAGCAATGAATGTCGAGGGACACCCATCTTTGATTGGTTCAGTGATGGTCATGCTCCAAGACTCTCCTTGAGAGTCTGGTAATTTCATATGCATCAATCCTGGTTATTGAAATATTTTTTCCATTTATTTGCACTATGCATGTGATTGCTATGTATGCCTGTAGCTACATGGAAGGTGATCCATAACATTTACGGCTTCAGAACTTGGAACAAATGTAGTCACTATAATCTCAATCCTAATATTAAAACTACATTAAAACACATATTTTATCCGTCTTACCTATTACACTTAACCGAAAATATCAATACATACATATATTATGCTCACTTGTGTTTCGGTTCCCTAAGAAATATCGTAGCTATAATCATTATGCATCATAATGCACACCATAGTTGGTGACAAAAATATGAGGACCTTTAAGAATCCAAAATTGTATTATATAAATGATGCAATATAATAATTAATGTGTCTAAATCTTTTCTGGGTCATGTTTTGGAGAAAAAAATGGTAGACAAAAACCAATTCACAAGACTATCACTTTCTTTGAAGAAAATTGGAGAACAAGTGCCAATACACATGAACAGCATATTAAGTAAATATACAAACTTGTGAATGATCAAGTCCAGTGTTGAAGGGACTAAAGGAAATAGTCTTCTTGGAAAATGTGGGTGGCTTCTCCCCAAATAATACAGGAACCAGTTCTGCTGCCGGACCCTTCTGCACACCCTTGCTCAACTCAATAATGGTGTCCTTTAGTCTTCTGTATGTCACCTGCAAAGGCATCAATTTAGTATAAGGCCTTCAGCATATTGACAAGAAGTAATTTAAAAAAAAAAAAAAATGAATTCTGCAAAGAGGATCTGCAGATAAAAGAAGAAAATAAAACAATAATCATAGAACATCCAATTCCTTAGCCCAGAGGATATCCTAATAAAAAAAGGTTCTGTTATTCTCATATTATCCTTAAGTTGTTCTCTTCACCAAAGGGACTAATTAACCATCATTAAGGGAAAGACAAAGGTTAGAGAATATGACTAAAATGAGTTGTGTGTAGGGTGCTAGGAGGGAAAGCGGAGGTATGAATGGTTTGTTCTCATGAAGAAATTGTTTCAGGCCTAATCATAGACCTTTACAAACACCCTAATAAGCAATCTGGGATCCATATCTTTGCACACTAAGAAAGATCAGTTGTAAAAAGGACAAAGAGGTTTCTGCTGCAGAGATTTGAAAATGTCTGCCTGAGAAATGCTGGCAAAGGTAAACAGAGAGAATCAACCATGTTATGGAGGCATGCTTAAAGCACATGTGGCTGCCAAGAAAACTTTGTGGGAAGAAAGAGTTCCTTTTGTGGAATTTTCTTGCAAAAACTATGAGTATGTGACTGCAGGTATGACCTCTATTAGGGCAATGAATGCCTATGCTATACTTATCCAATAGATTTGAATATGTAAAATTTTTAAGGCAGAGTTGGGTTTCTTTGGAGATGCCCTAGAATATGCAAGAGAAACTGAATTAGTGTAAGAAGAATATGGAATCACCCTAGGCCAAAATTAGGTTGTATTAAGAACAGTATCGCACCTCAGGAAATTTTAACGTGGGTGATCAAGTATACTTATGGGTCAAGAAAGAAAGAAAGAATTTATATTAGTGTCCACATATGACCAAAATTAGGTCAATGGGACTCAAGGATACATCAGTGCTAATAAATGTGTAATCTTCAAATTGAGTTTATTTATATCTTTTAACTAACTCATTAAACAAATGACATATCTTGAATTTGTTTGGTGTTTACCTTATTTTGTTCTACAGCTCTACAGCAAACCAAAATTTGCTGTAGAACAAGCTGTTCAAAGTGCAAATTCTGCCCCACAGAAACACCGTGAATGCTTTGAGGACTTGCAAAAGCATGTGCAGCCACCGTGAAATCAGGGAAGTGAAGAAAATGAGAACTTTTGTTATGCCACTTGACATAAGATCACAACTTTGCTCATGAGAACCAATCAGCACCTCCACGAGAGAACATAGGGATCACTCAGAACTCCTCATGGGAATACAGACTACACGCAAGGCCTCACAGTTCCATAACCAAGTGACTATTCGATTCACTTGGTCATTCACTATACTCCTCACCATTTGATACGTTGTCGGGGACTATTTAGTTGTTTCCATTTGAAGAAGATCCCGGTTATTGTTGCTAATTTCTGCCTATACCTTTGTCTTGGTGTTCAGCTTATGTGCCAATTTGTTTTTTACATGAGAATATAGAGTGGCCCGTAATTGACCAAGTGATTGGCTGAGAGTAGGTGCTCGGAGGACACATGGTAGCATTTCATCACTTGGCCACAGAATTCTTACTTTGACAATGCCCCTTTTTGAGATCACGCCCACACGTGAATTTCTTCATTTTGGCTTAATATTCTCTAGCATCCGTGCTAATTCACACTCGCATCTACTGTGACTACGTGGAAGCATTTTATTCTCAACCTCACAGAGTTGCCAATACCACACAGGTATACTTAGATCTGATGCACAAACTTCAGAACTGAGATATAAATGAAATCACAGCAAGCAGACAACAAATTCCGGCCAGAAGCATTTATTCTATTGCCAAAGTTGATAGGCTAAACTGATAAACCCATTACTGCAGCAATGTGCCAACAATGACAAAATATTATGGAATTAAAAACAGTCAGGGTATTCCTAAAATGAAAGTAATTTCACAATCCCCGGCAATGACACCAAAACCATTGAAGCCCAAATCCGCACCCCAGGATTTAGTGGACAAATAAGAGAAAATAGAGGATAAGTCATCGTAGGCACAGGGTCTATTGACTCGTCTCACTAAAAGCGGGTTGAGCCCTGAGAACAACAAAATACAAGAGGTGGCCTACTCTCTACTCTTTTCGCTCTGCTAGACCAAGGGGAGAGACCCTAGAGCAATCTAGAATACACAAGAGGCTTCAACAAACACTAGTCTAAATGGCAAACTTGGCCACAACACCCAATTTGTTGTCACTAGCAGAATGAACACAAGCTACTCGGACTCTAGACTAAGATTGCAGCAGATGAATGTGAACAAAGACATTTACAATCATGTAGGCTCAATATTCATAATTTCAAGCACATATGAATATGAATTAGCAATTAACAACCAGGATGCATGATAACAAAAGAGATGTCAAAAGATATGAAAAAAGGGGAAAAGGAGATCCCAAGGGACAACTGCTTAAAACAACAACAGGAATTAAACAAAAGAGAACTCTACAGAATTTACATTACAAAGAAATGGAGGCCTCAAAGAACAAATTGCTGAAAAGAATATAAAAATGTCTGATCGGATCAGCCTCTCTAAACATGCCTTATCCATTAGGCAAACATAAATGAAATGCAAAACTACAGCAGTATGAAACTAATTCCAGTTTGTGCAAAGCCTACATGTCCTTACACAAGTGCTCACAATGGCTGGAGGCAAATGTGGCATACCCTGAATATTTCACCCCCAGAGTGGCCCCAAATATGTTAGGAATTCTTCACAATAGACACTAGACACTTAAGTGACCTCATAAATGGATGAACTCGACAGCAACAAACAAACACTTACATGACCTCCCCCAAAGGTACTGCTTATTTTGTATTGGAGGCAGACCTTTTTCATTACAGGCCACCCTATATGACAAGACTTTGAAAGCTCCCATGAGCTTATCCAATTTTTCATCTACATTCAAGGACTTTTTTGTTGGTTGTTTATCTGGATTCAACAACTTCACCTCACTCCTTTTTGCAGGCTTCCCTGTGGCTCTGATATTGCTCTCAATCTGAATTGCCATAGCATAGGCCTATCGCAAATTTGTCAGCCCCTTGTTTATAAGATAAAAGCCATCTTTGAAATCAAATGCATCACAATATTTAATTAAACATGCGGCTTAATCAGGTCTCACATTCTCAAGGACTCTAAGAATGGTTTTATTAAATCTGATATTAAAATCTCACACGCTTTCATTTACATGCTTCTTTATGTTTTCAAACTCACTAATTAAAAATCTTGCCTCAGTTTTGTCCCCATACTGAAGCTTGAATGTTGTTTTCATCTCAAGCCACAAATCAATGCTATTATCAGGCGAGGCATTGAACCACTCCCGAGCATCTTCCTCCAAAGTATGAATGAACAACTTAATCATGACATCTCCGTACACAATTTCATAATCATCAGTAATATTGGCAAAATTTATCAAGTGTTGTTCACCTAAGACTGCATTATTCTCTTGAAATTCAGGCAATCTGTTTCTTACATCAGCTGGGACCTCATTTGGATAGCCCTACATCTCAGAAAAGTCAATTTGTTTATACCTACTGCCTCCAAGTAGAGGAAGGGGAGGTCTTGCATTCTAATTGGGATTAGCTACATGATTGTCAGGCATATTTCAAGCTCTTTGTTGATTCAGCATTGTGACAAGGCTGGGTTGATCAATAGGGAGAGTCTGATTTATTAGCATAGGAACGGTAGCAGTAGTTGGTGTATTATGATGGGTCTGCTCTTCTAAATCTGAATTAATGAACGAAGAACAAGATTGTGACAATCTCTCTCTCAAATAGGGGAGAAGAGAAAAAGATAAAGACATATTCAGCGGCTATGAAATTGGGATCATTATCACATGAGAACAGGGATTGACTTCTATGACATAATTCACTATCAGAAGGCTCAGAGCAAACAGGAGAAGGTGAATAACTCTCGTTTGGATCTTGAATGAAACTTCTTTACCAATACTTACAATGGCACCAGTAGTATTTCTAACAGTGAGAAAATTGAAATGACAATGAGAAAATTTACCTAAAAAATCCGCAGATTTCCACACTTGTTTTCCCCTGGGTACAAGTTTAATAATAGGTAGTTCTGGACACAATTTTTTATCAAGATTCATCTTTAAGGCATAACGCAAGCCCTCCAGCTAGACAATTTAAGGCCAGGGAGTAGTAGTTTACAGCAATTATTCAAAGTTTCAAGTCAGACTTAACAATTTTAAGAAATGATTTGGTTCGCAACCACAAAGGAGTCACCAATACCATAAAGGTATACTCAAGATTGGATAGACAGGATTCAGATCCGAGCTAATAACAACAATCTTATTACCAGAATGGACTGGACATAGTGAACAAACACATGCAAAATGCACACCAAGAAAAAGGTAGTCACAAATTAGTAACATTAACCGGGATCTTCTTCAAATGGAAACAACCAAATAGACCCCGGCAATGGCTCCAAATGGTGAGGAGTATAGTGAATGACCAAGTGAATTGAATAGTCCCAAGCCTAGCACCACCAAATAATCCCAGGCAGCAGCACCAAAACTGTAGGAACCCAAATTCGTACCCCTGGATTTAGTAGAGAAATAAGAGAAAATGTAGGATAGGTCATTATAGTGGCAAGGTCTATCGACTCTTCTTACCAAAAGCGGGCTGAGATCTGAGGACAACAAATACGAGAAGTGGCCTACTCACTCTGCTTTAGGGGAGAGACCCTAAAGCAATCTAGAATACACAAGAGGCTTCAATGAGCAGAAGTCTAGATGGCAAACTTGGCCACAATGATCACTCCACCCAATTTGCTATCACTAGTTAAATGAACACAATGTCATGTCCCCTCTTTAGCTCGGTCTAGTAGAGACATGTGAGTCAGCTTATTATGGGGTCTTGTAGGTTGACACTGTTGGATAGAGACCCAATATGGCTATACAGTGTCGGGGACTTGGTGTTCTGGCCGTCGCTGATCAGTTTGGAGACGTTCCTATTTTTTAGGAGACAGTTCCTAAATTTATGGGGGTTACCCCTACTTTTTAGGAGGGTATGATCATACCCAGGAGTGGATCTCCATGAGATTATTCCTTGAGTTCAGTTTCAGAGGATTTGGGTTTGTTTCCTAGTTTCTAGGAGCATCCCTAGATTTTAGGGATGAGACTGCCAGTGAATCCTTGATTTCCGACTTCAATCACAAACAGGTGGCAGGGTGACTTTCTGGTTTGTGGTGTCATTGGTGCATTTTGTCGCTATTTGGGTTATATTTTTAATATTTCCGAAGTTAGCGTCTTTTAATTAAATAAGGCTAAGTTTATAGCCATTTTGGAGTAATAAGGGGTTTTTGGCCTCATCTGGATGCGTATCCCATGGTGTAATAGCCCGTTGGAAAGGTCTTGGACTTTTCTAAATATTTCTCTCTTGACTCAGATCCTTTCGGTGGACGGATCTCTCTTTATTTGAAAAAAGGGTCAATTTCTATGTACTTGACCACTTAAAAAGGGAAAATATACCATTTTATAACTCAACGCCACATGGGATTGCTTTTAGGGTTCGAGCTAATTGTGAAGGGGTTATAAGGAGGTTAAAACAAAATTCTAATTCATTCTTGACATTTTTTATCTTGGAATTTGCGCTTTGGCTCTGGAAGAGCTTCCAGCATTTGGGACGCCAACCCCAGTGCTTCCCTGTTTGGGACGTAGCCCCCAATTCAGTGGTTGTGATTTGTTCAGTAGCATCTGGAAATTGTTCAGTATTCCTTCTAGTAGGCGCAGGGATTGTGACAGAGTTCAGCTGGCATTTAAGGGCTTATTTCAGATTGAGAGGATTTTGCAGTTGTACAACTGTACGGCTGTACCTGGCAGCCAGCTTCTTTCTTATGTGCAACGCATTAAGGGTTGGAAACTTGCCACGGTCTTCTTCTGGTGTACACCTCTTCTTCAGCTTTTCAGGTTGGGTCTATTTGTGATTGTAATCTCCTGAACTATTGAAAATTTGTATCTGGTTCCCTATTTGATTTAATATCCAGAATTCTACCTATAAGCGAATTTGTTTGGTTGTATTGGGTATTTAATTTCAGAATTGTTCATGTTCTTGTCTTTCATTATTTGCTTGCTGAAAATTCATCAAAACACAAAACAATCAAACCCTTCTGCAACTTCCGTGTATTTCGGAAAGAAAACATTCACAAACAGGGAAAATCAATTTAAAATAACAAAATTACAGCAGATCAGCCAAAGAGATCCATCAGGGATCTTTCACACAAGCTATTCATACTCTAGACTAAGATTGCAGAAGATGAATGTCAACAAAGACATTTACAACATGCAGGCTCAGTGTTCACAATTTCATGCACATATGAATCTGAACTAACGATTAACTAATGGAATAGAAGATAACAATAGAGATTTCAAAAGATATGAAAAAAGGGGGAAAGTAGATCTCAAGGAAAAACTACTAGAACAATTAAACAAACGAGACCTCTATAGAATTTACATTACAAAGGAATGGAGGCCTCACAAAACAAATTGCTAAAAAGAATATAAAATTGTCTAATCAGCCTATCTAAGCATGCCTTATCCTTTGAGCAAACATAAATGAAATGCAAAACTACAGCAGTATGCAACAAATTCTAGTTTGTGTAAAGCCTACACGTCCTTACACAAGCACTCACAATCGCTGGAGGCAAATGTGACATGCCCCAAATTAGCCCCAGATATGCTAAGGAATTGTTCACCAAATACACTTAAGTGACCTCAGAAATGGATGAACTCCACAGCAACAAATCAACGAAAGGATTTTATAATCTAATTCTAACAAGCTTACACAGCAGGGCAGAATTCAATGATCAACGACTAAATTATTGAGAATCCACCATTATCAACGAATTCTATACAATTATTGAGTCTACGAATCACTATGGAGGAACAATTACACACTACTGAATTATTGACAAAACATAAATGAAATACACAATGCGCAGCTCAGGCTATGCTAGACTGTAGCCAACAAGATCAGTGGCCAGAAGAATATAGCAAACCAGATGACTAATTTCCAAAGACCCAGAATGAAGGCAATCTTCATCAATTTTTAGTTTTTCTCTTGCATTCCAAAATGTTCCACTGTAATTCTCATCGAAGGTAGAGGAGTGAACAGTGTTTGCATCAGAACGTATCTCTTTCCCCACCAATCATGGATCTTTATTAAGCATGCACAAATTACTCAAGTAGCTTCATGGGGCATAAATTGACAAGTGGCAAGAGATCTCCAGTTTACTCAAGAGTAAACAATTTGTGATTGCTCATAACATGGAGAAAACACAAAATTTGATGTAGAGCAAGCTGTTTAAAGTGCAGAATCTTCCCCCACAGAAACATAGTGATCATCTTGAGAACTATCACAAGCATGTGAAACCACCATGAAATCATGGAAGTGGAGCAAAGGAGAACTTTGGTAATGCCACTTGGCATAACATCAAAACTCTGCTCATCAGAACCAATCAGCACCTTCACAAGAGAACACAAGGATCACTTAGAACTCCTCAGTGGGGCGATTCGTGACATTTGGCAGCAGCCTCTGCAACTTCATCATGTATTGATTTCTCCATTAGAGGCGAAAGAGCTACAAACTTCCAATGTGAACGAGTCTCTGGATTCGGTTCAATTGCTGCCAAATTTAGGATCACTATGTAGCTCTCGTCAAGACCTTTCCAATGAGACCAACCGTGCCCAAAAAGGAGTTATGTAGCTCAAGTTATGAGTGGAAAAACCATTCCCCTGCAACTTCGCCTTTGGTGTTCACTATGACTGAATGATGTGGAGACACCGTCAAATTTATGCCCATGGGACAGAGGATCTCCACTGTCCACATGGCACAATCCCATGGCCTCAGGCTCACAGAATCCATGGACCTGCCTCACTCTTCACTTCGTACCATGCCCAGTCGCATTGAGACCTGTTGCTGCTCCGTAGTGGCCACAGGGTATAGGGTTCATGGAATTGCTTGGCTTACCATAGCATTTGTTCATTGTGCACGGACACATGGAACTATTAATTCCACTTGATAATCACTTGGCATCTGCACTCCTTTTCATTTGTGCTTGTGATGGCCACATGGCAAAGTCCCACGCCATGTGACCCTCGCCAAAATCACACCTCACTACCAAATGGCACAACCTTGTTGTAATGTCCCTACGGTGTTGTGATCATTTGTCATCCTTTCCTTATTGCACCCATTGAGATGAAATATGTGGCATCTTTCAATTAATCACACATGTCAGCAATCCATTTGCCACCAACCACAGATTCCATGAAACTCACAGGCCTCTTATTTGTTTTCTCATAGTGTGTGAACCATGGGGTAATTAAATCCATCTTCATATTATTTGACATCCGCATTTCCCTTCATACAATTAAAAAAAATAGACTTGTGCCCATATAAATAATGCGATCACCACACTTAATAAAACTTGAGGCATTGAGATTGGACACGCACCAGCATCTGCTTGGCCCCGTGGCAACAAGGGAGTGGACTAAGTGTGAGACACATGGCATCCATTGATTGGTCAAAAGACACGGGCTTCTCCAGATTGCCTTGGCTTTGTTCTTTGCTCGTTATTCTGTGGCCATTAAGGATGAGACATGTGCAGGCTTCTGATTGGCGACACAGTCATGGAGCTTACAAAGTCCTCTCGAGCCTTATACCTTTCTACATGGTCCTATTTGGTCCACATGGCAGTCGTTAGTTGGTTGCAAACCATAGATTCTACGAAATGCTCTTTCTTATCTTACACTTTGTCAACTCTAAGTGGTCCCGATCCAAATGGCGGTCTCTCGTTGGCCATGAGCTCACATAGTTTTCCAACACTTCAAAGCTCAGTGTGTGGTTCCATGGGACTGCTCCATTCAGATTGCGACACATGGCCTCTGTGGATTGGGCACGGGGTTAAGGGCTTACGTGGACTCATGGATTTCACTCAGACTATGCAAGCTCATGCACCTCTTGATTTGACCTTAATGCTACTTGGGATACGTGATAAAAAAAATATAAGTCTCCCACTATGCTTGCACCCAGACTTGAACCAAAGACCTCCAAAGATTAGATCCTACCAGTGACCAATTGTGTTGTGACCAGCCACTGAATGTAACTAGAGCCATAAATAATATACTGGAGACTCAAACGAGTCTTTGAAGCTCTGTGAACCATAGGCCAGCTGCTAAAGTGTTAAATCCACCACGGAAAAATATGATTATTGTGAAGCGAATCTAGACTTAGACATTTGAAGTGGCCACATTGTGAATTTTAGGCTTTGACATAGGAAGGTGGTCACCAACAAGCCTTATGAAGTGATCCTGGGTCTAAGTGGCCATGAATGATTATATTGAAACAGACCATAGACTTAGCGCATTGGAGTGACCACAACATGAGTCAAGCCTGGAATGCATTGTGACAGTGGAAAATAGACCCTGGGGGGGGCGAACTTCAGTTGTGGACAAGAGGGAAAGATGACCAGTGGATACAGGCATTAGGAACTAAAGCTAGGAGACTAAAAACAAATGGTGAAAGTTACAGGAACCAAATAATAGGGGCTAAAACACTTCTCAACACTTGGAAATTCCACATATTTGTCAACACAGGGATCCCAAAACGTCATGGGATATTTTGGGTTCCAACATTGGCTGTGTCTGTGGGACGGATATACCCTTCAAGTAGCTGGAGACCCCAGAATTTTCCTGGTAGAAGCAGACTTGGGCCTTATCCATTGGGTTCAAACTTCCCTGAATTTCTGAACTAAACTCGGGCCAAACTGAACTGAACTGAGATTCTTGTGCAAGCTGCACACCACTGTGATGCCACATCACTTATTCCAACAACACCAAAATGAACAGAAAGGAAACAGTGGAAAGAAGGAAGTTATACGCAATATGTACAAACAAATACCACTTCTACTATGCCTGCTCAATAAACGCATTAATTGGCATGGAAAAATAAATGCCCTGTCTCATAAAGTTCTACCACTGATTCAATTTGGAAACCCCTGCAAGCTGCCACATAAGATGCATTATGAAAAACAATAAGAGCTTATACATCTTAACTTGCCTTTGTTCTGAAAAACTGGATTCCCCCTATGGACTTTCCAATCTTTTATCAAAACCAATCTTGTGCTCTTTCTAAAAGTAGTAATCAGATTGATCTCCAATGAACTCTCCCTATTTGTAATGACTATGTGCTTGCTCTTTTGAACCAAGAGACTGAATATGCTCAGCATCAGGCTTGTCATGCACTGTGGACTCCAAGGGAATAAAATATCTAATAGGGCCGCCCCTTTTCCAATCAAAACTTAGAGAATTCATACCACGAGTGGATGCCTCTAAAGATATTGGAGACTTTGTTTCAGCTTGTTGATCACCTTGACTGCTTGAAATTGAGTTCTCCTCACTATAAATAGATGCTTTGTAATCTCCATCAATAAAGAGTGAAAAGTCCAATTCAAAAATATGAAAATCATCATAAACATTGTCAAAGCAATCAGAGTCATCATAACTATTTTGAGTTGAGAATAAATCCTCAATATGCTCTGTCTGCACATCCTTCCTTTCAACAGTATCTTCACTGAAATCAAATGTAAAATCCTCAAAGGTTTGTGCCATATCAGCTGGATCTTCATTGAAATCAAACATTAAAGCCTCAAAGGTCTCTTGATCATTATCGGCCCCAAGGAATTCATCAATGGAGTGGTCAACAGGTTGCTGTCTCGTTACTTCATAATCAGCAATACAATCCAGAACAGCAAACATCTCATCCAAAACACTTTCAGCTGGGTCAGCATTTGGAAGCATTTCATCCATGGGTGCCAAATAAAGGTCAAGCCTAATGGTTCTCTCCAACAAGATGTACAAAATAGTCACCCAACTATAGTGAGCCATTTCAAGTTGCAGAAAAGACAGATGATAGTCCAGCTTACCTATAGATTTAAGCTCAAGCATATGTAAGAAATACATCATGTAAAAATGTATCTTGTAGGCCCCAATTTTTGACAATTTAACCTGAGTATAGAGCATCGAGGAAGTAGCACCAAAGGAGGGCTAAAAGGGTTAGCACTGATAGGGGAAACACGGTAGAGGCAGAGCACCAAACCCTTTGATAAAGTGCCGACAGATGGATAATGCAGTAAACAGTAAAAGTGCTGATAGATCAGCGCACTGAGAGAGGATCCGGATACAATGAGCAAGCTCCGAACTACGAGAGCATCAAAGCTCAATCGCAGGAGCAGAAAGGCTGGCAGATTGACCGTTGACCATGCAAAGGCAGCAATAACAAGCTGCCACATGGCAGATGCATGAAATGGGTGTCAAGTTGCATGGAAATACCTGGAAATCTGCATGTCCCGCATGTCAATCTTCTGCTTCTTCTCTCTTCCTATTAATAGATGTATCTGCTCCCTTAGGAAGTAGAGATAGAATGCATGGGAAGATGCTGTTGGTTTTGACAATGATTGTATTGTAAGGGAATTCCGCTGTTGGGACAAATGTACTGTTGTAATGTAAACTCTGAGTTTAGTGACAATAATAGGTGTTTGGACGTTTATTGGTTTTAAGTGGATGTTTATGCATGTTTACTTTATATGTTGCTATGTTTGCTAGATGAATAGCAGTTAATGGTAATAGAATATCCATGAGCTGCTTAAGGAGTCCTTTACCATCAAGCGATGAGATGGACTTGGCTCTCTGAAGCATTTCAGGTGAGACATCCTGATTAGGATGGGGTTTTCATGAAAAGGTTACACACTGGCACTCTTGAGTATCCGTTAAATGCATGGTTGTTTTGTTAAACGCACAAAGGGTAGAATAAAAATAGCCAACAGCTCCAATATAGATAATGTTTTGCCAGCATGTGTGAAAGCCTAAGAAGTTGAAGCATAATTAAATGAAAAAATAAGATATGGATGAGAAAGCCAGAAAACTTTAAAATAAGAAATAAAATAGAACTTGGTTGAATAGTCAAACAAACCCTTGCAAGAGGCAACTTAGGAATCTGTAGTCTAAGCATGGGGAGTTGGCCTTCTCATAAAGGGTAATAATATTTGTAAGGGGTGAAATATGTTACAATCCCAAACTTTAGCATTAACAAGTTAAATGTCACTTCCCTAGGCCCTTATTTAATCTGCCGTGTATTTGGAATCATAATAAGAGTTTGTATTAGAAACAAAGGCACCTAATCATTGATCCGAAATTGATTGGAGTATTTTCAGTCTCGCGATGGCATCAGCAAGGTGTTCTAGTTTTCAAGTAGCTGAAGAAACTAGAGTGCTTAGTTTTTCAAACCTAGAAATGAAAAATGACAACCCTGCAGCTTTTACAACCCTGCCATTAGGGAATGTATTGAGTTCCAGTGGTGATGTCTTATTTCCAGTGATATCTACACAATTCAAAGCTGCCACATCAATGGGGAAGTTGAACCGGCACTTTGGATATCAAGAATCTCTAAGCGAATTGGATTGAGAAACCTCGATCAAAGGGAATCAAAGCCATCAAGTTTTGTCCATAAAATAATAAATATATCTATTTCCATCCCGAATGCGCATGGGTGTATGTTTGTAGCATTCAATGAGGAGACATAATATACCATGTTTTTCTACAAAAGCATCTCTGTAGTTGAGACTAATCTTTCTAGTCATGAAGCATTTTCTGAATCATAGCAATGCTGTAGGATTTAGGGAGTTGCAGAGTTGCATGGTCAAAGAGGGCTGAATTCGTGAATATTTTTTAATTTGTTCCAGGATGAATAAAGACACGAACTGATCTTTTGAAAGTGGATTTTTTCTGCCCCAAGAGTTTTCCCTGCATAAGATATGGGCTTTCATATGTGTGATACTGTTCCACTTTCCTAGCATAGCGTTTCCATTGTTTGCTGCATAGGAGTAGGAAGTTGTCAATTGAGCACTCATTTTTTGTTTTCCTGGCTCTAATTACATGTATTTCAGTCATGTTAATATTGTTTTCCAGCAACGTATGGCTGTAACTTCACAGTTTTCAGATATGGGAAGGTCGATATCAGCAAATAGCTGTATTTTTCCAATAATTTCAGTCATAAATATGTTGATTTCAGTAGCAAGAACATTGGGATCAGCAATTAACAATTAACATATCTATGTAGTGATTTGCATCATCAACAAGCAGTGCAATAAAAAATCAGTCCTCCTAAGGCCTAGAGGGGTCATAAAGAAGACAAATGATAAATTAAACATGTGTCTGGAAAGTTAAAAAAACATATAAAGGGCAAAGGAAAAAAGTTTGCAAAGAAGGGTGTGATGCAGGAGTATGTTGTGTTAGCATGTTGGACATGCTCTATTGTTGTAATAGAATACTGATAATGTGAGGCATGTTGCAAGCGTTATATTTCCATGTATCAGATTTGTATATGCATTTGCTTACAGATGATAATGTAAACCTAGTCAGATATAATTGAGAAGGTACTCCAAGCAGTACTCAAGGAAGGTGAAAAGTTATAAACATTGCATACCTCCTCCCAGCATGTTCTGGGAAGTTGAAAAGACACCAAAGAACTCATTGAAGTTTAAAAGTTGGAGAAATGTCTGCGGAAGTTAAAAAGTCACTCCTTATATTGCTTCTAGAACCTCAAAGCCACTCTTCTTCCTATGGCAATCAGCCACATATAGGCCAAACTATGTAAAAATATCCTGTGGCTTTGTATCTCCTCGCATATTTATTGGATATGTTGAAAATTAGTAGAGTTTGATTTCCTTATCTTCCCTTTGCCAAAATATGAATGGCTGATATGACTTTTTTCTGCATGGCTATGCGAACATAAAAGCCCTAGAGGAGTCATACTTAGGAAAATTCTATGTTGGCAGTAGCTTGGAAAAGGGGTAAGGAGAAGACGAAGAAATTAACAACTCACAAGAGGGTAATGCCTTGTGCTAGTCACACATGGAACTGCCCTCTACCCTGGTATCTATTCCTCCAATAGTAGCAATAGCATGATACATTTTTGGCCTAGTTGTGTGTACTTTGATAGCTATACTTACTACCCATATGCTGACAGCAATATCATGTTAAACTCAAATCTAGGGCTTGCACATATAACTGGGTTTGCACGAATTCAGATGGTAAATTGGCAAAGACGTTTTGATATGTACTAGGAGCTGTAGGGAGGTTTGCATGGTCAGTGGTAAAATCCTACTAGAGGTGGTAGGAGCAAGACCTTTTCCTTTTGTCATTGAACAGATTTTCAGTATCCTAATGGCACAGATTGTGACAAGGATATAAGCTAAAGGCAACCCATTTACCTCCAAGATTATGGGGATTTGAGCCGCTTGTCAGTCTCGGCTAGCTAAGAGATGGCAGTGAACTTAAATGGCAACAATCTTGGAGGAGGCTCTCCTTGGACATTTTGTGATGGGCATAATTCTTTCCCTAATAGGGTGGTTTAGTGGTTTAGCAGGCATTAAAGCTAAATGGATGAATGTCCCTAATGTTCGTAATTAGGGGTCATCTTTGCATGCTGATTCTTTCTATATTAAATGCTTTTTGATGTAGCGATTTCAAGTAGGGAAAATGGCTCCTATGAGACTGTTGCATTCTCATTCTTCACAGCAGCATCATCAATTTGGCATTTCAAACGCATCAACGTTTGTCGCCTTGTTTATTATGGAGGATCCTTCCTATTATCACTCTAGAGTGCACCCTACTTAAAGGTATCCAAGCACACCCTCACTCCAGCTGATACAATTGGAACTTCTCAAAGTGTAGGTGACTCTTTGATGAGAAGAACCTCCAGAGAGGGCTGGTTCCCTTTAGATTTTTCAATAAATTTGACTACTGTGATTTTTGGGGTGAAAAGGGAAAAGAAAACTAAAAGAAAATCCTAATTAAAGGGGGGTGATACACCTGAATTGTCAAAATCCTCTAAAGTTACTGAAATCAATGCACACATATAATCAAATGAAATCTATGATTCTGTCCTTAAGCATAAATATTTCAGATGAAGGGTTAAAACCTCTTCAAATGCCCTGCAAAAGGTTGAGATAGAGAAAGATAGGTGAGGAAGGGACCTGCAAAATGAGAAAATCTCACTTATACACTGATGCACAATCAAATACACACTGTTCTTCTTTTCAAACTTAGATTCAGAACAGAAATTCTTTATTGATCACTGGTCCAACTTACAATTTCTTTCTTCCAACTTCAAGGATCTTCTAAATGGCTTGATTAAGCCCATAAATAAGCTTTTCCAAAACCTGAAATAGCCTTAAGTGCAGTTCTAAGAGGGGAAAGGGTTAGTCTTGGTTAATTAACTCGAGACTTAACACCTTTTACAATATTTAGAATATTCAATAAAATCTTTTCCTTTTACAAAAATGCATGCCTTTCCAAACTTTGGTGTAGAAAAAAAGTGGTGGAGCCAAGTTTGAAAGATTAAATCTTAAAATATACGATACACTCTCCAAAAGTCTACAAACATGCATGAGTCCAAGGCTGGCGTAGAAGAGTGGACGATGAGACCATTGAAAGTCAAACTTCTCCTTTGCATGGAAAACTACACCAAATCTCTAAATAAGGAACTCCATTTGATTCATTTGAAAGCTGAGTTGGAAGAAGAAATTATACCCCTTTGCATGGAAAACAAAGAAGATATGTAACAAGCTTGTCTAGTCAACTCCAATTCAAGACCAGTCAACCTCCAATGGTCTCCACTTGCATGCAAAGTTATGCCAAATCTTAAACGGAGAACTCCGCTTGAGCTGCCTGCAACGTTGAAAGCTTTGGATTGCATGAAAACCAAGGAGAAGCGTGACTCCCGTCAAACAGTCAACTGATGCTTTGACCAATCCACTAAAAATAGCACGTGCTTGCATGGACAAGGATCTTTACGAGTGGGAGATATATTTAGATTTAGTCCCTTTCTATTTCCCAGCTTTCTGCTCTCGGTTTCTTTGTTTCTATGCATGCATTTCTTGGCACTTATCTGTTTGTGGCCTTACAGGTCTTTGGCTATTTGTTTGTCTCGGACTTTTGTCTCTCAGACAAAAAGTCCAAGACTTCTTTCTTATGCACTTTTCCTTGGCTATTTTCTACAGGAATTGCCCATTTCCTTATTCCTTCGGTCCTTCCTTAGGCTTTTGTCTATGGCAATTTTCCTTGATATCCTGGGACAAAAAGTCCGTGACTTTTCTGTGTCTATTCCTCTTGGTTTGTCTTCCCTTTTGGGCTTTATCATTCTCATTTTCCCTTTGGTTATTTTCCCGCGGGAATTTTCTGCCTTCGTCCTTGGTCTCGCAGGAACTGTTCATTTCCTTCAGAATTTCTCTTGGTTATTTTCCGGGGGACAAATTGTCCACGGGAATTATTTCGAACTTCTTTTTGAGCTTCCCTCTCTTTTTCGAAGGAATTCCTTCGGACAATTTGTCCGAAGGGAATTATTTTGGACTTCTTTTTGAGCTTCCCTCTCTTTTTCGAAGGAATTCCTTCGGACTTTTTGTCTGCAACCATTTGCTTGTGTCTGTTCCTTCTTCCTTCGGACAAAAAGTCCGAGGAATGGCCTTCTCTTTTGCGTCTTTACAAGTGACCTACCCTTCGGAAGTCTTGTAGATGAACTCTCCCAAAGGGCACATACCCTTCGGGATTTTTGAAAACGTCCTTTAAAATCTCGAAGTGAACCTTCCCGAAGGGCAAATACCCTTCGGGTTTCTTGAAAATGT
Source organism: Torreya grandis (assembly GCA_037957365.1). Lineage (NCBI taxonomy): Eukaryota > Viridiplantae > Streptophyta > Pinopsida > Cupressales > Taxaceae > Torreya > Torreya grandis. The sequence continues at coordinate 3,082,535 of JARHVA010000228.1, read as the reverse complement.
CCTTTTTCCGAAAATGCCCTTTGGCAACTTGGAGATGCCCTTCGGGTTTTATGTGAATGAAACTTTCCCGAAGGGCACATACCCTTTGAGAAAATGTAATGGACCATTCCTTTGAAAAGAAGCCCCTCGGATTTTTGACTTGGCCTTTCTTTCAGAAAAGTTGGTAAGTCCTTGAATTTGTCCCTTCAGACTTTTGCAAAATGTAACTTCGGAATCATGATGTGAACTTTCCCAAAGGGTACATACCCTTCGGGATTTCTGGAATGGACCTTCCCGAAGGGCACATACCCTTCGGGCTTTTGTAAGGAGGACTTTCCTTTGAAAAAGAACTGCCCTTTGGAATTGAAAAGGTCTCGCGGAAAAATGTCATAGGGCACTTTGTCCTTCGGACTATCTTCAAAATCACTTTCCCTAAGGGAAAGAACCCTTTGGGTCTTATGCAAAATGCCTCAGACTTCTTGAATTGTGCCCTTTCGGATTTCTTGTCATGGTCCTGCTTTCAGAAATATTGCTGTAGGCTCTCTCTTTGCTTCTGGAAAAAATGCCAAGGCCCTCACTCCATAAATGGCTGAGGGATGACAATTAGTCTTGGCTGTAGGTGAACATTTTTCATACTCTTCTAAGTCTCCTTAAGCTTCCTTTGAATGACCAAAGACCTTTACCTGGCTGTAGGCTCTTCCCTTGGGTGGCTGTTAATTATGCCTGTGTCTTTGAAATTTGCATGACTGCGTTCATGCTCTTAACCTGTTGTAGGTTGTCTTTAGGAATACATGGCTGTATATACTGCTGTAGGTCCTCATCATGACTGTACCTGATACTTTGACTGCCTACATTTCCCTTTGTTCATGCCTTTAGACTATAATTCACCAATTTGACCAGCTGAATAGGGAAATTGACCATTCTGTTGATAGTTTCAACTAGTAGGGGTAGTAATTTGGCCTTCACAGGCCAAATTACTTAACACTTCCTTCAAGGAATCACTAATTTTCTTTATCCTCGGCCTAGTTTTCAGTCTTACTGTTGTGCTCCTCAGATTAGCCAAGACATCTCTCTGTCATTTAAAACTAAATCCAATGAACTTGCATCGATTGCTCCTCCATCTATCAACAAAGCACCTTCTAATCTAGGTGCACTTGAGCTGGCCTCGCATGTGTTGTTATGCTCCTCCACAGAAGGTTGTGCTCCCATTCCAACAACAACATCATCAGTTCAAACCAAGTTTCTCCTTCTGTTCTACTGTCTTGTACGTCTCCATTGCTTGCTTAACAAAATCTTTCAGAAGCTGATGCTTGCACTACCAATATTCTCGGTATGCGATTTTCTTTGGGTTTGCAACATCAAGGTTTTTATCTCTAAACAAATGTTCTAATTGGCACCTAACTAGATGCACCACTCACCATCCCATGTCACTGCTAGCAGTTCTCGTCTATACATTTGATGTTGAGCAACAATTCATTCTACCAACATCTTTGGGAAACTACATCTGCCACATCTATGCAGTCCCAGATGGTTAGCCACACGACCAGGTGGTTTTGGATTTGTATTTGTTCCATTTATATACTCAAAGACCAATGCATTTATATTGAAGAAGCTATCTTACCTCATTGGCAACTTTTTCTATACGAAGGGGTGCATTCAAGCCATCTTCTGGTATTTCGTCAAATGCTACAGTAAGTGAAGAGTCCTGCCAGGCAAAGCTACAATTAATCCTTGATTCCATTGAAAGACTTGTTCTGAATTTTTTTATGGCATTTGAATGAAATTGTTTGGAATAAACCAAAGTTAAAATTTACATTTTCAGAATAAAGGAATCATATTATGACCTTTATCCTGTATACTACTCCTTGCCCCAGGGGAGCACTCCCAAGCTCTGCCTTATTTGGCTTTAAGATAACCACATCGTGAGGAGCAAACTGCATGCACAAAAGAATATTAGGTGAAACTCACATGTATTCTCGAGTCCTATTGACCTACTTTTGATCATTCGTGGACATTAATATAATCTCTTTCTTTCTTTCTTTCTCTTTTCATAATAAAAATGAAACTAGTAAATATAAACATAAAATGATAAAATAACCACGATAGTGTATATATTTCTATGATTCTACATAGTGTAAAAAGTCATAACATGCAATTGAAAATGACTCCAAGTATAAGAAGAAAACAAGGAGCATGCGCTTGTCAGTTTTTAAACCTCTTAAGGTTCAATTCCATGAGGATATGAAATGTTAAAAAAATTGTCAATACATAAATGGAAGATATATGCAGCTTGTACTTACTCTGTGTGAGGGAAGAAGATCGCCTTTATTTGATTGCAATTCCAAAAGCGTCTTACCCATTAACCCTGTCTAATATCCAGAAAAAAATTAGTGCAAATATGAAATTCCTAGAACAAGAAATACCTTTCAATACAAAACCCACCAATACAAAAACAGTAAAAGGCACCCTAACACACCTGGGCGTCTGTGCATTTCAGATTAAGGATTGCAGAACCACGTTTCTGAGAAACATCTAGCTTCCGTGTTGCAATTGAATCCATTGATGCTGATATTTCCGCTTCCTTACAATGGAAAGAAAACAAGGGAATTTTGTCAACATGCCGCATGCCCAAATGCAGAATGTCTTCTTTAAAATATTACAAATATCATTTTCTTTAGTTTGCATCATCAAAGTTGATTAGTAAAACATCTTGCCCAGAACCGCCCATCCATTTGCTAACAAATTAAAAAGAAGGGCAGCAACAAACTCCCTTTACATCTAATCAAGATTCAATGGTAAATGTAATCTACTCATTTCTGTTATGAGCTCAATTACAACATTTTACACATGAAATTTTGATTATTATGTATTCCACAGAATGACATATGTGATGTTTGCATAAAGAATATCATGTACTAAATTTTTAAAGAGGTGTAGCTAAACATTCTCTAGAATAAGAAACAAAATAACGAGATTGAGGAACTTTTACAGTGACTCAGGAAAATTGGAACACAAATATCAAATATTAAAATCTCTACAATATTTGGCCTTTGTGTTCTTATAATTAGGCACCTGTCAGGCTGTAATTGCTCATACTGTATGTCTGGCTTGATTATCATTTCAAAGGAATTGTCTACTAGACACTGCTTAAATCAAACCAAAATATATAAAGAAATCAAAATCTTAGATAGATATGATTGCATTTACTCATGCAAGAGAGCATGAATGCTTCCCTAGCCTGCTAATCTATGCGTTGATTTATAAGTAATGATATTTCTAATTAAATAATATAAATAATCCGAAACTGGAAAGTGGTCAAATTGGTAATAGGCCTTTTGGTAATGTAGGTCAATCCTGAATCGATGCTTATGGGATTGTTCCGGGACCCACTGTAAAAGCCATCTTCAGAGAGCAAGGTTAAATAAAATTTTGATAGGCTTGAAAGGAAACCCTGTATTGTTATGTTGTGATAGTCTGATTGTAAATGCCAGGGGTCATGCCATAATTGCATTCTGCAAGACACATGGACACCAACCTAACAATACAGCAGAACTGGAACAGCCGTCCAAAGTATTAAATGTGCACTCAAAATTGGAGAAACAGAGACAATATTAAAAAGGGGATTCTCAAGGCATGTTAGATACTATGCCCTTAAACTATGGCTTGTATTGGGATATGTGTGGCCGACCTATAACATGCATTACCTTTGACTTAATCATTTGATAATCTCTAGTTTACATGTTGGTGGGAGTAGTCGGCCTATTTGAGTTTATCAATTTCCCATTGTCTAATTAGGTTATATATAGGAGTGTTAGGATATTAGCCATCATATATTCGGAATTCTCTTCTTATTGTAAGGACTTCGGAGGTATATTCAAGTATTTTGCTCCACGTTTCAATTTATTGTGTGTATTTGCTCTTCTTTGTGAGTGAATGTGCCTGCGATCTGTTGTTGTGATTTTGCCTTCGCAATATAGTAAGTTCAATACAAGTTGTATTAGAGCTTCGACTAGGGCAAAGTTATGTGGCATATTAGAGTGAAAAGCAAGTTGTCGAGAGCAAGCGGGACTTTCTTTGACTTAATTTGTGATCGAAACCCTAATTTTGAAGAATTGTGCATATCTTGCAAACTGTTGCAAAAAAAATTGAGATTTTTTAGGGCAGTTGGGAATTTATGCAAGAAAGTTACAGAGCAATTTTCAGCTTTATGTGAATTTTTGAGTGAGTTATTACAATTTTAGGGTTTTTCGTAAATTTGCTCTATAAGTCGTAATTGTCTAAATTTTTTTAATTTTCTTACATCTTCAGAAAGCTCACCAAAAATTATTGTGCATTTGTTCTTTGATTTTTTGGATTGGAGCCGACCTCGTTCTAAAACCATCCGATCGACATTTAATCAAAGGTGACAATTAAATTTTGCACCAATCAAGCCATTGCATGGCAAGGCCGCAAACTAGGGGCAAAGACAAGAATTACACATCAAGGAAAACTCCTAACAAAGAAGAAACAGAGTGGAGATGGGGTCAAGTGGGACTTCAGAAGTGTGGGCACTTAATCTGGAGAATAGAGTGCACAAACTCGACGAGAGTTTGCAAAAGGTGGAGCACACTATGGCCACAAAATAAGATCTAAATCATGTCTACGTATCAACATCTTCCTACAAGGAAAAAATGGATGAGATCATCAATAAATTGGTCGCGTCACAACTGTCAGATCCACAACTCCCTCCTTAACCCCTTAGAACAAACCATTCTCAATTCCATTATAGCGCAACATCAACCCATGACTAATACTAATTCAGGGTCTAGAAACTTTTTGCCAAAGGTGGACATGTGCAAGTTTAATGGAAAGGATCCACTTAATTGGATCACCAAAATGAAGAACTTTGAGCTACATCAGGGTCCTTGTGGGCAAAAGGATATATTGGTATCTATGTTGCCGATACAGATACGAGTACGAGAATCGGATACACGAATACGGGGGATTTTGTTGGGTGTTTGGTTATGTTATGGATACAGCCGTACAAAAATATATATAAAAAATTAAAAATATAAAAATAAAGCCATATAAGCAAAATTTACCACATAATATGCATATAGGAAACAAAATAAGTTAAATAACCACAAAACATACTCATAATTCAATGCCAAATATCATAATATTCAATGGTCAAACTTATATTAGTTGTATAACAGGTACATGGTCAAATGTTACAAAGTATGGACAAAAATAAAGACAAATCAGCATATTCATGATTCACTACATTCATTTTCATCTTCGGCTGCAATGTCTTTGTCATCATGTGGTTCATTAGAACCACAAGCAATAGCAGTGCCACTCCCACTAGCTCCACCATGCAGGTCGTGTGAAGCACCGTCTAGCTCCATGTCAAGCAATGAAAGGAAGGCAACGGAGGCATCCAAGTCAGTAGTCTCTGAGTCCACATCCCAAAACTTTGTTGCCCCTGTCTTGTACTTAGGTTGTTTGTATGAGAGAAGGTGCAAGTTGGAATGCACATAAACCAAATCCTCTGCCTTTTTTGCTACCAACTTGTTGTGCTTAACTGAGTGGATAAAGTTGTCGATACCACAATTTCGCTCAGCTGGGGAGGAACTTGCAACCTATTGAGGCAAGTCGCAAAGTCAATTAGAATTTATAAAAGTAAAAAGTTAGAACGAAACGTTGAAAAGGGTAGAGAGTTTAAAAAAATCAAAATCTTACTTGTGATAGAATTTTTATTGCAAATGGCTAGAGGTGGGTGCAAAAGTGAATGTCCATCTTGTACTTGTCACGAATAGGCCAAGGAAGTGACCCATGGAGGTTATGAAATGCACAAACTCTTCTCTAACTTGGTCTTCTACTTCTGGATCGGGAAAGAGTCTAGAGAATGTCGCCTTATATCCCTCACCAACCTCAACATTCCTATATGGTGTGACACTCTCGGGCAAAGAAAGGATCTTTGTGGTGTAGTATTTGGACGTCAAGGCAAAAGCAAGAAGATGCAATGGGGTGGTCATTTTGTTCCACCTTTCAATGAGATGCGATCGCACTTCCTTGAAGAACCTCTCCGTAGGATCCTACTCTGGCATTTATGATGGATCTAATGTTCTCAATCATTGAGTCGATTCCATCATAAACCTCACCCGAACATGCATGATCCATATCCACATATCTCAACATCCCGACAATGGGCTTGGTAAAACTGAGCAAATACTCCACACGTTCCCACCACACGTCATCCAAAATCCATCCTTTCACCTTTGTGGCCTTCTCATTGTTTGCCTCCCTGCATACACTCCAAAGTTGGTTGATGAATGCTCCTCAATGCCTCAAGCACCTTAACAAGTCATCTCAAGACAAGGGTGTGTAAGGAAAATCAATTCTCAGCGACCTAATACGAAATTAAAACAAATAAAATTAAAAAAAATGTTCAAATTACAAACTTAAAAATTTAAATTAAAAATGTACATGATTCATGAATAATTTATGATTAGATAACAAGTTACTTTCAACAATTGCAACTTCGAGAAGACCTTGAAGATGCCTTGGGACATGTGATGGTTTCTTATGAACATTTGAATCTCGCTCGCCTTGTCATAGACTTGTTTGATCCAACCAATTTTTGTCCTCCATTTTTGCAACATAAAGTTAAGGGAATGAACGACACAAGGTGTCCAAAATATATGCTCATATCTTGCCTCAACCAACATGTCTGCATCTTTTCAATTTTTAGCGTTGTCTGTTACAACTTGGACAACGTTTTTAGGCCCCACCGCCTTAATGGACTTTATCAGGTGTCGGCAATGAATCATGCATCCTTCACTTGCCCCTCACAATCAACAACCCTCAAAAACATTGCACCTTTAGGGCTCACTATGACCACATTAATCAATGACCCATTTGTTGTATTATTCCATCCATCAGAAATTATGGATGCCCCTGTTTCAATCCATGAATCCCTAATGGGCTTCAATGCATCTTTAACTTGTTTTCTTTCTTTTGTCAACAAGGTGGTTCGCACCTTTTCATATCCTGGGCCAGTAAACCCTTTAAGAGCAACATTGATAAATCTCACCATATCCTACCAGTTTGGTGATCTAACAACATTAAATAGCAGCCCACATGCGTAAAGACAACACTCAATACTCTATTATGTCAGTAGATTCATTATGGAATGACCTTTCCAATGGGCCTGCATCTTTGGTTCTCTTATGACCAAGAGGTGAATTATTTCCCTCTCCGGCCACGTCGGGTGTAGCAAGAAATGGGTGTGATGGGGTCACCATATTAGCACAAGACTGATCAACAACCACAAGTGACAATCCTTTCTTTCTCAAAGGATGCTTCGCACTTTGCCCAACAAGGGCATCTACTTTTTCTTGCTCTTTGATGTGTGCAAGGATATTTGCCTGTGGTAAGCCCTATATTGCTTTTCCATTCATGCTTGGCCCACAACAAGCTTTGATTCTAGTGCCAGGAAGTGAACACAAATGAGCTTTCACCCAATTATATGAGCTCGTGTATTGAGAATCACACTCTAAGCATTGTCAAAGGAAACACCCTCCACCTAGAAGTTGTTATAACACCGTCACATACTTCCAAAGAGGTGCTCAAGAACTAGCTTTGGAGGGTAACTCTTGGCCCACTGAACTAGCATTTGTAGCAACAAACATTCTAGCAAACCAGAAATCCCTATAACACCTGATAAAATTATAATGATATTGTTGTTAGTCTATTAGAATTTATAACATTAAGCGTTTGTTGAAAGAACCTTTAAAACTTATTAAAAGAACAACAAAAATCAAAACTAATTACAAACAAACAAACATTTAAAAACTAGAAAAAAAATTTAAAAAAAAAATGAAAAAAACTCACAAAACTGAAAAAACATACCTTGAATGAACAATCTTCTTTGTTGCAAGCTCCTCAAGTTCCTTGGCGCCAAATAAGTAGAGGTAATAGTATAGGTTTAGCACAAGGAAGGAGTTTCAAGCTTATGCAACTAAAAAAATGAGCAAGAGTGAACAAATGTGCAATGAAGGTAAAAATGCAATGAAAGGTAAATGTGTTGTTATCTTTTGATAAAATGAGCATGAATGTTGGCTTTTAGGGTTGAGAATGCACTTTAAAATGTTTTTAAACGTTTTTTGAGGTCCATAGTTGACTTTTACTATAGCAAAATTGAAAAAAAATTAAAAAAATATTTTTTTGGGTGGATACGCCGGCCATCCCAACGGGTAGGGTACATCCCTGCCCGTTCACCTCCCCCCCAGCATCCCCTGCAAAATCTTATCCAAGCGAGTATCGTATTGTACCGTAAGTCCCTAGGAGCATATCTGGTAACGTAGATTGGTATCGTTATATTTGGAACCTGAGCAATTCATTTGGTATCTTTAGCTTTGTAATCAAAGAAAAAGAAGACTCATTATCACGTGGGCAATCTTCACAGAGGAGCTACAAGCACATTATAGTAGCAGCCTGATGGACAACCTCTTCAGCGAATTGGCCAAGCTGCAACAAACAAGTCCAGTTAGATTTTATATTTAGTAATTTCAAACCCTATCCTCGAGAATGAATAAGGTTACAAAGGAGAACATGAACGACCTAATCTTGGGAGGACACAAGGAAAACATTCACACTGAGATACGCGTATTTAATCCACACACTATATCTAAGTCTATTATCTTGGCATGCAAGATGGAGGCAAAGCTTCTAGCCCTATGTTTGCCATTCCCATATGTTTGCCACTCCCTTGAGAGGAGTTGCTATTGTGTTGGGAATCCAATGGCTCACTACTTTGGGCACAATCAAGATGAACTTCTAGGAATTGTTCATGTGTTTTCATTTTGAAAGAAAGACATTCAAATAGAGAGGGTTGTAAGCAAAGTCACCACAAATGGTAAGCTCTCATCATATGCAAAAGCTACTAAAAAAAGGGTTGGGTAGGGTTTGTGGCACAATTGTTTTCATTATAAGCAAAATAGTCATATGCGCTAACAAGGCCAGATCTTCAGGCGACTATAGACAAGCATTCAATAGTTTTTGGGGATATACCGAATGGGTTGCCTACAAAAAGAGATCATGATCATGCCATTCAACTTGTACTAAGGAGCCAACAACCCAACATCAGACCTTACATGTACCTGTATGTACAAAAGTGTGAGATTGAGAAGATGGTACAAGAAATGTTGGAAGCGGGGATTATTTGTCATAGTCAAAGGGCATATTCTTCTCTATTGGTGATGGTGCATAAGGAGGATGGCACTTGATGCATGTGTCCAGACTAGAGATAACTCAATAAATTCACCATCAAAAATAAGTTTCATATCCCTGTAATTGATGATTTGCCAAATGAGTTATATGGTGTTGTTTACTTTATAGAACTAGATCTCTAATCAGAGTATCATCAAATCAAAATTAGAGAGGAAAACATTCATAGGATATCTTTTCGAACACACGAATGCCATTATGAGTTTTTAGTTGTGCCTTTTGGTCTCAAAAATGCCCCTTTTACATTCCAGAGTTTGATAAATTTCATATTTAAGCCAAATCTGCAAAAGTTTGTCTTAGTGTTCTTTGATCATATATTAATCTACAACAAAACATGGGAGGAGCATTTGCACTATGTGGATCAAGTTTTATAAATTCTCAAGCAGTATAAACTTTATGCAATGCCTTCTAAGTGTTCTTTTGGGGTCAAAGAGGTTGAATACTTGGGTCACATTGTCTCTCATGGAGGAGTCAAGGTCAAGGCCATGGTGGAGTGGCAAGTACCTAGAACCCTCATGATGTAATAACCCTCTAAATTGAAATCTTGACAAATAAATAATGAAAACCTGAATTTTTTATTTTATTTAGTTTTTCTAAAAGATTGACAATTTGATTGAGCATAAAACATCACATGCAACAATAAATACGAATACCCACTGTTGAATATAATCAAATGGTTCAAACCCTACTGAAAGAAGACCAATAACAATTAGTTCTAAAAAATAAATACCTCTGAAGGGGAAGGAATAATAAATAGAGTTCTATTGTCAAACCCTGTTCGCTTTCAACCTTGCAAGGTATGACAGAGTACTATGTATGTGGTTATAGGTCCAAACTTGTTGGAAACAACCCAATTGTTGCAGTGACTTATGTCTTTCAAGTGCATTGACCACATTGAGGGTTTAATTGCTATCTAAAGTACCTGAAATAGCAGCGATCAGATTCTGGAAGGTGGTACACATAGAAAATAGTCCCTTCAGTTGTACGGCCTACCCAAATAAATTGAAAACTGCCCCGAAGACCCCATAAATTGCAATGATTCACCCTATTGAGGGTTGGCATTGAATCCCTTGTTGTTTACCTTGCTAACAGCTACCCAATTCTGCCAAAATTAATTTCCCCAAGGGTGACGATCCCAATGCAGGCAGCAATCATAACCTAACTAAAATTGATTTTTTCTTCTAAATTGAAAGCACAAATGTAATCCCTGGATGGGAATACCAAATGGGTATGAAGGGTTTCTTCCTCATACCTATAATCTTAGGGTTTTCATCATCTGAATAATTGCAGAAGCTGCAAGCTTTTCCTCTGGAAAAAGGGTTGTGTTTTTGTTCGAATGATTTCAATAATTATTCCTTTACTCCAATCTTCTATTATGCACTTTTCCAATCCAACCCTGAAAGAAATACATATTTCTTTTAATTTAATATTCACCTTTTTCCAATTAATAAATATTAATTAATTTTGGCCATGTATGTATTAATTACTTTTGGCCCCACTCAATAATAATTAATAAGTGTCATTTTCCAAAGTTGCACCTTAAAGTACCTTTTTGGACAACTTAATAAATTATCATTAGATTATTAATTATTTTGAAAAGGGGACATGACAATCCGCCCTTCCCAAAATTGCTTGCCCTCAAGCAATTGCAAACTCAACTACTCTGACCCTCCCCAACTATTCTTGTGATGTAGTTGGCTTTTGTTGCACCACTCTGATATTATCACACGTTGAATAACTTGAACTAGGAGATAACTCTGCATCCATCTCAAACTTCAGTATCAGGTGTTTCAAAATATTACTCGGATCCCATATCCGTTTACATAGGTAACCTTGAATGATAGAATTTATGTACTCTTTGTTGAGAGTGGTGACTTTTACCATTTCTCCACACTTTCCATGATGACAAGATTTATGCCAAAATATCAATTTTCTGCCACTATTATTGTTGTCATACCTTGAGCAATGACCCTGGTTATTGTCAAACTGCTTATCATTAGTTGCTGATCTGAAAATTCCAGCAAGCTGAAAACTAACACTAGTATCCGGTGAGGCCCTTTTCTCATGTGCATGCCTCTTAACAAGGTCTTCCTAGAACTCTACCTCATAAACTTCTTGATTTGAAACATTCCTTTCATATTCTGAGTTCTCATAAGAATGATCCAAAAGCTTATCTTCTTCTTTCAATGTTTTAGAGAAATTTACATCAACTTTACCATATGGAAGACTTGGAAATTTGGCATTAATCAAAAAATCCTCTCCAAATTCTTACAAATCTGATTTTTCTTCATGCTCCATTACAATGGGAGAATTATTTCTCTTAATTTTATGTAAGTGTTGTTTTGTTTGAGTGGTTATCAACTTAGCTTCATTAGCTCTTCTTAGCTATTCATCAAACCCTTTTTATGTCCTCATTACATCCTTTGCGCTTGTCTGCAATGTGATTAGCTTCTTTTTAACTACATTCTCTGGTTCTTTTTCAGATAAGATCTCCTTACCTTGGGCTTAAATGTTGAATTCCTTTTGCTCCTCTGTAGATTTTCGAGACTCAGATTTTTATTTTTTTATCGTCTTTATTTCTATCCATGCCTTCAAATCCTGTTGATATTCTTGTATGACTTGCAACATCTCTAACATGGATTCTTGCACTGTCCTCCTGATTCACAAGCTGGCAAGATCACAACCCTGATACCACTGTAATAACCCTCTAAATTGAAATCTTGACAAATAAATATTGAAACCTTGAATTTCTGATTTTATTTATTTGTTCTAAAAGATTGACAATTTGATTGCGCATAAAACATCACATGCAACAATAAATACGAATACCCACTGCTGAATATAATCAATTGGATCAAACCCTACTGAAAGAAGACCAATAACAATTAGTTATAAAAACTAAATACCTCTAAACAAGAAGGAATAATAAATAGAGTTCTATTGTCAAACCTTGTTCACTTTCAACATTGCAAGGTACGGCAACCTGTTATGTATGTGGTTATAGGTCCAAACTTGTTGGAAATAACCCGGAATTTGCAACGACTTGTGTCTTTCAAGTGTAGGACTACGTTGAGGGTTTAATAGCTGTCTAAAGTGCCTGAAATAGCAGAGATCAGATTCTAGAAGGTGGTACACAGAAAACAATTCCTTCAGCTGTATGGCCTGCCCAAATAAATTGAAAACTGCCCCAAAGACCCCATAAATTGCAGCGATTTACCCTAATGAGGGTTGGCACTAAATCCCTTGCTATTTACCTTGCTAACCACTGCCTAACTCTGGCAAAATTAATTTACCCAAGGATGGCGCTGATCCCAATGCAAGCAGCAGTCAAACTCTAACTAAAATTGATTTTTTCTTCTAAACTGAAAACACAGATGTAATCCCTAGATGAGATTACCAAATGGTATGAAGGATTTTGTCCTCGTACATATAAATTTGAGGGTTTTCGTCTTTTGAATAATTGCAGAAGTTGCAAGCTTTTCCTCTGGAAAAAGGGTTGTGCTTTGTTCGAATGATTTCAATAATCATTCTTCTTTACTCCAATCTTCTATTATGCACTTTTCCAATCCAACTTTAAAAAAGAAATAAATGTTTCTTTTAATTTAATATTCACCTTTTTCCAATTAATAAATGTTAATTACTTTTGGCCATGTATGTATTAATTACTTTTAGCCCCACTCAATAATTAATAAGTGTCATTTTCCAAAGTTACAACTTAAAGTACCTTTTTGAACAACTTAATAAATTATTATTAGGTTATTAATTATTTCGAAAAGGGGACATGGCACATGAGCCTACAAGGATTCTTAGGTCTTATGAGATACTATCACAAGTTAGTCAAAAATTATGGTAACATAGCAGTACCACTCACAACTCTCTTGAAGGACTCCTTCCATCGGAATGAGGCAACAACCAAGGCATTTATGAAGCTTGAGGCCATGCGCAGCACTTTGATTCTGGCTGCTCTCGACTTTTCCAAAAGTTTCATTGTAGAATGTGATACATCAGGCCATGGTATAGGTGTTGTCATCATGCAAGATGGAAAACCCATTGGATTTGAAAGTCACCAACTCAAAGGTAAGAATTTATTGAAACCCATTTATGAGAAGGAAATGTTGGCTATTCTTCATGCGGTCAAGCAATATAGGCCTTATCTAATAGGAAGTCACTTTAGCTAAAGACGGATCATGATAGTCTACAACATAGTTATCTAAGACTCCGAGATGGTGGGATGGGGTTTTTAGGATGACAAAAAAAATCTAAATTTTGGGGATGTCCGGCAGGGGGCAAGGGCTATTAAAATAATATATAAATGTTAACAATATACAAATAAACTAAAAATATAACTTAAAGCAACTAAAATAAGATGAAATTCAAATAATAAAGTTAAAGTTAAACAATATATATAAATTACTAAATGAAACCATTATGATTAATCATTAATCCAAAATGGTAAATGATAGAATACATCAACAATAACATGCTAAGTTGAGATGTCAATAAAAATTTCCGATCTTAAATTTCACATCTGTTTGACCGTCATACAGGAATTTTTCTTCTTATTTGGAGAATGCGATTGAAAAATCATGGTATATCGGGCCCATGGTGGAGTTTGGAGCCCATTCTTTACGTATAAGAAAAATTTCTTCGAGCCCGATGCAGACATGCAACTAAATTGAGACCATTTGTCACTAATTAGCAGGAAATTTGTGGAGAATGTAATGGAGTCTTCAATCAGTATGGTAAGCATTTTTCAAACAAATATATTTAAAATATTTGTACTAATATTTAAATCTTTAAAATACAAATAAATTTTAAATTAAAAAAATTAAAATTAAGAAAAATATATATATTGGGAATGTCACAAAGTCCCTAAAACATCCCCTAAAAGGGGAAACATTTCGAGGACATCCCCCATTTTTCAAAATTTTGGGACTTATAGGGGCCATTTCCCCCTCATCCCGCCATCCCCAAGACATCCCAAACGACTACAGGACAAGGGTACATGTCCTCACGTAACTATATGACTCTAAAATACTTCTTATAATAGAGCTTATCATCAAAAGAGCAACAAAAGTGGATCACAAGATGTTAGGATATGACTTTGAAATAATCTACAAGAAAGGTAAGGATAATGTAGTGGCTGATGCACTCTCAAGAAGAGATGAAAACACAGAGGTCTAGTTGTGTTTCATGTCCATATTGCAAGGAGATTAGGTGGATGAGGCAAGATCTGAATGGTAGCAGGATGCAATTATTCAAAATCTCATTCAGTAACTTCAACAAGATCCAAGTACTTCAAATAAATTTGAATGGAAAGGGAATACCTTGTGGTACAAGGATAGGCAATACCTATGCAAAAATTTGAACCACAAGCATAAGGTTCTGGAAGAGCTCCATGCTTCTTCGATGAGTGGGCACTCAAGATTCCTGAAGATTATCCTAGAATCAAGTAGGATTTTTTTATTGGAAGGACTCAAAGGTGATGTACATAAAATGTGGCAGAATGTTTCGTGTGTCAGAAAAACAAAGATGAGACAATTATGACTTCGGGTCTTTTGCAGCCTTTATCTATTCCTAGACAACAATGGGAGAAGGTCTCCACGGAAATTCATTTCAGAATTGCCAATGCCAGAAGGGAAAAGTGTCATGATGGTAGTTGTTGATAAACTAGCAAAATATGCCCATTTTTGTGCCTTGTCACATCCTTTTATAACAAGCATGGTGGCAGCAATATTTATGGAGACAATTTAGAAGCTACATGGGACCCAAAAGATTAGAATACGTGATCGTGACCCCATATTTACTAGTAATTTTTGGATTGATTTATTCTCTTGTTTGGGTACTCGACCAACTCATAGCTCTTCATATCATCCCCAATCTGATGGGCAAACAGAGGTGGCCAACAAGTGTTTGGAAGGGTATCTTCACTACTTTGAGGTATAACACTTTTTTCCATACTTCTAAGATGTCCCCATTTATGGCAGTGTATGGATATCCTCCACCATCCATCACCTCATTCTTGAAAGTGAGACCAAGAGTTCGAGCAATTGAAGAGCATATTCAACACCAACAAGACGCATTCTCTAGTTTTGGCGAGAACTTAGCCATGGCACCAAACCAAATGAAACAACAAGCGGATTAGCGCAACATTTAAAGGCATTTTGAGGTAGAAGATAGGGTTTTTATAAGGTTGAAACCATATAAAAAATGTCCTTGAAGCAAGAAAATAAGGATAACAAATTGTCACCAAAGTGTTATGGTCCTTATCAAATATTGCAGAAAATTGGGAGGGTGGCCAAAAAATTGGAATTACCTTAATCAGCTAAAATACACTACATCTTTCATATGCCATGTGTGAAAAAATCATTGCTCAAAAGACTCCAGCCCAAACAAAGTTACCAAAGCTTGATGAGAAGGGAAGAATCATCTTGGAACCTGAAGAGATTTGCGACACGCACTAAGAGGCTGAAAACAAGGATGATCATAGAGTATCTTATCAAGTGGAAGAACTTGCCCAACGAAGATGCGACATGGGAAGATGAAGTGTTCATACAGAAGCATCCACAACTGGTCAGCATTGAGGACAATGTCGATTTGAAGAGGGCGGCATGCTACGCCCTTAACATATGGTTTGTATTGGGATATGTATAGTCGACCTGTGGCATGCATAACATTTGACTTAATCATTTGATAATCTTTAGTTTGCATATTGTTAGGAGTAGTCAGCCTATTTGGGTTTAAGGATTTCCCATAGCCTAATTAGGGGGTATATAGGAGGTAGTATTAAGATATTAGCCATCATATATTTAGAATTCTCTTCTTATTGTAAGGACTTGGGAGTTACCCCCTTGAAATGGCTCAATTCTAGACTCGAGTATTTTGCCCTTCATTTTAATTATTGCGTGGATCTGTTCTTTTTTGAGAGTGAATGTGTTATTTTGTTTATGCGATCCATCATATTGTGCTTTGTTGTTGTGACTCTCCCTTTGCAACATGGTAAGTTCATTAAATTAAAATCTCCAGAATACTGGAGGCAAAGGAAGGAAAATAATGTGTGGACCTACTACACTCCAATTGGGATTTGGACTTAACCACTAAATATATATCTAAAGGCCCGTATGAAGGTTAGCATGAAATCATGATAAAATTATTAATTTCGTTAACATCCTTAAAGTTGACATGGGGATGGAAAATAGTGAAGGGGAACGAGTACGTACTAAAATCAGATTTGGTCTGTCAAGACACCTAGGATGTGATTTATATGAGGCAACAACAAATAATGGAGAGGTCAAGCAAGCATACATAGTCCTGATGTACTGTATGAGTGTGTACTTCTCAAAGTTTGTAGTTACTTAAGTATAGCTATTTTACTATCATGTAAGTTAGATTGATAAAACCTAGGGAAAAGGAGTGTGGAAACATTTGTATCAATGTTTGTAGACACTTAATTTTGGTATAGGACTAGTTATTTTTTATGGTATTAGTTTGTTTTTGTGTATATAGATCGTTGGTTTAGATAAGGCTCTTTTTGGCATGTTTTCCCTTGTGTTGGGCCCCATATTTCCTTTTTTCACTTTGTGTTGTCCTCACAACTTTACTTTTGGTTCACTTTGGATCAATGATAATACCATCACTCAATATGGAACGCTTAAAAAACTACATATCGACTATTTGTTTGCCTTGATACGACTCATGATGCTCTTGTAGTATCCAAAACACTATTTTGGGGATTTTTCTCTCTCCATGATTAAGCAGTTTGATCCTGGTCATGACCAAGATCAAGTCGTTTGATCCTGGAAATGTGTCTTGTGGGTACCATGGGCCCTATTCCTGATTTTGTTGGTCTCTTATGTCTTATTTGTCAACTTTCCCTCTTTTTTTATTGTTGGTTTGCGCACCAATAGGGTCTTAATTTGAATTCAAGCAGTTTATATATACCAAGCATGCTAATGCATTTAGGACACAAATCCACAAAAAAAAAGGAATGGAGTTCATATTGTTTTTTATTACTATTGCTATGCTTTTTATTACTACTTCCATCTATTGAAGTGTATGCACCCCTTGTACCAAAAGTTGAAGGATTAGTGAAAGAGCATATAGAATCTACTAGTTGCTTGCATCTTATACACGGGGATAATAGCCGAGATCTTCATATTACATTAAACTACTTCCTGGATTGCATGAGTGTTGATTGTCAAACTTTCTAAAAACAAGGATTTGATTGAGGCAAGCCCCTCATAACTACACCCACTTTTTTATACCCTTTGCAAGGTCTCTTAGAGTGGATTAGGTTTTGGAGGAAGGAGTGCAACTCAATTTGACAATCCGGGATACGTTTTTTATCATCAAAGACAAACAAAGGTGCTCACAAAGTTTCAAGAAAATCGAACATCATTTGCCAGGATCAAACTCAATGACCAAAATCGAACCTTGGCCTCCCAAGATCGACCCAACAATTTTGATCATGACTAGAATCAAACAGTTCGATAATGGTTGTTTTTTTTGTACTATGATCGGCACAAATTTTCTAGGTTTGCTTTGGAACTACTTCTAGACCAGTTTTCAACGTTCAACAGTGCACAAGTTAGAATTCATGTATTTCGACGAGTTTCACAACAAAGGTGGTGACGTGAGGGCACGACAGAGTCATGCAAGTCGAGGACAACACAAAATGCAAAACACATAGAAGACAGTGAAACACAACACATCACAAGCAGAAGGAATACAACGAAAAACGAAAATCACGAAAAACAAGTGAAGGGTTTCGACAAGAAAGAGTAGTCCAAAAACGTGAAGGGCTCAAGGAAAGGGCACACTTCAAGCCCACACACAACGGACAGTGACACACAAGAAATAAAACACAGGTAGTCAGAATACGAAGAGACAAATAGAACGTCAAAGCCAAGGCACAAGAATCAGTTAGGAAAATATCACAGAAAACTAGTGGTGAGTGGACTCAGACGGGAAATACCTTCTCCTATTAGGAGACCATCCTAAAAGCTATTCAAATAGATGCAGCAATAGAAGCAGGAAATTCAGGTGGCCCTCTAAGAAAATGACCCAAATTGTTTTCTACAAGCTAACATAGGGAATAGTATGGAGCTCCCTCTAACACAGGAGTTTAATACTCCTCGCCATCACAAGGTGATGACCCCCAAAGTTAAATATGCTAGCATTTGCAGCCAAATATCTGGAATTGAAGCCCTAGGTTCAAAATTCCGAGATCTTTTGTCATTGTTCCAAACACAATTGCAGGAAAAAGATGGTATTATTGTTGATTTACAAACTAGAATCACTAAACTCGAACAAACCCAAACCAAACCCGTGGATTCTCCTTGCCTACAACAGCTTAATGAAGAGGTTTCAGAAATTCAAAACAAGCAATCCGAGATAATCATTCAGCACAAACACCTTAAAAAAGAAACCATGACCCAACAACAATCTATCAAAAAATAGGTTGAGGAACAAAATTCGTGGGTACAAGTGGTTAAGGGGAAGAAAGCACCTCCATTTGTGGAAATGGTTGTCCAAGCAAAATTTGAAGAAGAAAAAGCACGTCAAACTAAAGCACTCAACCTTCATGTTCATGGCCTCCCTAAACCCGCTGATCCCTTACAAGCAGGGCGTGATTTCTTGCGTGAATCTTTGGACTTGAAAGATTTCCCTCAACAAAGCTTAGACTTTGTCAGACAACAACATTGTTATCCAACTCCAAACTACAAAAGAATGTCTACGAGCTCTTAAAGCAAAAAAGAAACTCTTTTCCCTCATGTAGAAAATGTGTGAACGCAAATCTCACAAGACTCCAGAGCTTCCAAAAGCTCGTATTTGGGTTGAAATTGCCAAAAAGGAGAACAAGTGGGTTGTTATTAGAGATTGTAGGGTTGTCATTCGTGATTCTCCCCATCCTAGGTGGTCACACCCCAGACCGTCAACATGACGACAATCTCAGGTCTCGGTGGGTGGTGATGGCATCTCCATTGCTTCTTGGAATTGAAACAACACTTTGTGGTCTTCTTCAAGTACCTTCCAAAATATTACTGCTTCCCGAGATCTCATCTTCCTCACTGAGACCCATGAGAGCCCTGAATGGCCCCTCCCTCCAATCACAAGGTACTCGTGGGTTTCGGCCTTTCGTCATGAGACACGCAGATCAAGTGGTGTTCATGGTTCAAGTGGTGTGGCTTGCCCCATTCGGGATAGCCTCAAGTCTAGAGTTGCACATGTGGCTTCTGATGATCACTCTAGATATATATGGCTTCAAATTCAAAGAGATCCACCTTTTCGGGATGTCTTTATAGCTATTTGCTCCTCCCCCCGACCACATCTCCATTCGTTATTCATGTTGATGGGGACCCGTACCTTGACTTCTATCCAGAGATCTCTCGATACTCCAGTATTGGTTATATCATTATTTTGAGAGATTTTAAAATATGTACAAGGAACCTCCAAACGCTTATTCATGACCTTGTCAGGATGAGTTATGCCTTCATGAGCTAGATCTTGAGGAGTTCGGTTTAGAAAGAGATTCTACTAACAGGAATGCTACAGTTACAACGTATGGGAGACACCTCCTCTAGTTGGGTGAATCTCAAAGCCTCCACATCCTCAACGACCTTCCTCACTTCTCTGACTCTGGTAGATTCACTTGTTTCCCCCATGGCGGTGGTGCGAGCATCGTGGACTATGTTCTCACCAATAAATCCATCATCCCTCATATATGTGGCTTCCTTATTTCGCCTCAGCTCCCCCTTGTGGACCATGTCGTCTTGAAATTCACCCTCCATACTAGTTTTCAGCCCCCCACCTCGCCCCTTCCACCACTCCCTCTAGCACTCGATACACCACAATCCATTTTGATGATGATTACACCGTTGATTATGTTGCTCGTCTCTCCTTTCTTATGTCCCGGTTTTACTCCCTCCCTCTTTCCACCACTGACTTAACCCTCTAGGATGTTACCCTTGATTCTTGTCCCCACATTATACATCACTCCAGATCCCCTACCAATCATGAAACTTGTCCCATGAATAGGTGGTATGATAATGAGTGTAAATCCCTTCATCAAAGACTTAGGTTTTCCCTAACCCATGATCTTCCCTCCATACCCACCCTTCGTAAGGAGTACCATTGTCTTCTTCATCGTAAGAAACGAAAGTTTCTTGCATTTAGACAACTTTCACTCCTTGTTGCTCTCCATCGCTCCCCTAAGACTATTTGGCATACTCTTCTCCTAAGAAAAACCACCATTTCCGACATCACACCCGAGGCTTGGGTCTCTTATGCCAGTTCCCTCTATGATGTTCCAACCCATCCTACTGCCACTACCCCCACTCCACAACCATCCTCTGTTTTCTCCACATTCTCCATCAAGAGAGCTGTTTTGAAATTGTGCACCAGCAAAGCAATTAATTGTGAATGTCTCAAAGCTGAGTTCATCAAATATAGTGTGTATATTCCCTTGCCTTTCCCCTTGCCATGCTTTTTAATCAGGTGGTGTATTCAGGCTTCCCTCAATCATGGTCCCAACACATCATTCACCCTATTCATAAGTCTGGGGATCCCTCTATCCTTGGCAACTACATGATCATTAGTATTGGGCACAAATTTGCTAAACTTTATGCCACAGTGTTAAGACATGCAACTATCAAAATACTTGGACAAGAATAATATCAAAGCTCAGGGGCAAGCTGGCTTCAGAAGAGACTACCAAACAATTGACCACATCTTTACATTATGAATTATCATTGACGAAGCTTGTCACTAGTCTTCCAAAGTATTTGGTTGTTTTGTTGACTTCAAGAAAGCCTTTGACTCAGTTCCGAGACACCTTCTTTTCGAGCAGTTGAGAGATAACATCCCAGACTCTCTGAGTACTACAGCTTGTAGGATTTATGAGACAGTCATTGGGCAGCTTCGTACCTCTCACAGTTTATGACTTTGTGAAGAGTACCATCGGCGTCAAGCAAGGATATCCTCTCTCACCAACCCTTTTCAGCATATACATTGATGAGTTAGAGGAGTTTATTCGGCAATATACCTATATGGATGATGGTTGTCTTCTACATGAGGTGCTTATAACCATCCTTCTTTTTGTTGATGTTGTCCTCCTCTCACACTCTACAGAGGGCTTATAGTAAAAACTTGATGCCCTTGCTCGCTTCTGCAAACTCCAACACTTGTGATCAACCTTAGTAAAACTAAGGTCATGATCTTCAATATCCTCAAGCACTCTCTCTCCAAATACCAATTTTTCTACAAAGGGGAACTTCTTGCGATCACCTCAGTCTACGCTTATTTGGGGTCCAATTTTCTGGTCCATGCTTTAACATGAAGTTTGCCACTCAACCACGCTTTTGCAAGGGGCATGCCTCTCTTTTGGTTTTGGAATGTCAGTGTTTCCAGATCCACTTCCAAGACATCCCTTCCATGTTACGCTTGTTTGATACTCTCATCAAACCTACAGTTTAATAAGATTCAGAGGTTTAAGGACCTAGCCTAGGGGCAGTTGACTAGGTGCATATTGAGAGGGTCCAAACTCTCATGTTGTAGCGCATGAACCGTTGCAAATGGACAATTCCTTAGTGCATCATCCAAGCTTAAATTTGTTGCCCAACCAGTACGCCTTGAAACTCTATTCAGGCTTACTTTCTACATCCACAGACACAAATCCCTAAGGGACTCAACTTTTGGTCATGAGAAGTATCCCTACTAAGCACTTTGCTCTTCACAAAGGATTGCTTCACTAGTTCCCACCAAACATTGGCACTATTGGTACTTTGAGACTAGACAATTGCTCCTTTCTATTGGCATGTCTATTGCCAAGATATCCCCTTTCATGTATTCCTTAAATTCCCCTCCCGAGCTCCTTCCCACAAAGGACATCATCACTAGGGCTGCTAGAGAGGACATCTACAAATAGTCTATCCAGACCACCTTGATCTCCCTCCCTGAGCCACTCAACCCCAAGCTTGCTTTATATGCCAAGCATTTCTTACAAGTGGTGGATGGTATTATTCTTCGCCCTCATTATCTCCAACGCCATTGGTCTCACAGCTTGAAGTTTCCCCTTGACCAGATGAGACTTTGTTCTCACCAGTTACGAGTTGAAACAAACCATCACATTCTCCGTCAGGTCTAGATCTAGCGTCTATGAGATTTGAAGAAGATATCATTGCCTCTACAGAGACTCAAACAACATTAGCTACTTTTTTCAAATATACAGACCAGCAGTGCCTGGCTCTTTATCTTCGCGAGACTGTCACCCTTCGGCACATATTCCTATAGGAGGAACCTAGAGGCTGTAGAGCTCCCATATTGATCACCTCTTTCTTTCAACCCATCCGGGTGATTGGTAGCATAAACATCCTTTGGACACCGGTACACACATCAAAGCTGATAAATCAGTCAAGAGGCGCTTCTCTCAGCACATCATTACTACTAAGACTACTCAGATCTCCAAGCCTGCTATCTCTCAGCATAGTGGCTTTGCTTTGCCCCATCGTAGTGGCTCTGCCCCTCTCCAGTGACATGGATCTACTACTTGTCAGTGGCCCCCCAGACCACAAAGGCAAACTGATATTACGAGCTTCTTTTCTACTACGGGAGTTGCACCGACCTTGGATGTTAGGGGAGCTTTTAGAGGAAGTGTCTTGCTTCCTCCTAGGATCCCCCAACTTGGCTCCTCCGACTCTGTATCCTCACCAAACAGCATTTTCAGATCTCTCATAGTGATCGATAACGGCTCAAACGACTCCACTTCAAGCAAAGACAAACAAATTCGATGAGATTTGCCTCCAGTCTTCATTAGAACATGCTTTTGGGGCTTTCATTCGCCCCTCGTTGCTATTTGTATTGGTTTCTTGGCCACTTATGTTAGTGGCAAGCTATTCTATTTTGTCTTTCGTACTTTATTTCTTTGGTTCGCCACTAGGATTCTCGCAAAGTTAAAAAAAAAATCCGAGTCTAATAGTTTTACTTTGTACCTATGTTTTTACAATTGAATTTTCTCAAGAAGCATATAAGAGTAATGGAATAGGGTCCTTGGTTTGGGGGGGGGGTAATGAAATCGTGGTTTCCAAGTTTAAATTTGCGGTCCTGCATTTGGATCAATCCCGGTTTAATTCAACTTACAAATTTTCATCTTCAATTTTGGGTGGGAGCACTTTTAGATCATTGAAGACACAGAAGGAATGTTAATTTTGGTCTAAGAGAATTAAAAAGGACAAACCGTAGAAACATGATCGGAGATTAGCATATCGGTTGCCTTGACAAAGTTCTATGAGACATCCTTCCAAATTTCAACGTTTTATTTATTTAAAAGAAAACTTTAGATTATGACACTATATCCTTTGGAGATTGATCCAAATATAGCAACATGTACAAGGATTCTCATGGATATATATTGAGATGAATAAAATCTCCTTAGATGACATTCTTCTAGATATGAAGGATTTATTTGAAAGTAAACTTTAAATTGTGCCAATGTAACCTTCAGAAGTAGACCCTGAAGAAAAATATCATATGGCTTCATGTTGTTCCTTGAGGAAGATATTTCATTCTTCACGACTTAAGAGGAATCCAAAGGCTAATGAGGACAAACAAAAAGAAGATAGCTTCAAGAAAGCCAAAAGGAACAAAAAGAAAATTGTAAAAACTCCAGGTGTAAGGCATCCCTAGGAAGCAAACCAAAAAGCAACAGACCTGAATCCAAAGCTCTCTCAAAAGAAAAAGAAGTGAAACATGGAAGGAAAAAGAACAATGGGCGAATACATTGAAAGATCAACTAGACATGACATTCTTGTTGAACGAGCAAGACCTATTGTATCTTTTTAAAATTTCAAAATTAGCCAAGACAAGGAGATGATCAAAGTAAACCATCGAAGACCAATATCATTAATATTCAAGCAACCTAAAAGAAGAAACTCCTTGTATATCCAAGCTCGGTGGAAAAGGTTTTGCTAGAGGAAAATAATGAAATTAATCGTAATAAGTATTTTAAAATGTGCTGAAGCACTGCCATATTTAACTGAGGGGTCTTATGAGCCATGTCTAACATCGGAATCCAAGATGATGTTAGCTGTGATGGGACTTCTGGTGCAGTACATTTCCACTCATGTTTCCAAGGTCTACTATAGAGACAACTGGGAGGATCAATTTGAAGCCTCTACTAGTTATGGCCTTGGTAAGTCTTCATTGGCTCCATTTGGAAAGGTTGGTGGATGAACTTAGGCTATAGTTGCAAATGTTGGTGCCAATCTTGTTGGAGGGTTGGGTATAACATCCCTTAAGATGACCCTCAACGCTCAGCTATGATTGCTGATAGTATCAGTGATATACTCCTAGGCTTGTTTGATTCCTATGCTAAATCTTCTTGTGCTGAACTTGTAGCATCTATTCATCATTTTGCAAGAAGCATGATTTTATTGCCACGTGCTATCCCTTGCTTATTGTAGTATAGATAAACTCTACTGATACTAGTCTAAAACAAACAGAGGAGATATATCAGAACATTCCATGTACAAGTGTCCACAAAGTTGTAGCTTTATATTCCTCAATCATTAATCTTAATATAAATAATATGTTCAGAAAGTACCTGATACAAGCGCCCTTATCCTAACATTCACAATGCTACATAAAGGAAAAGACCAAGTTGATTGACGGTTAACCCAACCATCCTAACCGACATGACTAAGGTACCTCCTACTAACTAGCATAATGCAGACAAAATACTAAAAAAATATTCTGGCTATGTTTATTCGTTACTAACAAATCTATGAGCTACATTATCCCTCCCATCCCACCTTTAGATTATGTGGAGTCTCTTCCAACTACAACAATAGAAAACCACCTCAAGAAGAAGCAGCAGGAGGAGAGGGAGAGGAAGACACCCCTGGAAATAAAGGAGAGCCTGCAATAGGAGAGCCAGAAGAAACACCAACTGGAACAGATCCCGAAGAAGCAGCATTCCCCAACTTCAACTACTGGAGTTCGGCACAAAGGGCATATCTTTCACTGGTACGGTGCTGCAATTTCTTGGTAGCAATAAGTTCCTGCTCCCGTGCTTGTTTGACTATGCGGACAGCCTCCTGAAACTTGGCCTGCTACTGAGTAAGTTGGTGTTAAAACTCCGCAACCTTATTTGTCCATAACTGCATTAGCTGAGTTTGCTAGCTCAGTTGCTCGTGAAACCAGCCATGCTGATCATCCAGCTGTATTTGAACCTCGGCCACTTGTGAAGTAGCTTTGTCTCTTTCCTCTGCCAGTTGCCTTTGTTGGCATAGTCCCGACTAGAGTAACAAGTACTGATACCGAAAATTCATCCCCAATAGAGACGATGGACTCTAAAATACTTTGTAAAGGAGACATGTCGAAAGAGGGAATCCAAGTGCGAAGCCATTGTGCATGCATCTCTAGAGTGTTGACCTTGGGCCAATTTTGATTAAAGAAAATCCAGGTGAACTCTAGATGACACTCTTCCTATACAAACTTCTCCATGCAACTTATAACATCCAAGATCACCCGTTGGGATAGGCCACCGGTTACATCCAGCTGTCCCACGACATCATGAATGCCCTGCAGTGCGTAGAGCATAGGTCCCATAGCTCACAAGAATTGACACTAAGTCTCATAGGGACTGACTGGATTGAGGTTTGGAAGGAACAAAAGCACGGCCTTGTAATCATCCAACTCAAGTGGTTCTGACTCAAAGTGTCCTACTTTTGAACCGGCCAAGGGAACAGTAGCTGTAGGAGCTTCTCCAGTGGTGGTGAGGCCAAAGGGCTCACTAGAATGTCCAAATCCGTACCAACTGGTTCACCGTATTGAGTTAACCAGTCCTCAATTTCCGGATCTTTTGTTTGCTTCCCGTCATTCCCAATCATTGTTGCCATCATAATCTCCATCATCATCCTTTGGTTCGTACCCCTCTTCATCCTGTTCTGATGTGGGCAGATCTATTATTTGTTTCATTTTGTTCATTGCTGCCTTGTGTTCAGAGTGATCATCCTTCGCAGCTAAAGGGATGCCAAGATTTCTCCAATAGAACATGGATGGTCAAGTGGTCTCATAACAATCATCTAGGGTGAACCCAATCGCAAGGTGCGTCATATAGGATCCTTTACAGTTTAAGGACAGAAATTCATGAATGCGGCCAGATAAGAGTTCACCCCAATTATAAGTTTCACCCCACCTAAGGCCAAGCATATAGTTAGTTATCCAGACAACAATATCTGAAGCGAGAGTGGCACCCACCAACCTACTCCAAATCACATCCAGGACATAATGCCACTCATCTAAAGCCATATATTCCTTCTTTATTCCTCGATGTCCTTTGGCCCATATGCGGCTCAACTCCTCTTGGCTCAAATCTGCCTAGCATACCTTTTACACTAAATAGTCCTTATGGGTCTAGGTCCAAACCACATCTAGGACACAACAATGCATATAGTTAGTCGTAAGTTTCACCCTGCCTAAGGCCAAACATATAGAAGTTATCCAAACAGCAATATCTAAAGTTAGACTAGCACCCACCAACCTACTCCACATCACATCCAGGACACAATGCCACTCATCTGAAGCTAGATATTCCTTCTTTAATCCCCGATGTCCTTTGGCCCACATGCGGTTCAACTCCTCTTGGCTCAAATCTACCTGACATACCTTCTACACTGCATATTTCTTTGAGCATACCTAAGGATGACCTGCTAGCTTGCTTATGGGTGCCCCATGAAAAGGGATGCTAAAAACCCATGTGAAGTCCTCTGCTGCATAGGTGATTTTGACCTCAATATCCATGTAGCGGACCATTGAACACCAACTGTCCCAATTATAGCTAGAGACCATTCTTATCAAGTAGGGTTCAAATTCCCTTGCACTAAAGCAGGGCATCTACAAAACATTGTCCATGTCATGTCCCTCTTTTGATAGGGACATCGTGGAAGACCCTTAGCCTTAAAACCCTTCCCAGGGGCTAAGGGACAAGTATAAAGGGAAGTCAATATTAAATGTTTTATTTGAATATATGTAAAAGTACCTTTTTGAAAAGTACTTTATGTTTCTTATTTCACTTAAAGAGGGGACCTTTAAGGGTCATAAAGGCTTAAGTGAATTTAAGAAAAGATCATAAGGAAAGATCTTTTAAAATAATTTTTATATTACCCTCCCTTCCTCTTTTTGGGCACCCCACTTCGAGGGCTACAAAAGTGAAGAGGAATCATTTGGTAAGGGCATGTCATGTTTTTGAATATTGAAAATTTGGTCTATTAGCACGCAAACGCTAAGCCAATTGCTTTGAAGACGAAACCCTTCAAGCAAATGAAGTTTGGGGATGGAAACCCTCTTCCTTCTTTGAGGTAACTCCATTCAGGGGTTATCATTGGAATCAACTAATCATTCAAAGGTGTTTTAGACACCGATTGATCATTTTCAGGTCGGTGCCTTGCTATTGGGAGAGTGGCGACTTGTTTGGAAAGTGAAATCTAACTCTTTTGGTGAATCTTGTGCCCTAGGGGCAATTCTGAAATTATTCACCATTTTCTGCATAGTGGCGATTTGGTTTGGGAGAGGTTTGGACCTCTTGCGAAGGATAAATTATCTTGAATTTAATTCTGTAATTTTCTCATATTTTTCAAGCTTGGCGATTTGGATTTTGGTGTTTTTCTGTCATCTAAAAATCCAGAAAATTCATAAAAAAAATTGCCTTTATTGCGAACATATTTTAAACAATTTATCAAGGGTTTTGATAAGATCTTTGGCATAAGAAACATCTACAATTTTCAGATTTATTTTACAGCCAAGGACGCCTAGGGTTTGAAGAAGAAATTTTGATTTTGAAGGGTTATCTTTTCATGTTTTGGACAGCCACTAATTGATTAGTGTTCGGCATAATTTTAAGGTATATTTGACGGTTTGTTGGCAACTAGGGTTTGTTGCAATTAAATTAGAAAATTTCTAAATTGAAGTGGGGTTTACAAATATTCCTAATTTTCAGCTAGCCGTCCTTTTTGGGGACATTACAGTCCATCCCTGCTTTCCGTAATGCCAATTTCAATTCATGGTCTTCAAATTTATTGGCCCACCATGTGCAATATTTTGTGGTTGGAAGGCTCTCCCATGAAAGAGTTTCAGGTGTGGGCAGCACTTTGGATTTGTTCTTTGGGGCTAGTTCACCGACCTTTTGTTTTTTCTGCCCTTAGGAGCCCCCTATCAAAAACTCGTGCCCACTGATAATGAAGTTTGTACCAGCTTGGGAGCAGAAGCAGTGGTTAGTTTAGGAATTACACGGCCTTCCCGAATGGTTCCAAACTTTTCAAAAGCTTTATCCAATGCATTTTTTGGTAGTATCGGAGAGGGAACTACTTTTGAAAGGTTGTTGCTCTTTTCAACCATGGCTACAAATCTAGATTTGGATGAAGAATAAGGGATAAAACCTTGTTGTTGGCTTTTTGACAAGGGTTTAGGTCCTTGTATTTCCATCACTTTGCCAAAACCCTTAAAACAAGACTCCTTTGATGCCAAGGCTGCAACTAACCAATCTTCCACTAAGGTCTATTCTTCCACATGGACTAAAAAACTGAAGTGTTCCAAAACAAACTCTGGACAAATCCGGTTCTTCCTCTGTAAATAAAAAAAGTGAAGTTTTTCACCACTATATCCTTATTTCCATTCAACCTGGAGTAACTACTACCGTATGGCACATAGTAGAGGTGCAAATTAGGGCATACGAGCTCGGGTTGGAGGAGATCAGAGCATATGGTATGAGCTAATTTTGAGCACACGACAAAAACCTTTGGAGTTGCTAGAACGATGAGGACTGTTGCACTAGGACGTACAGGGTAGAAGGGGTGTACACTACAGTTGGGAAAATCATCAAAAGACGTACGGTAGATGGTGCTAGAGTATGACGTACAATCATGGAAATCTTTAGTAGAGGACAAATGGTCATGGGCAGGTATGAAAGTGAACATACATTCAGACAAAGGTGTAGAGTTGGCCGTACGATCCAAGAAAGACTTGGAGGTCGACATAAGCTTTGACGAGGGTAGGTTTTGCAAGTCTTATGGTATGGGGAAGTTGTACGGTCGACTTTAACTAAGCAAGGAATGGCTTTTGACCAAGCAGAGCATACACTGCACTTTGACTAGGCAAAGCATACAATGTGTTTTTGCCACTTTCACAAGACCAAGGGGAGCGTATATTCAGTAGGGAAGTGGATTATCAATTTGCCTTTGTGCCTCCCAACTTCTTCCAATGCCTTTATTGTGCACCGTACCTTTTGCCTTATCCATGGGCCCTTCTGTCAAGTCTTGCCCCAACTCGATTTCAATTAAATTGATATCTTCACCCCGCACTTTATATAGTTTTAATTTAGAGTAGTTGATTGTGCCTTTAACCAATGTTCCATTCAAATTCTCTAACTGGACAGCTCCATTTTCAAATATTTCTAAAATTTTAAAGGGACCAAGCCATAAGACTTTAAACTTTACTAGTTTTATTTTACGCTTCCAGTTATATTTGAATATGAGAGCTCCAACTTTAAAGTTTATTCAACAAGGATATTTGCCATGTCAGTATTTTCTTCTTCTCTGCATGACTCTTGTTGACTATCATGCCAATACCCGACATTCATCAATTTTATTTAATTGGAGTCATTCACAAGGCTCTTGTCATCCCCCAACCTATTTTGCACAGCCATTTGTATACATGGTACTAGATATCCCATAGGGGCAGTTGCCTCCTGGCCATACATCAATTGGAAGGGTGTATGGCTAGTAGTAACTTTATAGGTCGTTCTGTAGACCCATAGTGCCACATGTATATGCTCCTCCCAATCACTTCCTCCTATATGACATGACTTTTGAATCACCGATATCAACACTGTGTTCATCGCTTCTACTTGGCTGTTGGTGCATGAGTATTATGGGCTTGATAGAAAATGAAAAATCAAGAATTCCAAAGTTATCAACTAGATCATAACGCTGACAAAATGTCCCCTCTATTGCTCGTGATTTGCGTTGGAATCCCAAATCTTGTAACCACTTGTTCATATATGAACTTCGTGGTGATCTAGGCACTAGTGTCTAGGAATGTTGTTGCTTCTGCCCATTTAGTTAAGTAATCAATGGCCACCACAATGTACTTGCAATGGTGAACGTCACTTGTTTTCAATGCCCTAACAAAATCCAAGCCCCACCTTTCAAAAAGTTCTTGTGGTTGCGACAACTAGAGAGGCATGATGTCTCTTTTTAGCAGATTCCCACTACGCTGGCAAGTGTCACATTCCATCACCCACTCCTTTGCATCATGGTGCAGTGTTTGCCACCAAAGTCCTGCCAATAGTACTTTCCTTGCAGTAGCGTCAAGTCCCAAGTGGCCTCCCGCTAGTCCTTCATGAGCTTTGGCGAGCACATCTATGATTTCTTCTTTTAGTACACACCGACGCAAGACCTAGTCTAGACTGATTTTATATAACAATCCATTTATTAATTGGAACGTTTAGGCTTTCAGTACCAGCTTCCTCCTCTCACCGGGTGCATATCTTTGGAAAAGAAGCCAAGGATAAATAATCCCCAATATTCTTGTACCATGTTAGTATGATTGCAATTTGGAATAGATGAGCATCTAGGAAATCTTCATTAACTCCTGTCGATTCACTTAATTATATTCATGAGAGTTGATCGGCAATCACATAACTTTTCCCCAATCTGACAATAATTTTGAATGTGAACTCCTATAACAACATCAACCATCTGCTTATCCTGCCTTGAATGATCAATTTGTTGACTAAGTATAATAATGCCTAATGGTCCACACAAAAAATGATTGGGATCACCAGCAAGTAATGTCAAAACTTTTGTACTGCATATACCCTCCCTGAGGCTTCATGTTTTTTTATGCTATTAATCTTATTTGCATTAGACAAAAGTCTGCTTGCAAAGAACACCGGGTGAACCAACCCTTAAGTTCCTACTTGTGCTAATGTTGCCCTAGTATAATTGGAAGCGCTGACATAAATGTGAAACTATCTCCCAGTATAAGATAACTTATCAATCAAACCTTCAATTCTTTAAATGTACCTTTTTGTTCCTTAGACAAAACAAACGAAGTTCCTTTTCTAGGGGGAATGTCCAGTGGGTGAGAAGCTTAAACAAAATAAAAAATGAACCGACAATAATATCCAACATATACCAAGAAGGATTTTACTCTGGTGATGTCTTTTGGTGCCTTCATTTCCACCATTACCCTTATTTTGTCTAGATCGGTCTTCGATCCCATTTTGCATAATGTGTGACCAAGGAGCTTACCTTGTGTGACCATGAACAGGGACTTCTTTGGATTCAAAGCCAATTTTGTTGACCTGCAATATCTCATGCATTCTGTCAAGACCCGCAAGTGAGATTCATGACCACTATAGATTGACCAGTCATCAAGAAAAGTTTTAGAAATACTTGTGGCCATCTTGTCAAAGATGTGCAGTATGATTTGTTGGAAGGTGGTAGAAGCATCAAAGTTCGAATTGCATTCGGTTATATGCATAGGCTCCATCTTCCACTATAAAAGTATTCTTCATTGTATCTTCATCTGCAATGTTGATTTGATTGCACCCTGAGAATCCATCCATAAAAGAGTAGATCTCATGGCCAGCTACTTCTTCCTCTACAGAGTATGTAAATGATATTGAGAATGGGTCTTTGATAGTAACCACATTCATAAGTCCAAATTCAACACATATCCTTGTCTGTTTTGACTCCTTCAGACTAATTACTATTGGGGACACCCATTCACTTGCCTCTACTTTGAAGATGATTCCTGCTTCCGACATCTTCTCAATCTATTCTTGGACTTTAGCCACATAGTTCTTGTTCATTCCATATGCTCTTCTCCGAACTGGATGAGGTCCTGCTACCAAGGGAATTCTATGCATACACATCTCATGTGGTACTCCCTTCAAATCTTTGTAGGTCCATGCAAACACATCCTTGTAATCTATGAAGATCAAGAATGCGACATCCTTCAACACAGGGTCCAAGACATCTCCCATCATAATCATTTGAGTTTCTTTATTGGATCCAAGATTTATCTTGATTGTGGCTAGTTCTTTATGTTTCATGTCCTGTACCCTTCCGAACTGGTGAGCAAGCCTTTCATCTATCTTTGCATCAACCTGCTCGATATTCGGTGAACTCAAAAGGGTAATTTGAATCTGATGATGATAGTTCTACTTGATGAATTTTTGTAACTCAATGTTTCCGACTTTAGCGTTTTAACATGTTTGTGCGAAACTTACCGTCAACAAAACACCTTAGCAAATCCCTGTGCTAAGCTAAAATCCCCAAAAGTTGGTCAATTTCAGTTGACATTATCCTTAACAAAATTCTGTGTGAAATGAGAGCAATTCAAGCTGAATTTTAATCCCCGTTCACGGTCAGTAAAAAACAAACCTTATAAAAAAAATTTCAAACGACATTAGTTAACAGATTACCCTGACTAAGTTCAAAGACCCATTTATTTTCCAGTTACACAAGGACTCGTTCATTTTCCAGTTACAGTTCAATTTTCATTGCCTTTATTAAGAAGTCCAATGGGATCTAACTCGTGGCCTCCCGTTGCTAAAAACTAGACACTATCTACGAATGATACACTTATTTTCAATGCAGTAGGTACAAATAAAGAAGAAGAAATGATTCATATGCTTGCCTTTTCCATCTCGATAAGAGGCATGGTTATGGAGCAAAACTGGTCGAGAGTAATGGCTTTAGCTTTATGAGAGATTTTTTCAGGCTTAGGCTTAGGTATAGGCTTAGGCTCGACTGAAGCAGAGGCATTCTGTTCACGACCCTCCGAGCTTGCCATTCCTCTCAAATCTTCTGCACTCCCTCGTTTATCTTCGAAAAAACACAAATAACAAGATGCACTCTCCTTGAAACCTTTACATTTCTTCGGTGCCTTTATTTTCTGAAACCTTCACATTTCTTGGGTGCCTTTATTTTCCTTTGTTTTCTTGACACGGGATCTATTTTAGGGCGAAAGCTAAAGTCGTAAGACGTTTACATCTACGCTATGCCTCTAACTTTACATTTGATAGATAGACATTTTGATAACATCTACGAGATCAAAAATAGTTTATGGGATTTCAAATCCAAAATTATAACCCAAAGAAGTGAAAAAAACACGGGAAAAAGAGAGTGGCAATGAGCTTTTCTGACTCTAGTTCCCAAGCCTGTAGTTGTTTTGCCTTTGAAGGTTCACTTTCCTGCCATGGGTCTTGATTAAGAATTCTCAATTTATATCAATGTTCTCACCCTCAAATATAGTGAGCGTAGAAACTCCTTTAGGTTGTCCATGTATTTAGTTCAGAGGTCGTCATAGGTGAAGCATTTCATGAGATAATGTCATTATGTCTCAACCATACCTAATGTGCACATAGGACATATTCTCTCTTCCCACTTTTCTTTTGAGATCTTCCACCTACCCGTCTCACATCGAAGTTAATGTGAGCCCATTTTCAATTGTCCTATAAGCATCTTCGTTCTCCATTTAATTTTTGCCCCTATGTAGGTTTTTTGGTCATGCTCATGATTGGGGTTGAACTTGGTCATGTAGTACTGCTTTTTCCTCCCTATCTGCTTTGTACACATGTTTATTTTAAACTTCTCCCTCACATATCTCTTTATCTCTTGATTGGTCTTTAGGCACTCATGAATGTTAATGTCCCACTTATCCATCCAGACATTGTTTTGTTTCATCCACGTCCTCTTTCGCTTGTTTAATTGTTCTTTTATTACTACCTTTGGCCTCATGTCCTCCTTCATGCCCTCTTTTTTCTTTATGTACCCTAGGAGACGCATCATAGCTATAACTTCTATTGGGAAAATACTTGTTTATGCTAGAATTATCTTGTATGGAAATGATGCTTTAAACTTAAAGGTACTTATGATTAGATGTTTTTGAATTCTCTCAAATTGCCTCCACTTTAGCCTTGACATACCATTGGCCCAAACCTCGCACCCATAGAGTACCATTGGAACTACTAGTAGCCCGAACAAGACCTTGGTGATCTTCCAATCCCACAAATCAGCATCTTTGCACTTGTTTTGAAGAAAGTACAATGCTCTCCATCCTCTTTGAATTATTTTCATTATGTGTGCGTCCCAACTAAGCTTGTTGGTGAAATCTATCCCTAAATATTTGTATTTTAAGACTATCTCAAGTGGGCTCCCCTCAAACATGAAGCTTGCATGCCTTTTTTCTTTTCGACACGAGAAGATCAAAATCTTAATTTTGCTAGTATTGACTTGCATCGTGACCTCTTTACAAAAGAGCTCTAAAGCTTTCAAATGCTCTCTTGAGCTTTGGGCTTAAGTTGCGGTCAAAATAAGATCATTTGCATATAGGAGTTTTATCACATAACTCGTTATGTGGACTTTGCCATCCCCTAGTTTGTCTATCCATTCTTCCAACTTGTCAATATAGAGGCCAAATAGAGTTGGGGATAAAGGACATCCTTGTTTAACCCCTATGTCACTATTGAAACTTTTTGATAAACCTGTACGTAATCTGATCTTAGCTCTAAGCTGCTCATATAGTCGATGAACTGCTATCTTATACTCTTTTGGAACTCTAAGTTTTTCTATCCAACCCTATAACTTATCTCTAGGGACTGTGTCAAAGGCTTTCCTGAAATCAACAAAGCAAAAAAACACTTATTCATCTTTGTCTTCCCATACTTTTTCAATTAATTGCCTTAGAGTGATACAATGATCTATAGTTGAATGCTTAGCCCTGAAGCCCGCTTATCCTTTTGCTCTCTTTCCTTGTTTTTCAGCCCATTCACTGATTTTACATTCAGCCATGCTTCTAAACAATTTTGCCATGAGAGAATTAACCATAATAGTTTTGTAGTTATATGGGTTATTGACCTCTCCACTTTTGAAAAGATGTATGATTAGGCTAGTGGTCCACTCCATGGGGAAACCATCCCTAGCGATGTTGTTGAAGATGTCCCTGCTATGAGGTGTCAAGATATCTATCCCCCATTTTAAATTTTTGGCCTGTAGACCATCTACGTCCTGTGCTTTACCACTTGCTAATGTGTTGATTCCTTTTTTTACCTCCTTTGTGGTAAACAACTTCCCCTGGATGTTGTTTATTGAGGGGTTATCCTTGTCTTCTCTACATTTATATAATAGCCTCACGTACTCTAGCCATTGCAGTGGTGTACTATTATTCTTTGTTTATTTTTTACTTGTTTGGAGCTCTTTCCAAAAAGGTTTAGGGTCATGTTTTCCAAGCCAAATCAGCTCTTCTTGCCTTGTTTTCATGTATTCATCCTTATTTGTTTTCGCCAATTGCATGTATGATTTTTTATTTGATTTCTTCCCTATTTTCTTGAGATTCTTCTTTGTTGCTTTACATTCTTCGTCGAACCAAATATTTGCTGAGAAACTGACTTTTCTCATTTTCTTGGGCTTAGATCTTTTGCACTTGTTTAATGCTTCTTGGATTGCACCCATTAACTTGTTGTTGTCAAAGTGACTCCTGTGAAGCCCATATTGTCCCCTTCCTACCTCTTGTAGGCTAACTTTTAGAGCTCTTCTAAAAATTTCTTGGTTATCTTGCGTCATGCTTATGTTTCCCTTTTCTTGTTTTTCCTTTTAATTATCTTGGATCTGTTCATGTTGATTCTTAGGCCCTGGCATACTGATTTTTAAGTATATTGGGTTGTGATCAAACTTAAGGTCAATCGACGATTCCCCAATTTTCATCTCGATGATACGTTGTGTCAACTCATGACAGAAAATGACGTAATCTACCACACTTTGCCTATTATAAGTATGTCCCCTGGATATTGGCCATGCCTTCATGCCATTGCATATAAGAAGATTATGTACATTACATAACCCTAGCAATTCTTCCCCAAAGTATGTTACATTCTTTTACCCATCTTTTGACTTCCTTTTCCACCTATTTTTCTCTTCTTCCACTAACCATAAAGGGTTGTTATTTATGTCTCTGTTGTCCCTTAATGTATTAGCTTATTTGTTCGTTGTCCTGGCATTAAAATCTCCCATTAAGATTACCTCTCCCATTTGACTATAGACTGAAATGTCCCTCCCTAAAGCTACATTGGTTATTCACAATTCATCTTTAGTTTTTTATTTGATTGACTATTATAGTGGAAAGCAGCATGCTGCTATGATGATTGTGCTTCCATTTTCAGTGATTTGAATCCAGATATATTGTTTATTTGGGTCTCTTTTTACTATTTTTATATCTCTATCTTCCCTTTATTTTATGAGTATCATCACCCCTCCATGTCCTCTCCCTTTTTTCTGCTATTTAATTCCAAACTAATGTTTTTGTGTATCCTACAAAATATGGTGTTTTGCACCCATCATGTTCATGTGTCTCTACTAGAGTAATTACTTATTTTCTTTCCACTATGGGCCCTAAACCGGTACCTCTATTCCAAGGGTAACTTTTGCAATTCCAGCTTACCATCATTAAGTGCTCCCGATGTGCCTCATCTCCCTATTTGTCACATGGTACCCGACTTTCAATGCATGCCTTACCATTTTTTAGCCATGCCCATATGCTTTCTAATATAGCTATTTTTATTTGTTCCCACTCTCTCATTTGCTCTTCCTGTTGTAATTGTGTCAAATCTTCATCTAAATAAAATCTTGATCCCTTCAGTAGTCCCTTGTTTCTTAGAATTTGTATTTTATCAACTTTGTCTTTCAGTATAGCTCTAATATTTTTGTTTCTTCCTCCTTCCCTTACTTTTCCTAGCCTGTGAGCTTGGTGTATCTATCCTTTCCAAAGCAGTTTATCCTCAAGGAATCCTCTAGTTAGGTTGTTGGTGTCCTCATTGTCCCCATCGTCTCTTACTCCTTTAATAATTATGTTGGTTGACCTGTTACTTATTTCCCTTTCCTCCATCAATTGTAGTTTTGCTTGCTCTTGTATTATTTCCCTTTGCTTTTCTGATGGTTCCTTGACGACTCTCGCCCATGTCTTGGCTTTTCCAAGTTGATTTTTCATGCCATTTTCCTTTGCTTCTACATTTAATATCACCATTTGCATCTCTTTGATATGTTTCATGTTCATTTCTCGTATGATCTTTGTTTTGCCTTTCCTTGTGATTATTTGTGACGTGTTTTATTTTATCATGTGTAGCTCTTGTTGCCCGATTTCCATCAATTTTTGCAAGTTATTCATTTTATCTTTGAACACCTCATTGTCTTTTTCTAGACTTTGTTTCGCTTGTACCATTTTTGCAAACTTGGCCTCTTGTATTTGTTCTCTTTTTTTAGGCCCTCAACCTTCTCTTTGATGTTCAATAGTTCCCTTACATATAACTCTGCTGACCAAACAAGTGGTGTTGATGTGGGGATGTATATTTCCTCTTCGTCTATGATTTTCTCTCTGATAGCTTTTGTTGTTGATGTTATTATGGTGTTAGCCTCTACTAATGGGTTTTGTACTATGATGTGCATGTGCTTCTTTGTTCAAAACCAGGTTTGTCTTCTCTTGCCCTATCAACCCCTTTGTGGGATATAATTTTGCTTCCAAACCCATGTTTGTTCTTGGTAAAATAACAACGCGTTTGTTGTTCTTTTCTTCGTTCTTTATCATTTTTTGTTTCGTATTTAACTTCTTTACTACCACTATTTTAGCCTTGGATAGTCATCATCTCATTGATCCCCAGTATTTCTTTGCATTAACAAAAATTGGTTGCTCCTCTGCCCTCATTGCTTCATTGCAAGTCTAAATTGGTATCTCGCTATGTGAAATGTTCAGAAATTTTGGGCACGGTTGTTTTTCGAGAAATCTCACCTTGTCCCCAATGTATTGGGCATCATAAGTTACCATCATCTGCCCCACTGGTTATGGTTTTATTATGTTCCACTAGAATATTGTTCTCATTCTTAGATTTTTTCCCTGGACACCCTTCTGGTTCTTCTTCCATTGTGTTAAGCCTCGTGTCTTGTGTTTGTAGTTTCTGCTTTGATAGAATGTCAAGAGTGTCATTATTCCTATAAAAGTAGGGATATCAATAATATGTTTAACTATCACATTATCATAATCAACCTCCTTCTAGAATTAGTAGTGGGACAGAAAAAGAAGAAAAGAGTGGAAGGAGAGCTATGTTTCAGGGCAAAGCATTCTATTATTGATCATTGTGTTACTTTTAGACACTTGATCAAAAAAGTATGGGATATTTAAAGAGAAAAAAATTCATGTTTCTTTGTTGACTTCAAAAAAGTATTTGATATGAAATTTAGAGGCAAACTTCAGAGCAAGATAGAGGAGCTCGAAGTTCTAGATGAGTAAAGAGCGGCAGTTCATAGACTTTATGAGCAAGTCAGGGCCAAAAACATAGCATGTGAATGAATGTAAGAATGATTTGGAAGTGATATTGTTGTCAAACAAGGATACTCATTATCCCCCACCTTGTTTGGACTGTAGTGGATAAATAAATCCAATGGAGGGGACATTTACCTAGCTAACTATGTAGTAAAGTTACTCTTATATGCCGATGATCTTATTCTAATTATAAAAATGATGCATAGTTTGAGAGGACACCTGAGAGCTCTAGAGCCCTTCTTCCAAGAGGTTGGAATGCAAGTGAATACCAACAGAGCCAAGGCCATGATCTTTTCACTGTGAAGAAAAAAACAAGTTAACTTCTTTTTTGAAGGAAACTCACAAAAGTAGTGGAAGAATACAACTATCTCAGGGTTGACTTTCATACCAAACATAGTTGGGAGACCTATTGGGCAAAAATAATTTAAGGGGGGTGAAAAGTTTTATACTCACTACAAAATAGATGCAGGAATGCAAAATTGTGGGTTTGGAAAACCAAGCGAACCTTATTCAGTCTGCTTGTAATGTCAATGGCTCTATACAGATGTGAAGTTCGGGGCAACAATGTGTCTAGCCTAAAATGGAGACAAATAAAGAAAATCCAAAAATAGTTGATCACAAACAACCTTAAAACTAAAGCATCAAATCCGTATGAGAATCTGTTAGCTAATAAAGGTACTTTCTCATTGGAGGCATCGGCAATGGTTCAGATGCTAAATTATTTAATAAAGACACAAAGTATAGAGAATCATCGATGGCTCAAAATGGTGATCAAGGAAGACCATATCACAAGGAAGAATACATGGATGAAACGAAACAACAAGTGGATGAGAAAAGGGGGCCTTAACATGCAAGAGTGTCCAAGCGCTAATGAGAAAATAAAAAAGTATGTGATAGAGAAATTTAGGATAGCCATATGGATAAAGCAACTGGGAAGGAATAAATTATACTATATCAAAGAGTTTAATCCCACATGGGACAATGATGAAAAAGCCCACATATAAGCAAAAATCAAGTGGAAGGCGAAAATGTTGATAGATCAGTTAAGGACTAGCTCATATCATCTTAGGTGTGAGATCAGAAGGTAGACATCACCCAAGGAGAAGTGGGAAACGCGAACATGTCTATTTTATGACAAGGGGGTGGTGGAGACAAAATGACACTTCATCATGAAGTGTGCAGCCTGTAGTGACAATCATATCAAGTAAAATGACAACTTAAGGGTAGAAAACCTAACCAACTTGTTTGAGGAGACAAGGTTAGATAAAACGAGTTTTTTTTTTTATCAAGGTCCATAGTAGAAGATCCAACATCAAAAAAGGATTTGAAATTTTACAAGATTAATAAAGCATCCCTTGTGTCAATGGGTGTGTTAGCATAGAACAATTTTGTTAAGTCTCTTTGTCCCATAGACTGTTTGGTCTCATGAAAATTATTTAAAAGCCTTCATTCATTCAATACATTTTTTTTTTTGTGCATATTTTGTCATGTGTGATGTCGACATGTTACATATGTCTATTGATTTGATAAACATAGTATTGACTTCTATAAATTTGAAGATGTTGGAAATCGTGGATATTGTTACAATGTTGTGTATATGCTTCTATAATGAAGCATTTAATGCAAAGAAATGGAAGAAAACTAAATGCTGTGAAGATTGATTCCAAGATGAGGAGTACTAAATAAAATTGAAAACTACTTTTTACAAATGATGGTTTGACAATATATGTCTCTGAGCCAAAGTTCTCCACTCTTACATTTTTTTAAAGATTGAAAACTACTTTTTATAATTGATGGTTTCATAATATATGTATCTGAACCAAAGTTGTCATTTTCCACTCTTACATTTTTTTTAAGGAAGGAATCAATGTAGTTTACATTGGTTGAACAATAAATTGAAAATTATTGGTGCTTGGAGATAGTATACAATTAAATAATATGTGATTCTTCTATTTATTATTTATTGTTGAATTGTTAAATAGTAAGAGTGAAAAAAAATCCATTTTTATATTCTTTTATTTTTTGCAATGTGTTATTTGTTGTTAGAATTGTCTTTTCAACCCTCTATTGTTCACCAACTGTGAATTTTGAACCATGAAATATGGAATAGTTTTAAACGTAATATAAGACGATATCATTGGGTATCATCATCTTGTATTAAATGACATGAAATAAAAATTGTAATAAACATTTAAACATTCTTAATTGTGAAATAAGTGTGGAGTGTCAATGGATGAGTAATAGACATTCAAATATTGTTTTTCTATTTGATAGGTAAACACTTTTAGAAATCGAAACTATAACCCAGATAAATGCTTTTGATCGGAGCTATGAACCGGCACTGGGACACAAAAGGGGGCCTAGTCCCCGACACACGAAAGCATGAAAGCCACAAAGAGATGAGGATTCACAAAAGATGACAAAATCCTGCCACTAAGGGAAAAAGATACAAACAAGGAAAGGCAAGGCAGAATAAAAAAATTACCAAATTTCTACCAAATGATAACACTCATCCCAAAAGAGAAAGCCATGTCCTTCAGTGAAATTTTAGTCAACCTGATACTTAGAAGAACGAAAAAATGGAACAAGAACGAAAGCTTTCTCGAAGGAGTCTAGAGTAATGTGATGCAGTCCTAGGCTAAGAACTGTCTTCTCTCACGGCTCGAAAGAAGATCCTTCATGGTCCATTGGGAGCCTTCTTTCACCATTTCTTCCACCTCAGGGCTCAAATTTTTTGCCTCAAAGCATCTGTGCTTCTTCTTAGTGGTGGTTCCTATGTCAACTTTGAGTTTCTAGGGATGCATATGTGGAGTGATAGTAGTAGGAGAGGGGGATGACGCAGGGGGTGGAAGGGCAACGAGGAGGGGGACAACATGGGAGGGGGGAAGAAAGAGTCAATGGGATTGGTGAGGACTAAAATATGGGAGAGGGGGGAGGGCAAGGGAGCGGGGAGGAATAAAGTCGTTGAACCGATGCAAGACCGTTCCGCTTTTGAACCACCACTAAGCCTTTTAGAAGAGTCTCTGACTACATTAGAGAATGAGGGCCCAGTAGGGGAAGCTGAAGGCCCCTGCATAAGATTTAGTTGAGGAATGGTTGAGGACACCTCCTTTAGAGAATCCACCGTATAAATCTCCCTAGAAAAAGGAGGATGAAAGAACTTATTGTGATTGCACTACAAGAAAGCTTAATTAGGGGTCCTAGCTTTCTTCTTCCAGGCTTGAAAAGGTCAAGGAGTAGAGGCACGATGCATTCTAGGAGGGCAATCAACAATCTAATGACTAGGAATGTTGCAGTGGAAACAACGGAAGGGAAGTCCTTTGTAATTAAGAAACTAAGCCCACGAGCCTCACGAGGAAAGTAGGTTCACAGAGTGGAAGAGCAGTTTGGAGAGATCGACCAAAGCATAGGCTCTGATAAACTTGAGGTTCTAGGAGGCATTGTTGATGCTCACAAAAGAGCCAACTCAGTCCACCAGCAACTTAATAAACTTTTCATTCCTTAAAATAGTCAAGGGGTTATATAATCAAATCCATAGTGGGGTAGCTGAAACTTGGGCCTTATCCATGTCAAAGAAGGGGGACCAAGGGCACCAAAAGAAACCAAAGTGCTTAAAAAACCAAGGCCCATAATTAAACACAAAATCCCTGTTTGAGGAGCATTGAAATTTGACGATGAAAAACTAAGGAGGGTGAAAGAAGGTTCAGCAACAGATTCTAGACCTTAGAGGCCCAACAAGAGAATGTTGAAGATGAGAGATACCCACACACTTGCCAAAGAGCGATTTACATCCTATTTCGGATTCCATCTCATTAATAGTTGAATCAGAGAGAAACAATGTAGGATTAGCACCGGGGAACTGAACAGGCACATCACCCCAAAAGATTGGGGGAAGGAGCTCAGACAA
This sequence comes from Torreya grandis, assembly GCA_037957365.1. Taxonomy (NCBI): domain Eukaryota; kingdom Viridiplantae; phylum Streptophyta; class Pinopsida; order Cupressales; family Taxaceae; genus Torreya; species Torreya grandis. Next base: position 3,040,006 of record JARHVA010000228.1, on the reverse strand, counting down.
CCAGGAGGCATCGCCCCCAAGGGAGCCAGAGGGGATCTATGCCTTACACAAATCACTGCACTCATGAAATAGATTAGAGACGTTTATGCATTTAGCATAAACCCAACGAATCTTTGGGCTGCCAACAGATTGATTAAACGCCTGGGAATCGACATCGTTACGAGAGTGATGGGTGGAGACTATAGGTCGAGAATCGTGCAAGAGTTGTTGGGACCATGAACCACCACTGAGACAACACCCAAAACATCATACACAACTACGTGGAGGGGGGTCGGGACAGTTGCACTCCCTAATGCAGGCACCTCATACCGTGGAGGGGAAGAGCCAGGTTCGCCATGAGGAGTGCCAGGTGGAATGGCTAGCAGGGTGTCAGCAAGAGAAACTAGAACGGTGGGAGCGTAGGGAACAACAGGGTCAGAAACGTAGTCACGATGACACCTGCCTGGAGAGCGTCAGGGGCAGGGAAGATGGAGTCCTGATCACCACACGTGCTTGGCTGCAAGTTGTGGTCTTCACTTTAGACAAGGGAGAACAGAGGAGTTCCTTCTGCAGATCGACCAACCCCCTGTCAGTAGAAATGAGTGCTGGGGCCACTCCACCGGGTGTGAATCAACTTCATCGTCCTGCTCTGAAGAAGAGTCGAGAGGATCGATAGTAGTATTCCAATTTGCAGTTCGAGCATCTTGGAGCCATTGCAGCTGACCATTTGACGCAGAACGAGCAAGGGATTTGATTTTGAATTTATTTTTCCTCTCATCGCAAGTTTACAGGTTCAAAAATGACATTCAAATATTGTTAAATGTAAGCAACAAATGAAAATCTGGGAAAAATCATCAAAATCTAAGAAAAATGTGTCAAAGAAAGCAATACATGCAAAATACATTGAAGTAATACATGTAAAAGGGGTAAATTAAGTAAAGTGGATACAATGCATATCCATTATTTAGGATCGGTTATGTTCATTTGTATCTTGTACCATTAAGAGCATTAAAAATTGAGTATTGGCCTCAACTAAAAAATACAACGGAAAAAAAGGGATGTTTGGAGTGGGATCTCACTCCATTTGTTGATTTTAATTGAGAGTTTCAAAGTCAAAATGATGGTTTTCTACGATATTTTCTTAGTTGAAGCAGGAATGTTTTTAATGGAGGCTTTAATATTAATCAGGTTATTATGTTATTTAAAAAATGTTGGAAGTGTTGACCATTTTGGTCCTGCAGGGCAAAATCGGTCCCCCTTTATCTCCTGCAATTCTGAACCAGTCCAAAATTTGATTTTTTGCACAAGTCTCGTTTCGACTCTGCAGGGTGAGAACTACAGACTCTGCATGCAAATCTTTCAGCAAATGAAAAACCAGTTCAAAGAGTGCAAGGTTTTACAAAGCTTCTTCGAACTCTTGTCCGAAGAAATTCACAAGGAAAGAGAGCTAAAATGGTTCGAAGACACTTTTCCTTAAGGTTGGAAAAGTGGTTCAACGTTGGAATTCAACGACATGATCTTTCCAAGAGTTAGCAACTTTGAACCGTTGAATCATTGAACCGGTTCAATCAATTGGTTCATCGCTTTGGTTCAAAGGTTTGGTTCAAAGGTTAAGTTCGTCGCTTTGGTTCATCGACAAAGTTCAACGGCGAGGTTAAATCAAATGGTTCATCGGCTTGGTTCAATTCAGTTGGTTCAATGCTTTGGTTCACTCAGTCGGTTCAACGACTTGGTTCAAAGAAATGGTTCAAAGTGTTGGTTCAACGTTCGATTCAACGGGTTGGTTCAAAGGAACGGTTCAATTAGAAGGTTCGAGAGAGTCTCCTGAAGGACAAGTGCCCTTGCGGAGGGTAGGGAACACTTGAAAAAAGGATTAAAAAGTGAACAAGGCTGAAAAGGTAAGTTCCTTCGCAAATTTGTTTAAGGTAAAGAATGAGAATTTCTTTGGACAAAATGTCTGAAGGAATTCCTTCGGACAAAAAGTCCGAATAAATTTGGGAGAAGCCGCGGAAAAAAACCTGAGAAAAAACTCCGAAGGAAAGGAAACGAGCAAGACAATTTTTGCAGACATTTTATCAGTGGGAAAAATGGCTGAGACAAAAGCCCGACCGAAGAGAAAAGACCCGAGGAAATAAGTAAAAAGTCAAAGGAAAGGAAAAGTCGAATGAATTGCCAAGGAGGGTGACGGGCCTAAAGACGTCAAAATCGAACACGGCGAACTAGCCATTGAAAGTTCAAACGCCCAGTGACGGGTGCACAACTGTCAAATTCAAGGCAATAAACTAGTCGTTGGGTTTCAAACGGTGACGGGCCCGTGAACGTCAATTTTACAACAAGGAAATAGCCGTTTGATCTTTAAATACTTGAGCGCCAACCAAAAGGGAGCCCAAAGAGCCAAAACCAAGAAAAGACAAAAGTTAAGAATGAACCCAACGACCTGCTGATGGAAGAGCCCAAAAAGCCAAAGAAGTAGCAGAAAATAGCCCTCGAGGGCCAAAGGAGCCAGAAAAGACAAAGCCAAGAAGAGACAAAAGAGCCAAGTGCAGAAACAGACAAAACAAGCCCAGGTGGCAAAGGGGAAAGGAGTTATTCCAGCGGTTGGAACAGTACCTGCCAAGTGGTCATCAAGGGACGTGAATAGTGAACGACGCGACCCTTTTTTTCTTCACTTTTCATTAAATTGGCAGACAAACCGTGGGAGTGCCTTGAAGGAGCGGTCTTGTTTACAGACAAACAACGTGGCCCATAATTTCACATATGACGTTTAATATATCTTAAACGCTTGAAGTCAAAACAGGGGCCGACACAACATTATCTATCAAGCGGCTTCCTCTTCCCAATGCTGGGAACGCACATGGGCCAACTTGTAAAAGGGCGCCAAAAGGCCTCTTTCTTCCTCTATATATATTGTAACTTCTCATTTGAGAAATCTATCTCTCATATTGTAAGGCGAAGCCCTGGTAAATTTCACCTGAAATCAATAGAATACGCATCTTTTACCTCTATTCTGGTTAGATATATCTCTGAGTGTGTCTGAGTGTTAGTCTTGTGTTCAGTCATTGCTTCTTAATGCTTTCACAGGGTTGACACCAATGCACCTAGTATATACAAAGTGCCATTCCTGCAGGTGACAAGAAGAGCAGTACCTGGAGCGCAGAGACTGAAGGAGGTTACTAGACAGTGTGCTTTTCCTATAGCGCCTATGGTAAGTCTTTATCCTGTGTGTTTCTATTAAAGCCTCCCTGTCAAGTTCCCTGCAGTCTGGTCCTTTTACCATTTAAAGTGTATATTTTTGTTCTTATGGTTCAGATGTGAGTGTGAGTAGATCAAACTTGTTTGGTGCATCACCCTCTTAGATTAGGTTATATTTTTTCAGTAATCCTTCTCCCTTTTCACCCCCCATTATATATATATATATTAGCAACTTACTGGAATAACTCGTATGCATCAAAGGGAGCTAACCCTTATCTAGAGACTCTCCCCCCAGTTTTGCCAGACCCATAGGCAAGAGGGGAGTTTCCATTGTGACGTGTGGAAGGTAGGAGCTCAGCCTCCTGTCAAGGGTGCAATCCACTGCATCAAAAGTTTTTGGCATGCCCGATGGACTCAATTTTTTACACTTAGTAAAGTTTTAGGATTGATGTTGGTCCTGTTACAGTAAAATCAACCATTTTTATCATCTGGCGACTCCACTAGTAAGAGCTTCAGTTTCTGATCAAAGACCAGTCTGACCTCTTATGCCTAAAATCACCACACGGTCTGCTACTAAGGGTGTCCCTTTCAAATTCATTGAATTGCTTTTGAACTCAGCAAAGTGACTGAGGTTTGAGAGGACTCATCCTTATTCAGCAAACCACTTTCCCAAACCTGCTATAAAATACACCTACGCAAGAAGGCCTTGGTTGCATCCTATCATAGCTATGACATTACCCTTTGTGACTTTTCGTGGTCAAAGTCCTTTGAATCTTCCACATTATGACCCAATTCCAGGAGCAATCCTCAAAAGTGTGCCTCCCTTTAATGGAGAGGGGCCCATTACCGCTATTGAACACATCAGAAATATTGCTAACCTCTACAATATTCACAATGTCATTGAACAGAATATTGCAATCAAATTGCTGGCATTGTCTTTCAAGGGCAAAGTTCTAGACTGGTATGGGACTTTACCCGTGAATTCAATCTACTTCTGGAATGAATTGGGCACCCTCTTGACGAACCGATTTGGGGAGAAGAGCGACCACCTCTCACTTGCCAAGCAGCTGACTACAATGAAAAGAGCTCCACACGAATACATGTAGGATTTCAACACTCGGTTTCAGAAGAAATGGGATAGGATCCCCATTCTGGTAAGGCCGACTCTGAGCTATGCTTTTCTTTATTACTTGAGAGCATTGAACAACGACATTGTTGTTATGATATAGTCCATGGGAGGACATGTGCTGTCTGCCGCCTATGATATAGCTATAGCGGTTGAGAATCGCCTGGTGCAGGCTAGAAAAATAGCTCCCAGGCTTCATATGCCACTCTTTCTTGAAATGCTGCCTCCAATTCAGACTGTTGCTCCCACCTTAGCTCTTCTACCCAGCATAGAAAAGCCAGCTGCTACTTCATCCAATGACCTCCACGAAGTCAAAAGCCTGTTACAAAGCGTAATAAATGAACTAGTGGCTATTAAAAGGCAGTAAGCTCAAAACAATCGACCAAATCAAGGATATCAGCAGTATCGTTAAGCAAATAAACCTCCTTTCTAAAATTACAATCAAGGGCAGTGTCAATTTACATAGGTCAGACCTTTTCAAGGCTATAATCCAGGCGCCCCTTCATCATCCAAGGCTATGGTGCCCGCTCAAAACAATCTGGTGCAATAACAACCAAGTTGCTTAACCATGGGATATGGTCAAGAGCAAGCTGTTTATACAAATGAAATGTTGGGTCACTACACAAATGTACAAGACAATCAAGTAGCCACCCAATTCCCAGGTTTTGAGGCTTCAATGCAATCCAGCATGAGCTGCACTCAGACTCAGCCCAATTCTACTCTCATGAATCACCTGGAAGGTGAGTTCTATGCAGTCAATTACGTGGGTACTACGGACAATCAGGGTGACTATGTCGCAGCCAACACAAGGGCCAAAAGGAGAGCAATGAAAGAAGCTCAAGTTGCTGCCCAAACATTAGTGATACCTTCTTCATCACATGTAAACCAAAGGGTCCCAAACTTCAGACCGCCAATTGTACCTTCAGCGCCTCGACTTGCGCCTTAGGCTGTAAATAATCCCAAAGAAAATTTGAAAGAAGGCAACCCTCGAGTCATTGTGGTAGACCAGATGAAGAAGCTGCACATGAACATCTCCTTGTGAGATTCATTGTCAATACCGGGGCAAAAGGACATGCTGCAAAAGGAATTACATGAGCTGAATGAGCAAGTTGTCCTAGCAAAAGCTGATAATGTTTTGATGATGAATGGATAGCCTTCCACCTCAAGCCAAGTCAATAAAGAAGAAAAGGTTCCCCCTTTTTATTTGTCTTTGGTCATAGGAGTTTTCTTGGTGCACAATTGCATCATTGACAGTAGAGCAAGCACCTCGATAATGCCCAAATGCATAGCCGACAAGTTGGGGTTGAAATACGAAGAAATGACTAAGGGAGTCCTGTAGCTGGATGGAACACCAGCAAAGACAGTTAGGGTGGTGAAAGGTTTGAGCTTGACGCTACATGTTTGCCTGACCCTTCTCAGTTCCTCATGATGTGGTAGTGGCGGATGTCCCTCCTTACTTTGCTATTTGTTTGTCCAGGGATTTCACATCCAAGATAGGCGGCTACCTAGCAGCAAACTAGTCTTATCTGGTTTTTAGAACCAAGTATGGGACTAAAGTTAAGATTGAATTCGAGCCACTCCACAAAGATCATCTGGAACCATACTCGCTAAAGGCGGCAAATGTCAGCTACGCCATTATTGACCAAGAAGAGTTCCAAGTGGATCAATCTCCATCCTCTGCCCTTGAAGGAGTTGCTGATCTGCTCTTAGATGAATGGGGAAGTGACAACTTCAAGCATGATCCTTACAAGTTCATAGAGGAGGCAGGCCTTGGAATTTATTGCATACACGAAGATGGTACTTTTGTACCAAATCTAATTAAGGCAAGCCAAGAAAGCTCATGTTTATGGCAGCTTTTCTTTGATGGCTCAAGAAGTAAGTTGGGAGCTGGTGGTGGAGTGGTGCTAGTTTCTCCTTCAAAGAAGAAATACTTTTCAGATTTCTGGTTTCAATTTTCTTGCACGAGCAATGTTGCAGAGTATGAATCCCTCATCCATGGTTTGGAGTGGGTGAGGAAAAGAGGAATCAAAGAGCTGCAAGTTTTTGGTGATAGTGAGCTGATTGTCAATCAAGTAAGAGGCCAAAATTTAACAAAGAATTCTTTACTGAAGTCCTACAAACATAGGGTATGGGACTTGGTGTAAAATTTATTTGCTTTCAATGTTACCTCCATTCTTAGAGAGCAGAACAAGTAAATAGATAGGTTGGCAGCAGTTGGTGCCCAGTTTGATATCCCCAGGGAAATAGGCCGAGACCGCAGTTCATGCCACTTGAAGGTAGTAATTCGGCCCTCTATACCTGACAACATCACTAACTGGCAGGTTTTTGACAGTGACCAACAAATAGCACTCTTCTTGAAAGAAGAAGCTAAGTTCACTGCTAAAAAACAAGCAAAGCTACAACAACAATATGGCAGCCAAATTGTTCAGTCGAAGAAAAATAAACTCCCCAAAGGCTTGGTCACTCTAGAGAGTATCTTAAATGAAGATGACCAGTTAAAAAATGACAAGGCAAGCATCACAACGAAGGAGGAGAATTATGAGAAGGTTTAAATATTCAAAGATAAGCTGCTTGCACTTGGGAAAGTGTGCATAGACCGTGAAAGGCAAGCCTTCATCTTGTTGTGCCAAGAGTTTGCTGATGTCTTTGCTTGGGAATATAGTGATTTGAAGGGTTTCGAATCAAGTCTGGCCCAACATACCATTGAGCTGGAAGAAGCTGCCAGGCCAATCAAGCAGAAATAAAGGCCTGTCCACCCAATGATTGAGCCTCTCATGCGGAAGGAACTCACCAAGCTGACTGAGTCCAGGATAATATTTCCAATCAAACACTCTTCTTGGCTGGCCAATCTTGTTCCTGTCGGATAAAAGAATGGGGAGATCAGACTATGCGTTGATTTTAGAGACCTTAATAGAGTCTCTTTGAAAGACCATTATCCTCTCCCAAGCATGGAGCAGATCCTTCAAATGGTGACAAGCAATGAGCGTTTCTCCCTCTTGGATGGGTATTTGGGGTATAATCAGATTTTGGTGCAAGACTGTGACCAGTACAAGACAACCTTCACTACCAAATGGGAGATGTTTGCTTATATAAAAATGCCATTCGGGTTGTCCAATGCTGGTGCCACCTTCCAACGAGCCATGGACATGGCCTTTCGAGGCTTGATAAATAACACTGTGCTGGTGTATCTTGATGATGTGAAAGTTTTCTCCAAGGAGGCGAGCCAACACATGAAACACCTCAGACAAATCTTTTAGAGGTGTAGAGAGTTTGGTATCTCTCTCAACCCGAGGAAATGCGTGTTCACTGTCCACGAGGGGAAACTCCTTGGCCATGTTGTTTTCAAGGAAGGCTTAACTATTGATCCAGAGAGAGTTCGCTCCATCTTGGTGTTGTCCTTGCCTAAGCACAAGAAAGGCCTGCAGAGCTTCTTCGGCAAAATAAATTTCATCTGGAGATTTATTCCAAAATTTGTGGAGATAGTCAAGCCATTGACCTCTATGCTTAAGAAGGATGAAAAGTTCATGTGGACAACGCAAAGAAAGGACAATTTTGAAGAGATCAAACAGGCCATAACCCAAGATCCTACTTTGATCAACCCTGACTTCACCAAAGATTTCAACCTGTACACCTTTAGAAATGAAGAGATAATCTCCGCCATGCTTACCCAAGTGAATGGTGATAACCTTGAGCAACCACTTGCATTTTTTAGCCAAGGTCTAGAGAGTTTTGAAGTTAGGTACAGATATGTGGAGAATCAAGTCCTTGCAGTCATACGGAGTCTGAAGAAATTCAGGCATATGCTGTCCAATAGCAGAATTTACCTCATGGTTCCACATCCCGGCGTCAAGGATTTCTTGACCAACCGTGACCTAAATGAAAGGAGAGCGGGGTGGATCACTAAGGTGATGGAATACGACATGGATATCAAGATCACCAAGCTGGTAAGAGGGAGAGGCCTGTGTGAACACCTTACTGCAGACTTTAAACAACAAAAAGAGGATAGTCTGCTAATTCATGATGTAGCTACAACAAAAGAACCAACTGTTATGAAGGATTGGACATCAGACTTGAGGCATTTCCTTCTCACTGGTGAGTGCCTGCAGGGCCTTAATAGGACCAAGAGGAGATATTTCAGACTCCAGTCTCTCCCTTATGTCCTGATTGATGGAGTGCTTTTCAAAAGGGATCTCTCAGGAGTCCTTTTAAGGTGCATAGACCCAAGTCAGGCCGATAGGGTGCTGTCCGAGTTCCATGATGGGCCAGCTGGTGGTCACTTTGCTCCTAGGCCTACAACTACTAGAATAATGAGAACTAGTTACTTCTGGCCTACTCTATTTAGGGACACCCATGCCTGGGTACGAAAGTGCCAAAAGTGTGTGCTCTTTGATGGGGAGCAATGGCTTACAGCCTATTCAGGTGGAGCAACCATTCATGAAATGGGGCCTTGATTTTATAAGGATGATTAACCCTCCCTCTAGTGCTGGACACAAGTGGGTCCTGAACACCACAGATTATTTCACAAGATGGGTAGAGGTTGTTGCTCTGAAGGAAGCCAATGGAAGTGCAGTCTTGGATTTTTATGAAAACCTGGTGGCAAGGTTTGGGGTTTCATCTACCATAATCTCAGATAATACTTTAGCTTTTCTGGGAACTAAAACAAGTGAATGAGCGTTGAGATATGGTATCTATCTTAACACTTCATCCAACTATTGCCCATAGGGGAATGGGTTGGCTGAGTTCACCAATAAGAATCTGATCAAGATCATCAAGAGAACAATGGAAGAGAATTAGAGGACTTGGCATGCCAAGTTGAAAACAACCCTGTGGGCAGATAGGGTCACTCCAAAGAGGGCAATTGAAAACTCGCCGTACACACTCATATATGGAAGGGAAGCTAGGCTTCCCCTTTCACTTGAATTGCCAGCCTTGGACCTCGCTCACCAGCTGCAATTAGAAGAAGGCAACAACATGGAGGTTAGACTATGTGAGCTGATGGAGCTCCAAGAGACAAGGGACCAAGCTATGGCTTCTATGACCAGCTGCCAACAGCAGACGAAGCAACACATTGACAAGAAATCTTAATCAAAAGGTTTCTCTGAAGGAGACATCGTCTTGAAATGGGATGCAGACCGAGCTAAGCCTGGAAAGCACGCAAAGTTCGATGCCCTATGGAGTGGTCCATACGTCATCACTCAGTGCAAGCAACACAATGCATTCCAACTCTCCAAGTTGGATGGTGAAGAACTGTATATCCTAGTTAATGGGATACATCTTAAGCATTATCACTGAGCCCTTCTCCCATCATGTATATGTTTTCCTTGCTTTTTCATGTTTTCCCTAAGTGCTTTTGCACATGTTAGTAGTTTTCTTAGTCTTGTGTGTGTTTTCATTTTCTTTTGGGGGTAAAGGCTTCATGATTGATTCTTGAATCTATCAGGGCTGTTGCTAACTTTGTTCAAGTTGCGTTCTGACTCCGTGCCCAATGGACTATAAGACAACTAGCTTCTAAGCATAGCAGGCAATGCTTCCCTTGGGAGTCACCAATTTATTGACCATTTTGGTCCTGCAGGCCAAAATCGGTCCCCCTTTTTCCCTTGTTCTGAACCAGTCCAAAATTTTATTTTTTGCACAAGTCTCATTTCTATGGACTCTGCAGGGTGAGAACTACGGACTCTGCAGGCAAGTCTTTCGACAGATGAAGAACCAGTTCAAAGAGTGCAAGGTTTTACAAAGCTTCTTCGGACTCTTGTCCGAAGAAATTCACAAGGAAAGAGAGCTAAAATGGTTCAAAGACACTTTTCCTTAAGGTTGGAAAAGTGGTTCAATGTTGGAATTCAACAACATGATCTTTCGAAGAGTTAGCAACTTTGAACTGTTGAACCATTGAACCGGTTTAATCGATTGGTTCAACGCTTTGGTTCATCGCTTTGGTTCAAAGGTTTGGTTCAAAGGTTAAGTTCATCGCTTTGGTTCATCGACAAAGTTCAACGGCGAGGTTCAATCAAATGGTTCATCGGCTTGGTTCAAAGGCTTAGTTTAATTCAGTTGGTTCAATGCTTTGGTTCAATCAGATGGTTTAATCACTTGGTTCACTCAGTCGGTTCAATGACTTGGTTCAAAGAAATGGTTCAAAGTGTTGGTTCAAAGGAATGGTTCAATCAGAAGGTTCAAGAGAGTCTCCCGAAGGACAAGTGCCCTTATGGAGGGCAGTTTCAGACCCAAGTGCCCTTGCGGAGGGCAAGGAACACTTGAAAAAAAGATAAAAAAGTGAACAAGGCTGAAAAGGTAAGTTCCTTTAGAAATTTGTTTAAGGCAAAGAACGAGAATTTCTTCGAACAAAATGTCCGAAGGAATTCCTTCGGACATTTTGTCTGAAGAAATCCTTCAGAAGAAAATTTCGTGGAAAAGACAAGGCAAAGGCAAGAATGATTTCTTTCAAACTTTTGTCCGAAGGAATTCCTTCGGACAAAAAGTCTGAAGAAATTTAGGAGAAGCCGTGGGAAAAAACCTGAGAAAAAACTCTGAAGGAAAGGAAACAAGCAAGACAATTATTGCGGACATTTTGTCCATGGGAGAAATGGCCGAGACAAAAGCCTGACCGAAGAGAAAAGACCCGAGGAAATAAGTAAAAAGCCGAAGGAATTGCCAAGGAGGGTGATGGGCCCAAAGATGTCAAAATCGAGCACGACAAACTAGCGTTAGAAGTTCAAGCGCCCAGTGACGGGTGCACAACCATCAAATTCAGGGCGATAAACTAGTTGTTGGCTTTCAAATGGTGATGGGCCTGTGAACGTCAATTTTATGACAATGAAATAGCCGTTTGATCTTTAAATACTTGAGCGCCAACTAGCAGGGATCCTAAAGAGCCAAAACCAGGAAAAGACGATGTCAGGAAAAGACAAAAGTTAAGAATGAACCCAACGACCTGCTGATGGAAGATCCCAAAAAGCCAAAGAAGTAGCAAAAGATAGCCCTTGAGGGCCGAAGGATCCATAAAAGACAAAGCCAAGAAGAGACAAAAGAGCCAAGTGTAGAAACAAACAAAACAAGCCTAGGTGGCAAAAGGGAAAGGAGTTATTCAAGTGGTTGGAACAGTGCCTGCCAAGTGGTCATCAAGGGACGCGAACAGTGAACGACGCGACCCTTTTTTTCTTCACTTTGCATTAAATTGGCAGACAAACTGTGGGAGTGCCTTGAAGGAGTGGTCTTGTTTACAGATAAATAGCGCAGCCCATAATTTCACATATGACGTTTAATATATCTTAAACGCCTATAAGTCAAAACAGGAGTCGACACAACATTATCTATCAAGCGGCTTCCTCTTCCCAATGCTAGGAACGCACATGGGCCAACTTGTAAAAGGGGGCCAAAAGGCCTCTTTCTTCTTCTATATATATTATAACTTCTCATTTGAGAAATCTATCTCTCATATTGTAAGGTGAAGCCCTGGCAAATTTCACCTAAAATCAATAGAATATGCATCTTTTACCTCTATTCTGGTTAGATATATCTCTGAGTGTGTCTGAGTGTTAGTCTTGTGTTTAGTCATTGCTTCTTAATGCTTTCACAGGGTTGACACCAATGCACCTGGTATATACAAAGCGCCATTCCTACAGGTGACAAGAAGAGCAGTACCTAGAGCACAGAGACTGAAGGAGGTTACTAGACAATGTACTTTTCCTATAGCACCTATGGTAAGTCCTTATCTTGTGTGTTTCTATTAAAGCCTCCCTGTCAAGCTCCCTGCAGTCTGGTCCTTTTACCATTTAAAGTGTATATTTGTGTTCTTATGGTTTAAAGTGTGAGTGTGAGTAGATCAAACTTGTTTGGTGCATCACCCTCTTAGATTAGGTTCTATTTTTTCAGTAATCCTTCTCCCTTTTCACCCCCCCATTATATATATATATATATATGTATATGTATATATATATATGTATATTGTATATGTATTATCAACTTACTAGAATAACTCAGATGCATCAAAGGGAGCTAGCCCTTATCTAGAGACTCTCCCCCTAGTTTTGCCAGACCCACAGGCAAGAGGGGAGTTTCCATTGTGACGTGTGGAAGGCAGGAGCTCAGCCTCCTGTCAAGGGTGCAATCCACTGCATCAACAGGAAGCATGGATAATCATCACTGGCTCAAAATGGTTGTAGAGAAGAAACTAGATTGGAGGAAGAAGACATGAATGAAATAGAACAACAAATGGTTGGCCAAGTGGAACATTAATTTACAAGACTGTCTTAACAATAACGAGGAAATAAATAAGGTTATGTTAGGAATATTTAGGATTTCCATGTGGACAAATCAGAGTGGATGGAAAAAAGTGCATTACATCAAAGAATTCAACCCCATGTGGGAGCATGGTGAGAAGGCTTATATGCAAGCTGTGCCTAAAGGCAAGGCTAGGATTTTAGTGGCTCGATTGAGGATTGGGTCACATCATCTTAGGTGCAAAACTGATAGCTGGACGGTTCCAAAGGAAGAGTGGGAAGAAAGAACCTACATTTTCTACAACAAAGGGGTGGTTGAAGCTGAAAGGCATTTCGTCATTGAATGCACTACATATGCGGATATTCAAAGTCAATATGAATACAGTTTGAAAGTAGGCAGCCTAAGTGAGCTTTTTGAGGAGCCTAGGCTACACAATACAATTGGTTTATTGATTAAGCTTCATAGTAAAATATATGATATCGAAAGAACCAAAGAATGTCTTGATGTTACAACTCTTGGTCCCTTAGACTGCTCGGTCTCATGGACACCATTAAAATCTTTCATTCATTCAATCTCTTTATTCCATTTGGGAAAGGTCTTGTTAGATTTGCTTATTCATCGTGAAAGTTTGTAGATTTCCATATGATAACAACATTTGATCCATTCTTCTTTGTTGCCCAAAGTGAAAGCCTTTATGATGAACAAATACGAAATTAATAATAATTGAAGATTTTGTAATGCAAAATAAACATGTATGTGTACATTGGCTAACTTTTCTAAATTGGCATTAACAATGTAACTTTGGTTTTTTCAAAAATCATGTGCCCCGATTCCTAATGAAAATGGTAAACAACAACCTTTGGGCTATGTATCAAGAGTTTTTGCCTAAGTTGATTTTAACACGAAACACATAGAGGCAAAAAGTACATAATCCATGATTAGATGTGAGAATCTCAAGATAAACAATTTTGAAAATATTGCATAGCTACCACATTTCATTGGTGAGGTTTTATAAGATAGTGTGTATGAACTTCCATGTACTAAATCACTTAAGCCCAACTACAGGATTGAAGGTTGTGTGAGAACCATGAGAAAAAGAATATCAAAAAATATTGTGCACTTCTCAATTAATATGTTGGTAAAAAAACTTTCAATGCTTTGCTTATTCTAATCTAAAAATTATTCGAGAGATCGGGGGTCTTAAAATCATATATCAGTTGAGATAACTTACAATATACACTAATTATGGAAATAAACATAACCTGGTTATGACTAGTTGCCCAATTAATTGTCACTAACAATCATAGACACTCATTAGTGACTAATTCAACTTGGAATTTTACAGATTAAGAAATATAATTCTACATATGTATATTATTTATGATTTTAACTATGGCATTTAACACATTTGCTCATTGGAGACTGCATCACAAACATTTAAAGAGTGTTTGTAACTAAGAGAAATATTATTGGATAAATTTAGTCACTAATGGTTGTATTCTTATGACATTAAAAGTATCCTGAAATGAATGATAACATATCACCATGCACACCATATAATAATTTTTAAAAATGGGCAGTAGTGCATCTTCTTTGTTGCATTGGGGAGGAAGTATTTAAGCACTTTAGCCAATGTATGTTCATTAAGTATAATAGTTTTGGCAACAACAAAGGCACTCATGAATACCTGCAATGAAGCATCCTCTTTGGAAGAACCATGATGTTTAGCAAATTCTTTGGTTTTAATATTAAAACCAAGAACTCCTTCAAAAGCTTCGAACAATTATTTTTCACTAGGGAGTGTGCTTTCTTTGATGGCCTATCCAAATATATCTATCATTGACTTGATGTCCTTTTTCCCTTTTCCCTTCCTAATAACATTGTTTAAGTGTAAGGGCAAGGAAGTCCTATCTTTATTATCTCCTCTAGAGCTTCATTGAATTTTATGGCTATTGTGTTAGTATGTTGTATCTATAATTATAATCTTCTAATGTGTTTGGTTTCTTCACCACCATATTGATGGTTTTCACAAGTTTACTGGCATATTCGTATCCATGTTGTTCAATTTTTGAATCATCCATCAACTCCATAATTAGGTTGAGATACACATAAACACTCACATGCCCATCAACGCATTTAAGTAAAATCACATCTAATATCTTAAGGCATCATCATATTTCCCACACTTTCTCTGGTGCCTTGATTGAACCCTATTGGTGCCCAAAATTTTACCCTTGAAATATTGGGTATGTTGGTGCTCGAAATTGCACCCAGACTTTGAGGGTTTATGAGTTGCAAATCACAAGGGTCACAACAATCAAACATTTACTTCAAAAAGGGTTTTCTCCCCTCACACATGGCTCTGCAAGATCAAGGGGGACATCTTTAATAGTGTTTAATAAGTGTATGATATGTAATTCATGACATCTCTCAAATATGAAACAAGGAACAAAAACCACTATGTCTAATAGTCATATTTATTGTCATTAACACATTAGATAATTATTCATACATAATTCAAATCACAACTCAAATAAATCGATAGGTAGATATAATATACAATATTCTCACTCGTATATTTCACCCTCATAATTGACATAACGATCAACTTGAGGAAATTATGATAATCTCATACCTATGTAGACTCATTGCAACTCAGGTGAGAATTCATAAAAGCATTTATCCATTAAAGAACAAAATTCTCAACTAATAAAAAATGAAACTGGAAATGGCAATCTCATATCTAATCTACTAGGATTGGTGTCATTAGTCCATTAGGCATAAACATAACTATATTATCATGAACCATAATAAGTAATCTTAGAAATAACACTCATATAGGACCTATACAGACTATAAAATACATCACGTGATAACCATGAGAATGAGAAAAACTTACAAATAATTATCCTTTTTCATTTATATACTCATACCCCAACATCTTAGTGACCTATTTTTGTAGCTTTTATGATGACGACCCTTATTCCAAGAAATATTTCGTGTTGTCATGACCCGTCTTCACTTTGAAGTGTCATCCCAATAGATAAGGTCTCCATTTCTTGACTAAATGAACAATAACCAACATTTCATTCTTGTAAATGGGCTTGAGTTAATTCTTACCTTCGAGTTGGTGATTTTCAAAAATAATGGGTCTACCTCCTTGCATGAGAATTGCACCCATAGTGTGCTCTGAAGCATCACACTCCGCAATGAAAGTTTTGGTGAAGTCCACAGTAGCTAGAACTAGAGTGGTGCACACGACTCCCTTAAGCTTCTCAAATACTTTGGTAATTGCCTCACTCCAATGGAATGAATCATTTTTCAATAGAGTTGTCAGTGGTGGTGTTATAGTACCATAATTTATAAAAATTTTGCAGTAATATCCTATAACTCCTAAGAATTTTTGTAGGCTCTTGAGGTTTTAAAGTAAATCCCACTCCATTATTGCCTTTGTCTCATGAGGATCCACCTTGATTCCTTCATGAGAGACAGTGTGATCCAATTAATCTACCTAATTGAATTCAAAATTACACTTAGAAGGCTTTGCATATAGTAGATGTCACTTAAGAGTTTGTAAAACACATTCAACATTATGCAAATGGTCATCTTCCCATGTTTTGATGTAGACCAATAAACAATCAAATAACACTAAGAGAAACTTCTTTAAAAATGGATTGAACATGGAACTCATCAAACTTTGAAATGCAGAAGGGCTTTTGTGAGACCAAAAGGCATAGCAAGAAACTCATTATGGCCCTCATGTGTTTTGAATGTTGTTTTAGGAATATATTCCTCCTTGATTTTGATTTGATGATTCTTAGATCTAAAATCTAATTAACTCCATTTAAATAATCATTTATAGGAATATAAAAATTATATTTGATGGTGAACCAATTTAATTTCATGTATTATTGTAATATGTGCCAATTTTTATCCTTCTTACACACTATCATAACTGGAGAATAATATGCACTTTGACTATGAAGAATAATACTTGTTTCCATCATCTTGTGTACCATTACTTCACTCTCACTCTTTTTCACATATGGGTACATATAAGTTTGATATTATGTGGTTGGCTCCTTGGTACGAGTTGAATGGTATGGTCATTATCTCTTTTGGGTGGATGTCCTTTTATCATATGTCCAGTTAATATTGAGTATTTTTCAATGACATCCTAAAGATATTGTGGTGGTGACACCTATGATTCTTGAGTTTGTAGTGAAAATAATTATGCTAAGAAACTAACCAATCCTTTTTTGAATAACTTCTACATTTGATGAGAGCTCACCAACTATGGGGCCTTCACTTATAATCATTTAAATTTGAATTTATTTCCATAGGATAAAAAAATGCATCAATATCTCCTAGAAGTTCATGTATATCACTGAAAATAGTGAGACATTGGCTAAAACTATATCTGCTCCCCCCATGGGAATGGAAAAAATGGAGTTATTCAAAAGGTTATTGTAGACACATAAATTTGGTATTAGACACTTGAAAATATTAGTTTTGACCTATCTTTGACATACATGACTTTTGCATACACATTTGACTCTTTCTCACATTCTCTCATAACCATTCATCTATAGATGGACTTAGCCTTACCAATTTACCTTCATTTGTATGCAAGATCTCCCTAGTTTGTGCCATATTTCTCTATTATCCTAAGTAGAATATGACCATACTTCATACCATTGTTTCCTCCTTTTTAGACATTGTCGGCAATAGTTATATGTTGTTGGTTACCAATAGTGTCTGCCTTCATTTTTTTGTACCCAAAATTTGAGTTCATGTGAAAACTTTGAGTACCCCAAGTGAATTTGGTCATTGTCAACCAAAATCAGTGTAATTGGTGTTCTAATTGAATCATATTAAATTATGAACTTAGAGGTATGAGATTTTAACTAAGTGGTGAAAATCAAATGAAGTAAACTCAAGACTTAGAAGTTTTAAAGCAAGTTTGAATCAAAACTATAAAGTTGATTGGATGTTTGATTTTCTGCCTCCTGACGGATTTGTGGAGTTTTAGAGTTTATGACCAGAATGAATGAAAAATTTATCTCTAACTCCTAACTCTAGAAACTTTGATTCCCCTCCAAAATCTAGACTCGTAGATACTTTAAGCATAAACACAAGAGTTCAAATTGATTGTTAACCCTGAAACTTCTTCTTCCTCGTGATAAAATTTGAAAATATTTCTTGTGTGTGCAAAATTCTCATGTGGTATTTCAGATATTCATGCTTATTTTGATCATTTTCATTTTCATTCCACTTGTCATATCCTTTTCTACCTCCATCCACTATGCTCAAACCTTCATTTTACCCTAAAAAATCCTTTTGTTCTCCTTGTGTTTCTTGGTCAATATGCTATCTGGATTGTTTATGTTACCCATCAACATTGCTAATTTATTTGGTCTTCACTAAATCAGAGTTGTACATGATAAAATTTGTAATTTATATTGTTATAATTTCATAGTCAAACTTTTGAGTTTACTATAATCTATATTGCCTTCTTCACTTTTGGAGTTTGCGAGGTTTTCAAGTGGGAAAATAAAATGTAAAACCTATAGGAGTTTTTTATTTTAAAAAGTAGACCATAAGTCTGGCAGAGTTTCCTATTGCAAAAGTAGAACTAAAGTTTGGTGAGGTTTCCTAATGGTAAAAAACATGTATGAACTCTAACAAGGTTCCAAGTGTTAAAGCAGCTCCAAGGTCTGATATAACTTTTACCTATCTGAAAAGTTCCAAGACTCGCCAAAGCATGTGACAAATTGTTGAGAGTGTTTTGCAATTATTTTCTTTTGATTGACTCTTAGAGCTAACTCCTCAATTAGTCCTCTCAAATCACATGTCAGAGACCCCCAAAAATAAAAGAGTTATGAAATATCAATTCAACAAGGTCACTCCCCCTTTAAACATAGAATCCAACATAGACACAAACATAAGACATATAGATCTCAATGATTTATTGAATAGAATCAATGTTATTCATAAATCATATTGGATTTACAGGATTTATGACAGTGGGATTCCACAAGTTTCAAACATTCCCATGTATATTCACTGTCTGAAACTTGTAATGGCTTTATGTTTATGATTTATGATTTATACTAGCCATGCCTATCAAAATGAATCCATTCTCTGCCATGGCCCAGAACATAATGAAGATATGTT
Organism: Torreya grandis; assembly: GCA_037957365.1. Taxonomy (NCBI): domain Eukaryota; kingdom Viridiplantae; phylum Streptophyta; class Pinopsida; order Cupressales; family Taxaceae; genus Torreya; species Torreya grandis. Next base: position 3,021,315 of record JARHVA010000228.1, on the reverse strand, counting down.
CATAATCCATGATCATGAATCCTTCGTAGATCTCACAACTAAAGCTACTCAACAATTTTTGGGATGACAATACAACATCTTGTGCCAAGATGATAAACAAACATTGGATTGAGAAGACAAAGACCACCTCTACTAGGCTACCAAAGACATTGATGATGTTTGATTTTAAAATGGAAATAAATGATATCAACACAATGTAGACACATAAATTTAATCAATAAATGTTTGACATTATTTATTCTTGACATCCTTACCTTACTTAGTCTTTTCACCATTTTGTTAATCAAAAGCATTACAAGAGCCTTCATTATCTTATAAGTTTTGATAAAATAGTATGTAAACATCCTTATTTCATTCCTTTTCATCCTTATTCTTTTCACAGATCATCCATAACAAATTTCATAATTTTCTAACATTTTGGGATAAGTCCTCACTAGGCAAACAGGTTTGTAATGCATATCTATCCCCTAGTGCACTCTTGTCCTCTTACCTCCAATATACACTTTTTAAATTTGAGACATTTAATAACAACTATCTCGATATTTTCATAAGGTTGGATCATTAATTACTCAAAATATTATTATATAAAATAACATCAAAGCCACTCAATTCACTACCTAGCAATCATCTGGAAATCTATTTTCAAAATCATTCTACATTTAGCAAAAGAACATTATTATTTCCACGTCCAATTTTGTTGCTTTCCTACAATCATAGGCCAAGTTTAATAGTGTTTTATTATAGATCAAGGGCAACCATTGTCAAACATTCTAATTAATATTTTTTTTGCATTCATCACTAATTTATTACTTTCCCCAAAAGGGATAACTACATCGGCTTGAGGCCTTTTGGGCTATGTAGGCAACACTAAGTCAACAAGGGGTTTTCGAAGGATAGCTAGACCATTCCCACTTCCCCCTATTTTCTCCCCTTTTACATTTGATCTATTTTGTGTGCTTATGTAGGACTAGGGCATCTCTTTTATAGGTCTTCCATGCATCTATTCGGCCTCTACACAGACTCAGAAAAGACTTGGAGGTAGTTTCACACTCTCCAATTCAAAAAATTACGTTCGGTCAATAGGGAAATGGTAGTAGAAGTGGATAGAGCCACACTTTGGATTTGTCCCCTAACATAGACTTATCTATGGACATTTCCTTCCTAACACAAATTTGTCATAGTATATTCTAAAATTTTGATTTCAACGGTGATATAATTTAAATATCGATCTAATCCGTTATAAATCATCAAATAGTCCTTAAAGCCAGCTCAAAACTTATTATAACACACTTCCAACTTTGTAATTTTATTATATTTTGTTATTTTTTATTGTCTATAGTTTATTTCTATTCAAATTGTTTAATTGAATTCAAATAGAGTAAACATTTTAGTGACTGTGACGTGAAAATTTTACATAGATTTTCCAAAAATAACAAATAACTATTTTTAGTAAGTACTTGTAACTAAAAATATGTAAATCTATTCTACAGTTAATTTCTAGGTTCTATTTATTTACTATTTTCTGCAATAACCTATCTCAATTTCATAAAATACTGCATATATCTCTTAAAATTGCTTGTTCTTTATTTTACAATAGTTTATTCTTTCTTGGCAAGTATCTTTGAAAGCCTACGAATAATTCAAAACCCTTTTCTAGAGCACCTATCATACCTTCCTTTTTACTTGTATTGTGTGACTAATCACTAGTTCCCTTGCATATGTTAGATTACTTGTTACTTCTTATCACTTTTATTGTATTCCAATTCATTTCTTATATTTTGGATAGACAATATGCTTGCATCCCCTTTTCTTATGATCAAGTTGAATGGACAAATAGAAATAAACAAAAACTAATGGATGATTTTATTAGTGTAGGTTTTTATTTTTCCCTTTTTATTAATTAGGGAGATTGTATTTTTTGTGCATACATGGAGTTTTCCTACATTTGTGGGATAGGCTAGCTTATGTGGAGGTGTGTGTCATAAATGTGTCATAGGTGTCATAAGTAACTCCATTGATGGGAGTTACTTCTCTATTCTTAGCACCTTGTCACCACCTTTCATGGAGGATGGAGGAGTTACTGTCTATTCTTGGGGTGCCTTGTCCACCTTTTGTGGAGGGGTTACTTACGTACTCTCCTATATGTATTCCTCACTTTGGCCATCTCATGCTAATCAGATTTTGGTTTTCTCCATTTTGTCTTGTACAATTTATCTTATTGTATTAATTTCAAATTGCTTTAGCATCTATGTGGTGTACATTTGCTTCAACTTGTGTGATCACATCTCCATTGCACTCGCATTATTCGGATTCTGGCAACAACTCTGATATGGTATCAGAGCAAGAACGGTAATTATTTGTATGGTTATGCTTTTAGTTCATTTTGAAATCAAGAGGAGTGGAGTTCTCTTTGTTTTTTTATTTTTTAGATTTGATCTAAAATAAAAATATATATATCATTTCTGGTATCATTTTCTTGGGAATCCTTGGCCTTTGGGTGTCTTGGCTGTCTTCACTTCAGGTGCTGGTTCATTTGTTTCTCTTCTTGGACGCCATTGTTGTGTGGAGCAGCAGAGGGAGGAGCAGCAACTCCAAACAACAGTCCTTCCAGCCAAGCTTCTGCGCCTACCTTCACTCTGCACACCAAGTAGCAGCAAGGCGCCTTCAGCAGGCCGTACGACATCCTTTTTTTTACTGTTTCTATTTTCAAGGGCCTTCAGCAGCGCCTAGCCTTTGGTCTTCACTTCTGCCACAGGCCGTACGGTGCGCACTTCTGGTCAGCAGTCTACAAGTCCGCCAACTTCTGCAATGCCTTCTTCTGGTCCACGCCACAGTCCTTTCTACCAGCAAGGCATCATCAGGCCGTACGACACGTCCAACAGGTCTGAACATTCATTTTTTTGTCTTTTTTGCTGTTAAATTCTGGACTGTTCTTTTTTAGGCGCCCCTTCCTTACTTGGCGTCCCATGTGGACCCTTAGATGCTTGGCCAGCTGTTCATTTCTGTCTATGCTTTATTTTTTTAGTTAAAAATGACTTGATAAAACAAAAATCAGTCAATTTGACTGAATATTCAGTTTTATAGACAGTTTTGTAATTTGGGGGTTTTCAATTTAAAACTTGTATCTTCGACCTACGAAGACGAAGGGTGAGGACTGGGTTGGCAGGAGGCCAATTCCCCCTCACAAAGACCTCATTTGGATTCCTCACTCCATGTCAAATCCAACGAATGGTTGGAAGGCCACTTTCTCTCTCATAACATACGCATTTTTTAATGTTTTAGTGTTTTTTTTGCAAAAACACTAGTTTACGAGAAAATTGAAACTTTTAATATCTTGCAAACGGTAGCTCAGATTTGGGTGTCATTTTTTGCAAAAGTGTTTGTAATTCAATTCTCCACAGTGTAGGCTTTTTATTTGTCAAAAATGCACTAGTTTATAAAGTGCCTAAAATTTGGGTCTCACGGAACGCATTTTCGGTTGATTCGACATCCTGTTTGCTTATAGTCTTGCACTGATTGCTCTAAGATGCATTTTCAGCTGAGTCCTGACGTCTTTTGAATGCATGCATTTGCATATTTGGAGGGGGGGCTCAACATTTTGGGGGGGTGTGATTGCTTTTCACAACTTGCAAATCTTTGCTTTCATTCTCCTTTCTGCATAGATTTCACAACTTGCAATCAACACAACTTCACCTAAATTCAGCTTAAAAATGGACTCTTTTCAACTTAAACCCCTAACACCCTTCAACTATCATGAATGGAAGGTTAAAATATCAATCATTCTTAGAAGCAAAGGGTTGTATAGGATCACCATGGGTACTGAAGTAGAACCCAGCACTGATGCTGAAAAGGTCAAGTGGTACAACCGTAGTGATGAAGCCTATGGATTACTGAGCTTGTATGTGTCTCCAAAACTTCTCTTCCATTTAAAAACCTCCCAAGACTCCCAAAGACATATGGGACACCTTAGTAAAGCTCTTATTTGGGAAGCTTGATGAGATGAGAGGTCATGAGCTCAAAAAAAAACTCATAAGTCTAAGTCATAGCAACTTTGACACCCTACAGGACTTCTTCACTAAGTTTAAGGCCCTTAGATTGCAATTGAAAGAATGTGGGATAGAGAAGAAAGATGATCAACTCATACTTTCTATTCTCGCAAAGTTAGGTCCAAGCTATTCAGTCTTTGTCTCCACTTTCCATGCCACAAAAAGTGCCCTTGGCACTACATGGAAAATGCCTTCTTTGGATTCATTCATCGCCGACTTGACTAGGGAGCAAGATAAGCTAATTCAAATGGGCACAATGAAGTCTACTCAACCCCAAGCTTTGATAGCTGGAAATGGTAAGGATAAGACTTCAACAAAGGAGAAGAAGAAAAAGAACAAGGACTAGGAGAAAAAGAAAGAAAACACCAATCCTACCAAAAACAACACTGAGACTTCCTCTTCCAATGCCAAACCTAAGAAGGAGAAGGTTAAGTGTGCCTATTATAAAAAGACAGGGCATGATGAACACAAATGCGTGAAGAAATAAATAGATCACCTAACTCATCTTCTAGAGAAGAACAACATAGGTGTTCCTGAGTCCATCAAGCATAATTCATCCACCCAAGATTCTACCAAGGCAAAAGGCAAGGGTAAGGAGAAAGAAAAGGGCAAGGCCCTTATAGCTACAACAGCTTCTACATCTTCATGGGTCATCGACTTGGGTGCTTCTCACCACATGGGCTCTTCACTAGTTGAGTTTTCATCTTTAGAGCCTTGTAGCATGACTTCAATTAGTTTGGGTGATGACACAACAGTTTTCATTGCAGGGAGAGGGTCAGTTGAAATGGAAGGAGGAACATTCAACAATGTTCTAAGTGTTCCTTCTCTTTCAACCAATTTTTTATCAGTGTACCAAATCACTCACATTGGTCGAGGTATGAGAGTTGAGTTTTCACCAGATTCAGTGGCTATCAGGGAGTTGCATAGTGATATTACAGTGGCAGTGGGTAGGGCAGATCACCAAGCCAAGTTATACACCTTCTCACATTTTGCATCAGATTCTTCTCCAACAGCATTGCTGACTCATTCAGATGGAGTTAGCAAATTGTGGCATGAGCGGTTTGACGACCTTAACTACCGCTATCTTGAACAACTTTGCTAAAATGACATGGTCATTGGCTTGCCTCGTGTCTAATTCTCAAAAGGACTTTGTGAGGGGTGCTCCCTTGGGAAGCATCCCAAAACAAAATTTGACAAAGGCAAAGCTTGGAGGGCTTCACAACCTTTGGAGTTAGTCCACAGTGATGTATCGGGACCCTTTCCCAAACCATCTTTCACAAGGGCCAAGTATATCCTCACTTTCATTGATGATTTCTCTAGGTACACTTGAATATATTTTCTCAAATAAAAGTCTGAAGTGTTTGAAAATTTTCTAGACTTTAAGGCTCTTGTTGAGAAACATAGTGAGAAATCCATCAAGGTTCTTCAAACTGATAATGGAGGGGAGTATGTCAGCATCAGGTTTGATCAGTTTTGTACCACAAAGGAGATTGATTTACATCGCACAATCACCTACAATCCTTCACAGAATGGGGTTGCAGAATGCAAGAATAGGTTCTTGAAAGAGGTGGGTAGCTGTATGATTCACTCAAAATCCTTAGCACCACAGTATTGGGCCGAAGCCATCAATTATGCTTGCTACATTCAAAACAGGGTTCCTCACAAAGCTTTGAAAGGGATAACACCCTTTGAAGCTTGGCATAAAAGGCAACCTGATGTTGAGCACCTTAGAGTTTTCAGATCCCCAGCCATGGCCCGCATTCCAAAGAAGAAACGCAAAGCTATAGAATGTCAGTCCAAGCCTTGCATCTTTGTAGGATATCCAGATGGTATTAAGGGATATCGCCTTCTAGATCCAGTCACTCATGAGTTGGTCATCGAGAGAAGTGTCCATTTTCAAGAGAGTCTTAGAGACTCAACACTTGACACTTCTTCTCCCTCATCGGATCTACGTCTTCATGATGATTCCTCGTCAGATTCAGATCAGCCGCAACAGGTTCTTGAGCCAAAGACATCTTCTTCTTCTTCAAGTTCAGACAGTGAGGATAGTGATGCAGGGTCATCCACCTCTAGTCAGTCAGAGGATGAGGAGTTAACATCTGACTCACCCTCTTTCGGGCCAGTTTGGGCTAGACAGACAATTGAGAGTGTTGGCACTTGGGCTGGAGATCCTGTAGATGACAGACGTACTAGGGGAGATTTTCAGAGAGATCCACATGCCTTCTTTCCTTCAGTTTTAGATCCACATACTTTTTGAGAGGCATTTGGGGTACCTGAGTGGGATAGTGCTATAGAGGAAGAATATTCTTCCTTAATCAAAAATCACACTTGGGATTTGACTTCACTTCCTAAGGGAAGAAAGATGGTTCGATGTAGGTGGATATATCAGACCAAGTTTACAGCAGATGGGTCGATTGATAAGTACAAGGTGTGATTGGTCACCAAGGGTTTCTCACAGGTGGCAGGCATTGACTACTCAAAGACCTTTACACTTGTTGCAAAGATGACTTCTATTCGACTCACCTTGGCTATTGTCGTAGCACATGGTTGGGATGTGCATCAGATGGATGTGAAGAGTGGCTTTCTTCATGGAGACCTAGAGGACGAGATCTACATGGAGCAACCGCCAGGATTTGTTCAAGATTCTTCCTTAGTATGCAGACTTAGGAAATCTATCTATGGCCTCAAACAGGCCCCTCGAGCTTGGTATGCCAAGATGGACTCCTTCCTTTTCACAATGGGTTTCACTAGGTGCCATTCTGATCCCAATGTCTACTTCTTGCGGCAGGATGATTCGTTATTGATTTTGGTTCTATATGTTGATGACCTTTTGATCACTGGGAGTTCTTCATCAGCTATTGCAGCGGTGAAGACATCTCTTCAAGATAGATTTGACATGATAGACTTGGGTTTGTTGCACTACTTCCTTGGCATCAAGATCTCATAGTCAGATTCAGGGATTTCTCTTGCACAACCTAAGTATGCTCTTAACTTATTGGCTCGGTTTCACATGGCTGATTACAAGCCATCTCTGACTCCTTTTCTATCAGGAGTCAAGCTTGAGGCTGATTGTTCTTCACCATTGGTTCATGCCACTCGGTATCGACAACTTGTTGGTAGTCTCATCTACTTGACTCACACCAGGCCCGACATATCATAGACAATGGGACTTGTCTCCAGATTCATGTAAGAACCTCATGAGCTGCATTGGAAAGCATCTAAGAGGATCTTGCACTACATACAGGGTTCACATAGATATGGGATTCATTACAGATTTGGCATAGAGGTTGACTTGGTTGGATATACAGATTCAGACTGGGCTAGTGATTCACAGACTCACAAGTCCACTTCTGGTTACAGTTTCTCTCTAGGTTCAGGTCCTATTAGTTGGTCTAGCAAGAAGCAGAATGCTATTGCTATATCATCCACAGAGGTAGAGTACAGGGGAGTTGTTAATGCAGCTACTGAGGCTATTTGGCTTCAAGGGATTCTTTCTGAGTTTGGCATTCCTATCAGGTAGCCCACCATCATTTATTGTGGCAACCAAAGTACCATTCAGATTTGCAAGAATTCAGTTCAGCACCAGCGGACCAAGCACATAGAGATTCACATGCATTTCATTTAGGAGCTTATTCATAGTCAGGTCATTGACTTAATATTTTGCCAGTCTTCGGAGCAGGTTGCAAACATCTTAACCAAACCTTTCACTGAGAGCAAGTTCATTCATCTACGAGCTCTTCTTGGGGTGCGGTCCACATCTGCAACATCATCATCTTCAGGGGGGGCCTTCTAGCCTCTTCTTTCTTTTATGTCTCTCTTTTGGGGGGGAGTTTTTTCCTATGGGTTTTCTCCTTTTCTCTATCTTATGAGAGATTGCATTTGTACATGGGTACCTCATCAGGCTTAGTTGTCAGGACCCATTTTCTATTTCCACACTACCCACCTAAGCTACGCTTATGGGGGGGGTATTAGTGTAGGTTTTTATTTTTACCTATTTATTAATTAGGGAAATTGTATTTCTTGTGCATACATGGAGTTTTCCTACATTTGTGGGATAGGCTAGCTTATGTGGAGGTGTGTGTCATAGATGTGTCATAGGTGTCATAAGTAACTCCCTTGATGGGAGTTACTTCTCTATTATTAGCACCTTGTCACCACCTTTCATGGAGGAGTTATTGTCTATTCTTGGGGTGCCTTGTCCACCTTTTGTGGAGGAGTTACTTACGTACTCTCCTATATGTATTCCTCACTTTGGCCATCTCATGTTAATCAAATTTTCATTTTCTCCATTTTGTCTTGTGCAATTTATCTTATTGTGTTAATTTCAAATTGCTTTAGCATCTATGTGGTGTGCACTTGCTTCAACTTGTGTGATCACATCTCCGTTGCACTCGCATTATCCAGATTCTGGCAACAACTCTGATAGATTTGGATCTTGATAGTATGAAAACATATAAACAATTTGAATATGAAGAATCTGATAGTTATTTTTTCAGAGAATAACAAGATGCACCTTTTATTTCATCGCTTGATCCCTCTTCCTTGTGTTCACATATAAATTCCTCCTTGCTCTCTCTTATAGAACCCTCTTTAGTTACATCCAGTGATTCTTCTTCCCCTTCCCTTCTAGACTCCTCTTTGGATCCTTCCTTGCTTACGCCTATTGATTTCTCATTGGATTCCCCCATAGACCCCTCTTTGGTTACCTCTTTAGAATCTTCCTTGATGACACCCATAGTTTCATCTATAACTCCTACTTCACTATCCACTAAGGATATGATCTTAGATCTTACGCATACCTCTTTCTCACCTCTTTTTCTAGAAACCATTGTAGAGCACAAGAACCTCCAAATCCTAATCATCTACTATCTCTTAGGTTAACACCTACTATCCAACCTGGAGAACCTTACCCTTGCACATCCAATTTCTCTTTTGATTTTACTAAGGCCATTCATTGCATTCAATCTTATAAATCCAATTCTTATAAGTCATGCCCCAAAAAGGATGATGTTCTTACTAATCCTTCTCTAGACCCTCCTTTGGAGTCCTTTTTAGATGCATTTCTAATCCTTCTTTAGTTCATCCTTTAGACATCATTTTATGTCTCCTTCCTCATTCTTCTTTGGTCACACCTATGGTTTCCTCTTTAGATGAGAACTTGAATTCCACTCACACTTTTTCTTCATCATCTCCCTTAGAAACTACCTTACCAAGCAAAGAACCCCCCTGCTTTGATTATTTCCCTTATCTTATTTTGTCACCTACTCTTAAGGATGATGTTCTTTATGAGCAACCTCCTTCCCCCGTATTTCCATGAGATTAAAGTTAATGTTATTAGTAACGTGGACATCTCTCCTTCATTACATCCATAGCTAGTTAGCCCATATGTCATAGCTCTCTTTTTCCAATCTTTCTACCTACAATGGAAAGCAATAATATTCCTCTTTCTATTCATTGTGATCATCACAACTATAGTAATTATGATGAGGATTGGTATGATGATGATTATGTATATAGTGATGATGAACATGAAATTTTTCCACTACCCTCTCCTATTGATGAGAACATACATACATCTTGTGATGATATTTCTCATTCCCCTCTACAAAGTAAAATATGTGAACACGAGGATTTTAGTACTCATAATGTCACATCTCCTATGTTAAAAGCTAATGAATCTCCAAAGCCAATCATCTCTAAAGAAGAATCTCTTCCTAAGCTTACTTCTCCCATTCACACTAGTGTACTAATGGTAAAGATTAACAACATAATTCAGCCCTTACACGAGCCTCTTAAAATTCTAAATTTGCCTTCCTAAGAGGTCATTTCTCTAATGCATGTTGGAGGTGCTTTGCAAACATAAGTACACCATTTATATTTATAAATTAAATCATATCATGCTTGGATTGACTCTAATGTCATTCTTAGTAATCTCATTGTGTATAATATTTTATATCCACCTTTACCTCCTAACTTCTAAATCCATACATTTTTCATATTTGATGGAAATGCTGACCCTTACTTACACCTCAGAGACTTTCATGAGACCACAAATAGGTATAATGGTAGCCGTTTATTGTTATAATTATTCCCTAAAACCCTAGAAGGATGTGTGCTTGCTTAGTTTGAATCACTTCCTAGAGGATCTGTATATACTTATCTTGAGCTAGAAGAAGATAATTTAATTAAATATATTCAAAATAAGGGACCTAGGGTATCTTATGAAAAACTACCCTCTTTGCATCAAGGTAAAAATGAACAAGTTTGTGATTACATCTTACGATTTAAAACTGTTATGCATCAATTAATTTACCAACCCACATATCCAAAAGTACAACACATATTTGGTTGAGGTCTCATTCATCCATTAAAATAAATGTTACTTCATAATACATGTGAATCATTTATAGTGCTTTGTTATGAGGCCTTATCACTTAAAGAATAATTAGGCCTTGTTATTGTTTCAAATCATTTTCAATAGGACATTAAATTATTTCAAGAAGCTGAAAAACCTAAAGCTAATGCACCTCTTTCTAATAAAACAAATCATCATTTTTCTTATAACAATACATGCACTAATCAAACAACACAATTCAATACTTCACACAATTCAATACTTCGGTACATAATGTTGAATCTAAATTTGAGCAAGTCAAAGTTTTGCATAAATGAAAGCAATACACCCCTCAAATTAATCATCACACTCATCATTTTCCTGTAATAAAAGGACCAACACTAATATTCTCTTTTAATGAACATCCCCATGAAATGTTAGTCAAATTGTGCCCTAATTACTATCAACCTCCACATCGCTTGGAAAAACTCAAAGGTCAACCATTTTATACATATCATTGCATTAATGGATACCATGATAATAATTGTTATGTACTAAGAATAAAGCTAAATAAACTTGAAGATCAAGGAATTATCTCATTTCAAAACTATCATAATCATGTCAAAAAACCTTCTTAAGCTCCAAATATTTAACAAAATTCATTACAATATCCAAATCATGTTCAAAATAATAATTGTCATATCAATCTTAGTAATAAACACATAGTCACACAAACAGATTCTAATGACATAATTACTAAATTACCCACCCATGTTTGGGTTCCTAAATCAACGTAAATGCACATTGATTTACATATACATGGTAACTTAGATAAATAAATTGTAAATATTCAAGCATTCAATCCATATGATTCATTTATATATCCATGTAGTTGGAAATTTCACATTCCAAGCAATTTCAAAGATAACATTATTATACACTAAGGCATTAACATAACATAATTCACAATGTAAAATTCACATAATTCCTAAATCCATAACACATATCCATAAATAAATTACACACAATAATGTTTATCGTATATGCTATCTTGTTATACTTCCCTTACATACAGATTGGGGGCATCACATGTGTCTTTGATCTTGCAATACTATGAATTCACACTTTAAGGATTGTTCAAATTCTTCTTACTATGCCTATATTTGAAGCTTTGATTCTTGCTTTCAAATACTTAGCATTTTTAAATTTATATATTTACATGACACCATTGTTTATTTCAACAATACACAAATGTTTGCAACACTCACAACTCAAGATCTCTAAGTATTTTCTCACATTGCTATTGTATTATATTTACATATGTCATATATTTTATTTTCACTTTCCAATACACAATGCATTTTCACAAGGTATGTGAGTGTGATATAGGAAATGACTTTACATGGTTTCGATGTTGGGCCAAATTTTTACTCAACAACCTTACTAAGTTGGGGCATATCATAATTCTATACAAATAATTTTATAGGTTGTGTTTATACACAACCTCTTTTTCCATGTTGAGCTATATAAAATACATGCCTTGCTATTCATACATCACATATGTTCTCATCAATACACTTTTTGTTAACATTGACATGAATACATAATTTCTATCTATGTTAATTCCTATGTTTGTGCGACATTTATATGTCCCTTGTGTGGGTGTTACCCCATTTTGGTGAAGAACCAAAGGCTCTGAATGTGCGGAAGCACACAATAATTTGGTCGATCATAATAACATAAGTTTATTAATCAAGTTATTGCAATTTTATAGGAATGTATCTCTAACTCCTATAACATCTCACACTAGATTTAGGTAGGTTGTCTAACAACACGACTAATCTCACACTTAAAATACTACGAGAGTTGTTCTACAACTCATCATTATATATTTACATTTTATTTATTCACACATGTTAGAACTAAATCCTAACATCCCCCACCTTAGTTCTAATATGGGATAAGGAACTACACACCTAAATTGTCTTCCCTGAATGTGGATGTCGAGTTCCCCTGAAAATACGTCTTATTACAAACAATTTTATTTGACAATAATAACATTGATGTACATACTTTATTGATATTTACCTTTGAGCATGGCTTATTCAATGCTTTGACTAAAAATGACAAAAGACTATAAACTTTAGAACATACCCACAAATAATATTAAAAAATGAGACTATAAAATGCATAAAATCTATAAATTTTAAAACAAAAAATAAAAAAATAAAAAATAAAATTATACATAAAACCACGGTCTAAAACACTTATAAACTAAATAAAATTTAAAACCAATTTGAAAAAAAAAACAAAACAAAAACAACACATATTAACAAATGATATATATAAAATAATAATTAAAAAAAAAACTAAAACTAAATGCATTTAAAAACTTAAAACAACTTTTTTTTTTAATATTTTATATTATAAAACACTTTTTAAAAAAACAAAAAAAACCCATGAATAAAAAAAAAAACTCACGGAACATTAATTGAAAACAAAACTACCTAAAATTAAACAACTTTTTTAAATCATAAAAACACAAAACTAACATCATGAAATAAAATCTAAAAAGAAAAAACAAACAAACATACATATCACGTAATAAAATAACACAGACCTCTGAAATAGAAGATAAAATCCAAAACCTAAAAATAATACTCTTCCGTCGCCGTTGGAATGAATAAAAGAGCGTCAGAAAGGAAAGGAAAGGAGGAAGGTTTTGAGGTGAACGGCCATATTGGAGAAGGTTGTTCCTTCTCAGTGCTACTGCGTGTCACCGTAGACTACTGGAGGAATGCATAGAGGAGTCGAAGTGGAACGCTATGCATGATGGTGGTGGTTTATAGGACATTCGTAAAAGCTTTGAACAAAGTTTATCAGCCAAGGAAAGGCACCGATGTCATATTGCTGGAGATACCATCGCCGTATGGAGGAGGGTCTGCCACTGAGGTTTTGTTGTAAGCGCTGAGTGGATGCTGTTGAAACGAGAATCTAGACAATAGTTCAGACAAACCCTTGTGTTGAAATCCTCCTTATGCAAGGATCTGCTCCAAAAAGATATGCCTGTGTACGACCTGCTCCAAAAACCCAAAAATCCAGAAACAAAACATACAGATCTATATATATATATATTTGCAAAATGCTCACTGAGGATAGGATGGGTGAAAATGCTACGAACAGAGGTAAACAAAGTGGAAAGAAGAGAGGGCGAATGCAGGTGGATGGTGTAGCCAAAAAATGTGCACATGGTTAGCTCTGCAATTCATTGACAGGTGTAAGCAGAGGTGAATGGAATACAATAGCTTTTGCACGTGGTCTACACTGCATATTTATTAATCCAATTTGATGCATAAAATAAGTGAATGTTGTATAAAGAGGTCCATGAATGCTTATTCTGATACTAGATGTGGGTGTTACCCCATTTTGGTGAAGATTTGAAGGCTTTGAATGTGCAGAAGCACACAATAATTCAATAATTTGGTCGATCACAATAACATAATTTTATTAATCAAGCTATTACATTTTTATAGGAATGTATCTCTAACTCCTATAACATCTCACACTAGATTTAAGTAGGTTGTCTAACAACCCAACTAATCTCACATCTAAAATACTACGAGAGTTGTAGTTGTTCTACAACTCATTATATATTTACATTTTATTTATTCACACATGTTTGGACTAAATCCTAACACCTTGTATGTGGCCTTAAATCCTTGTGTGTGACATTGCTTATTACTATGGTTCATAATAAACTATCATACACATATTACTTACTTTAATGCTTTGTATACAATTCAATGATATACTCAATTTCATGATACAATGCACTTTCAATAATTACAAATATTTACATGCTTTATTTTAAAAAATTGTAAGTTAGTTATTTATGTGCCTCATACATTATTTCAATGTTATATTCAATTAAAATGATGTTATGCAATATCTAAACTTTATATATGCTTCAATGTTACATCCCTTAGATTCTAATACAATTCAAATGATCATTCTTACTTGATTACATATTTCACAAATGCTTTCACTTTTTCTTTTGAGATAAGTGATTTAAAAACTACACCTCTCATCTCAAAAGGGAGGCATCATATTGGGCTTAATTTGAATTCAAGCCCCTACAAACAATATGTTTATAACAACACATACTATACAAACTATTAATATGACTCAAAAGTTTTAGATTAAGGGGGCATATGGCTTGCATATGTACCCCACTTTTACAAACACTTGAGCATAAGTACACATATACAAAAACAATTACAGAGCTCACACATTTTAAAATTTCAAATTAACACTCTAGCCTAAAGGGTCACATACAAGCCTATGTAAGTGTATGAGAGAGAAAAGGCAATGGTTGCATTGATTTTGGAGTTTGGATGGATAAGTAAGCTAGTTTGAACCACTTGATACTTGAGCACAATCTTGAAGAACCTCAAATGTAAATGGATGACTGAAGAAAATACCCTATTCAAGCATAATAGACATAAACATGTACCCTACATGTCTATGTATAGAATGAAGAAGAAAAGTTTTTTGAGGAAGGCAAGATGGAGGTATATAAGTCCTGAGAAGGTCATGAAACATTCAAGGAATACTTATATGAGATCTTGGACTCCTCTAAAAATGAGAGTATATCTTCAAATACAATCAAGAGAGCATTTGGTCTCATATGGACACCTACAGGCAGAATGTTCAAAATATGAGCAACTTGAGGTCTCAGGTCAGAAGCAGAGTGTTTGAAGGTATACGTGTGGGATGAGGGGAACATGGGAGTCCTTTATATTTATTTTTAATTTCACAATATCCCAAATGAATTTCTAACTACTTGAAGACAAGGAAACCCCAAATGACCATTTACAACCATGTCTTGAGCAGACATGAGAGAGAGAAGGGGTGTTTGTGGAGATAAGAGGTATTGAGGAAATTGAGAAGTTCAAAAAAGAATATTGAGTCCTCAACACTATAGAAAAATTCATTGAAGTGCTCAAATATTTTCATTGAAACCCTGGACTCCAAGATGTAACTAAAACCCCAAATGCATACCTACAGGTGGCCTGAGTAGTTCAAGTTGTTTTCAAGCTTGAAAAGAAAACATAATGCATAGTAATGGGGTTAGAGATCAGATAGATGGAAAAGCTAATATATTAATTTGAGGTCAAATAAACCTAATGAAGATCATAGAATCTATCAAGGTAAATTCACTTCAACCCTGCAGTCTCATAGTCAGGTGTTCCTATAGGCCTCTATGGTCTTGAGGAGAAGAGTGCCTAATTGGTTTGAAGTATGAGGTCTGTATGAAGAATAAAACACATGAGAATAATCATCTAATATCATTATGACTTCACATGGAATTTAGGGTAAATAAAAGTGATGTAAATGCAGACATGCCTGTTTAAGACTGTTAAGCCTAGACCAAACACACAACCCTATGTGTGAACATTTTGTGATGGAAGGGTTGTTGTTGAAGGTGAGAAGTCAATATAAAGGAATTGAGAGTAGGTTGAAATACATTAATGTAACATTATATAAGATTTTTCAACCTTTTAACAATGAATAAAGAGCAAGACATAATCACTAGGGTCACTAGCACTGATTTACTAGATAACCCTAGGTATGGGATAATGAAATTGTAGGAAACCTAATGAAGAAGAAATAGGAAAATTAATATTGGAATAAGTAATAATAGGTGTCATATACCTAGATATATCACCTTAAACTCAAGACAAACTCAAAATAGCACCCTCAAACTTGTTTTATCTTTTGACCTCACAAATGCATAGTCTGCTAGCTCTAGGGTCTCCTAAACTTGATCACATATTACATGAGAAGATGCATGGTGGAAAGAGATATTAGGGGAAGATATATATATATATATATATATATATATATATATATATATATACTAAAAATTCATGACATTAATTTTTCCATCCAGGTCTTGCACTATATGAATCATCCTTAAGACTCTAGAGCACTCTCAGGCTACCTAGAAGACCAAACTTGACTTGATGAGAGAGAAGATGAATCTAAGTGATCTAAATGGATTTAATGACTTGTAAAATGAATTTAATAATCTTCACAACTCCCATGATTAACATTTCAAAACATTAGTTGGCATGTGTAGGCTACAAGTGTATGAAAAATGACTAGAAAGGACTGTTATAAGCTTGCTTGTGAGGTCCATATAGGGTGTCAGACCCTCAAATTTGGCATGGAATATGATTATGAGGTAAGTGAAATTAATCACACATATACTAGAGGTTTTTAAAGTGTGGGAGTGATTTTGGGCCAAAACTTAGTTTCTAGTCATGGAAGCCTAATTGAGGAAATAGAATAGAAGATAAAGTGTACTTTCACTTGGTTTCAAGTCCTAAAAATTGTCATGGAACTGTAAGTGGATACTGGGTCCTAAAAACTATATTTATTTCTCCAATATCCTACATACATTCTTATACACAAGGAGGTTTGCATGATTTCAGAGCTATAAGGATTTGAGGCCAAATGAGAGCTTTAGGTACAAGTTAGAGTCTTGGAGAGAGTTTGATGAATCCAAATGAGTTATTTTAGGTATGATATGATATGAATAAACCATCCATCAAGAGATATTTCTTTGATGAGGATAAACTCAAGATTTGACACTTGTAAGCAAGATGGGTGTATAGGACAAAGTGAGCTTCAAGCCACCTAATGGGGTGTGATCATCATTATAGCATCACTTATGAAGACTCCTAAACAAGTGAAAAGTGTCAAACATAGAGAAATATGTAACTCAATAATATTTGATGACTAAAGTGTGTCATTTGTCCATTCACAAGCCAAGACAAAAGGTAGTTTTGGAGAACAAAACAAGGTTTCAATCAAAGTTATAAAATCCTATGCCATGTGGAAGAGGAAGACATCATAAAATCAGATGAACACATGCTGAGAAAAATATTAATTCTATTCATTCTTTCTTGATTGTAACTTGGTCTCTCAAGAGTGACACTTGTAACCTCTTTCTCCTATGCCCTTTTCTCTTTCTTCTCTCACTTTCTCTATAAATTCAGCCTTTAGGCTATGTTGGTATCCTCCACTTGAGTATGACAAATACCTACCCATTTGAAAGCCTTTAATCAATGAGAAACTTCTATTTTACTTCCTCCTTTGACTGGTTTTAATGTGTGTGTGTGTGTGACTAGTTGATCTTATCAAGTGACTAAATTTGCTTCCTTGACATGTTGTCCTTCCCTAATGTTCATATTCAATTTGAAACTTCTTTTTAGGTCTTGTGAAGTGTCCAAGTGAAGTGTGAAAGGTTTAGTGAGTTGTATATTTACTAGTGTCATTATATAACTTATTGACTAGCCCTCCTAGCCCAAACATTATTCACAACCTTTATGTGAAATGGTGATGTAGAGAGGCAGATTAGGAGTAGTGTTTATTGTAGGTTAGTCTCATGGTTGAAGTGCATATGCATCTGGTTGGTAGTGGTCAAACTAATTTGGTGCATCACCTCCTTTAGAGTAATTTCTCTCTCTTTCCCTAGCAATTTCCTAGAGTAGTTTGTGAGCCTACGTGATTCATCAATGGATCTAGACATTTAACCTAAAGATTCAATCTAAGTTTAGGCCACCCATAGCCTAGGATTGTCTCCATGTTATTCCAAATTTAGAAGGATTGAATTACCTTCTAATGGTGAAAATTTGGTTGATAACAGGGAGCATTATTGGCTAAGGAGACAAGGAGAAAATATAGTCTAGATACCTCTACACTTGAAGCTACGATTGTTGGGGGAATATAGAAAAAGAGGGAAAAGATCTAAAGGCACATATAGATCCAAGCCACAAGCTAGGAAGAGTAAGGTAAAGTGTTGGCACTATGATAAATTAGGGCATCTTAAGAAGGATTGATGGAAGAGGAAAGATACTAAAAATAAGGAAGATTTCACCAAAGAAGTAAATAAAGTATAAACAAGTGAAGGTATGACTGAATAAGTTTTATCTGTTTGTAATGTTTCCTCTTATCATCATGATCAGTTGTTAGATTTCGGTGTCACACATCACATGTGTCTGCATAAGATTTGATTTCTTCTTACAAAACCCTTGATGGAAGTTATGTTCTTATGGGTAATAATGTTTCTTGTAAAATTGAAGGGATTGGTAGCATCAAGATAAAAATGTTTGATGGTATGGTGAGAACTCTAATAGATGTTAGATATGTAATAGAACTTAAAAAAAAAAGTTGATTTCTTTGAGTGAATTATATTCCTACGGTTATAAGTCCATAGGTCAAGGTGGAGCTCTAAAGGTGTCTAAGGGTGCCTTAGTTGTAATAAAAAATCTAAAATTTGGGAACCTTTACATATTACAAGGGAATATAAATATCGGTAAAATAGTTGTGGTATCTAAAACAACATAATATCCTATTCATCTATGGCATATACGTTTGAGCCACATGAGCAAGAAAGGGTTAAAAGTATTGAAAAATCATGATTTACTTTCTCATTTAAAATCTTTATATTTAAATTTCTGCAGTCACTATGTTTTTGGTAGATAAGTTAGATGAAAGTTTAAAAGAGGAAGTCATGTCAGTAAAGGTATTCTTGACTATATTCTTTTTGGTTTGTGGGGCTCAACCCCTATAATTTCATATAGAGGAATGTTGTATTTTGTTGCATTTATCGATGATTTCTCTAGAATAGTATGGGTTTACTGTCTTAAAAGAAAATTTGATGTTTTTAGTGTATTTAAGCAATTTAGAGATTTGATTGAGAAGAAAACTGGAAGGTCAATCAAATGTTTAATAACAAATAATGGAGGTGAGTTCACATCCTTGGAGTTTCATAACTATTGCAAGGAAGCTAGGATTGAAAGACATAAAACCACTAGCTATACATCACAACAAAATAGGGTTGTTGAACACATGAATAGGACTTTCCAGAGAGAGCAAGGAGCATGCTTAGCAATGCAAATTTAGATAAACATTTATAGAAATAATATGCTTGTATAGCTTTCTATATGATAAATCATTCACCATAAATTACAATAGACTGTAAGATTCCTGAAGAGGTATGGATAGGCCATCCATGTGATTATTCAAATTCAATTTTTTTGGTTTTAATGTTTATGCTCTTACTAGTAAGAATCAACGTTCAAAGTTAGACCCAAGATCCAAGAATTACATCTTTGTTGGGTATGGTGAAGGAGATGGTGTTAAGGGATAAAGAGTGTGGGATCCTAATGCCCATAATATCATCATTAGTAGATATGTAGAGTTTTATGAATCACCTTTCCTAAAATTAGATGCAAAAATGAAAGAAGAACAAGAACTTGAACATAAACATGTCAAAGTTTAAATCGAGCCATTTTCAAATTCTAAAAAGGATGAAACTTAACCATTTTTGATGATTAAGATGTTGAATATTCATAAAAACTTAAGAAAACACCTCAACAATTAGTATGGAGGTTGAAACAAGAGGAAACACCTCCACAACTAGTATGGAGATCTACACGGATCAGACATCTTCTTAGTAAGTATAGTCTCAATATTTCAATTGCTCTGATTTCTAATGATGGTGAACCTAGTTGTTATCAGGAAGCATTGGAAGATATGAAGAATGCCAAATAGAAAAGGGTAATTCAAGAGGAAATGGATTCTTTGGCTAAGAACAAGTCATGGGACCTAGTAGAACTTCCAAAAGGCAGAAAAATGTTGGCTGAAAATGGGTTAACAAGAGAAATATAGGTGTTGATGAAAAGTTTGAAAGTTATAGGGCTAGATTGGTGGCAAAAGGATTTGCACAGAAATATGGTATTGACTATCATGAAATATTTTCACCAGTTGTTAAACTTGTTTTAATTCGAGTTGTTTTAGCATTAGTGGCTTTACTTAATTTGGAGTTGGAGCATTTAGATGTTAAAACGACATTCTTGCATGAAAATTTAGAAGAGGATATATATATGGAACAACTCGAGGGTTTTGTACAAGATAGAAAAAAATATTTGTTTGCAAGCTTAGGAAATCATTGTATGGCTTGAAATAGTCAACTAGGTAATGGTACAAGAAGTTTGTTTCTTTCATGACGAACCATAATTTTTTAAGGAGTGAGTATGACCATTAAGTTTACTTCAAGTTTTTAGATAATGGTTTATTCATTATATTGGAATTGTATGTTGATGATATGCTTGTACCAAGTAAAAGCATGTAAAAAATTAACGATTTAAAGGCTCATCGAGATATCACATTTGATATGAAGGATCTAGGAGCAACAAAAAAAATCTTAGGCATAGAGATACATATTGACATGAAAAATCATAAGCTTTGGTTATCACAATAGAGGTATTTGGAAAAGATACTAACCAAGTTTGGTATGAAGAATGTGAAACCAATTAGTATCCCTTGCTTTCCATTTCAAATGTTCTTCAAGTTTATGTCCTGGTAGTGATGAAGAAAAGTAGTATATGTCTCATGTACCATATGCTAGTGCAATAAGAAGTTTAATGTATGCTATGGTATGTAAAAGGCTAGACATTTCACATGCAATTGGAGTTATCATTAGATATATGCCAAATCCAGGTAAATAACATTGGGCAATAGTGAAGTGGGGTTTTGCTACTTTTGAGGAACAAGTGACTATTGAATCACCTATAATAGATCTAGTGGTTCTATTTGTGAATATGTTGATTCTGATTTGGTAAGAGATTTGGACAAAATAAGATCAACATCTGGTTACATTTTTACATTTCAGGTGGACCTATTAGTTGGATGTTAAAGCTTCAAAAGACTATTCCTACATCAACTACTGTGGTAGAATATGTGGCTGCTTATCATGCTTGTTAGGAGGCATTTTGGCTAAAGGGCATGTTGGGTGAGTTTGGAAGAGAGTAATACAAAATACAGGTATTATGTGATAGTCAGAGTGTAATTTATTTGCCCAAAAATCTAACTTATCATAGTAGGATAAAGCATATTATGATAAAGTACCTAATTGTCAGATAGGTGATTGATGAAAGAAAAATAACACTTGAAAATGTTCACACAGAGACAAATTGTGTTGATATGTTCACAAAACTAGTATTGTTAGAGAAGGTAAACTAGTATTGTTTCTGCTTATTAAAACCTGTGACGGCTTGCACCATCATGTCAACAAAGTTTTTTCATGAAAATCATTGGTCATTCTTTATTGGAAGGAGGCTAGGTAGCTCGTATAAACTCTATGGAAAAATGAATCTCGTGATTGTGAATAATTATAAAAAACTCTTGAAGAAATGCATATATGAAATATTTTAAGATATGGTACAATCATCGAGGGAGGGTCCATATCCATCCTCAATAATAACAAAGGTTGCGTATAGTCTTGCCCTTGTATTGTAAATTGTTTAAAATTGAGTTTGCATGTAATTTTATAATGTAAGTTTACTGCCATAGTAAATAATATTAAAAAATTAATAATAGTAAATAGAGAAAAGAGTTTGCTTGAAAATTTTCAATGTAAGCTCATCGCCTATGACTTATGAAATGCCCACTATTTAGTAAATTACATATCAATCAATAAATAAGAATTGTTTTAGATCCATACTGTTGTCCCCCAAAAATATCACTCATTTTTGGGACAACATTTGAATTATTTTGGTCCTATAGACCAAAATTGTCTCTTCCCTTTTCAAAATTTGTCCTGGGCATTCAAATTCCTCATTTTTCAAGCTTCTCAAAAAATCTACGGACTCTGCAGGCTAGAATCTACAGACTCAGCAGGCTTGAATCTATGGACTTTACAAGAAAAGAAAATCTACGGACTCTGCAGGCCAAGTTCAACGGGCTTCACAGGTTGATTTTTACAGAATCTTTCAAGGTTAGAGAAAACTACGGAATTGGTTTCTATGGACTCTGCAGGCAGGTTCATTTTTATAGGTTCAAAGGCTTCTACAGGCGGGTTCAATCAAAAGATTCAGTTTCCAACACTTAGTCATTTTTAGGATTGGTTCAACGCCTTGGTTTAATAAAAAATGTCCATCAGCAAACATCTAAGCAAGGATCCAACCATTGAACCATTGAACCGTTGAACCTTGAACCATTTTGGTTCAACGGGTTCAACAAGTTCAAAGGTTTAATGTCATCGGCAAGAGTTAAGCGCTTCATCAAGGTTCAAAGTTCAACGCGTTTGGTTCAACGAAGATAAAAAATACTTAGCTAAATCAAAGGGAATGAACCATTGAATCGTTGAACCAAAGCTTGGTTCAACGGTTGGTTCAACCAAGCAGTTCAATGCTTCGGTTCACTCAGTCGGTTCATCAAACGGTTCACTCAGTCAGTTCAATCAAAGGGTTCATCGGCTTGGTTCAAAGTGTGGTTCAAATCTTGGTTCAATGGTTGGTTCAAAGGAGCAGTTCAAATCAAAAGTTCAAAAGAGCCTCCCGAAGGACAAGTGCCCTTGCGGAGGGCACTTGGTCGACAAAAGTACCCTTCGAAAGGGTCATTTTCAAGGAAGCCACAAAGGTAATTCTTTTGGATTTTTGTTTAAGGCAGTCAAAAAAGACTAAGGCAAGAAACAATTCTTTCAAGCTTTTTGTCGGAAGGAATTCCTTTGGACAAAAAGTCTGAAGGAATTCAAGAAAGAAGCTGCAAGTAGAAAGCCTGAAGAAATTTCCAAAGAGACAATTCTGCGGACTTTTTGTTCGCGAGAAAATGCCCGCAGAAAAAGCCCAGGGAAAAAGTCTGCAGGAATGTCCGCGAGAGACTCCAAAGAAAAGGCCACCGAAGGACCCCGAAGGGCAGGTGTCCTTGCGGGGGACTCTTGGCTGCCAAATTGAAGGACACTTCCTCAAAGCCGAAGGGTCACCTTCCCTTTGGGAAGATGTAAAACAATAAATTCGAAGGAAGAACTTAGCGACCCGCCAGAATAAAGAAGCCCGAAGGCCATATGAAGACCGCTTGAAAGGCAGATACCCTTGCGGGGGGCTCTTTTCGAGCCAAAGCGGATCATTTCTTAAGGCCCAAAAGGCAGGTCCCCTTCGAGAAAGCTCAATTGACAAAACAAGAAAGCCGAAGAAAGCCCAAGGGGTGACGCGCCCGAAGATGTCAAAGTCAAGAATGGCGAACTAGCCGTTAGAAATTCAAGCGTATTGACGGGTGCGTGAACGTCAATTTCAAGGCTCAAAAAATAGCCATTGATCCTTGTAGATTTAAATCTACAGACCTAAATGCATTCAAAGGCTTTAAGGCTGAGATCAACAAGAAGCGATTAAAGAACAGAGTATTAGATTGAATCAAGGACCCGATTCAATTAATCAGAAAAGGATGAATGATGAAGAAGGATCAGATAACCAGGTGGACTTTGAAAGTTGCAAACTTTCAATAGCGTGACTTGTTTCTCTTCATTGAGAAAAACAAATGGGTAGATGCCCCTAAATTCTACCCTCTCTTCCTAACAAGTTTCAATGCAACATGATGTGTTACTGTTCCCGAGTCCTTCTTGAAGAGGCCATATAAGGGACTCTCTTTTATTGTAAACATATCTCTTTCTGACAATCAGAAACAAAACTCTGCCCAAATTGAAAGGCATTACTGAGACTTTGAGCTCAGATTGTTGATCATATTTTGTTATTGGAATAAGAAAGCAAGTGACTTTTCAGACTTTGTGCTATGATATCTTTGTTGTTGGGGAAATTGTTCTTATGTCTTTTTCCTTAATATATTTTCTGTTCCTTTAATTCAACAAGTAGAATTAGTGAAAGTAGTTAGGAAGGTGTCCTGAAGTCAACTGTGGAGAGACTTTGTGCCCCCATAATTGCCTTTCAGTGTGTTTTCTTTTCATTTCTATGTAAAGGACCTTGGGATGACTTTGTGCCCTCATTGTCCTTCGTATCTCACTCTTGAGCAATTCAGGTGGAGACTTTGTGCTACATCTTGATTTGCTGGTTACTACGTCCTTGGTTACATTTTGCTTTTACTACCAGGAGTATTCTTGTGGCTTGTTGAATAGTACTTCTGAAAGAAGAGGAGTACTTTCTGTCATTTCCCTTGAGTTTTTCCTTTGATTTGCACGCATCATCTCTGAAAAAAGAGAGATGGATGGTTTGTCCTACCCTTGAGTATTATTTTCTGTTTATATATATATATATATATATATATATATATATATATATATATATATATATATATATATATATAGGGAACCTCCCCTTGATGAGAGGAGAGATTAGTCCCCTTTTTGATGCGGTAAACCTACACATTTGGACGACTAATCTTCTTACTTTGGCTGATCAGACCTATTTTGTTTATCAGTACGCTGATCGACAAAATATTCAACCAACACATACATAATAAACAATCAACTTTATCTTGCTTGGGATGTATGCAATGGGATGGTAAGAGCGACATGGAGAGGTTGTGGGATTTGGTCAACCATATACATTTAACTATGTAAATTTGACTCTGTTTTATATTTTTATTGTGTTAAAAATAGTGATGGAGTAATATTTGTTAGGTTGATGTGTGATTCAATTCATTTAATATAATGTTCTAATTATATACCATTTGTATTTAACTATGCAGATTTAATGATATGTTTTTATATCATTATTGTACTAAAAATGGTGATGGACTAATATTTGTTAGGTTGATGTGTGATTCACTTCATTTAATATAATATTAAAATTATATACCATTTGTATTTAACTATGCAGATTTGATGATGTGTTTTTATATCATTATTGTGCTAAAAATGGTGATAGACTAATATTTGTTAGTTTGGTGTGTGATTTACTTCATTTGATGTAACATTGAAATTATCTATTTTCATGGGTATTTGACTTAGTTTAAGTATTTTAATATTATACCATGTTGATTTGATATCTTATTTTTGTTAATTATTCTTGTATTATTATGAGGTGGTTGTAGGATAAACTTCCCTTGAATTGGAAGGAAAGAATCATCAAAGAGAAGAGAATAGATGTGGAATCTAGTGTGAATTGGTAAACAACACATAGGATAGTTGACATAGATTCCTTGCCTAGGGTGTACACATAGAAAGAGTATGGGTTTGCATTTGGGTCAGTGATTGATTATCATCATTTTATGTATTATTTGCGAACACTAGAGTCTTTTGTAAAAGGTCATTGGGTCAACGGCAAAATTAACCTATACGAACATGATGCTTAAAAGTAATATCATATGACTCTTAGTGATCTTATGATAATGTTTATAGTGATTAGTCAAACTCTTTATAGTTCAAAATTTGATTTCTAGTTGGATCCAAATTTCATAAACCAAATAATAAATTATACATATATGTGGGGTATACATATGAGTATAGAGATATAATTTTAGAATTTTTATAATAACAATGTTATTAAATTTTAGTTATATATTTAATAATTGAAAAGAAAACAAGAATAAAAAATATATTGACATCATTTCAAGGGAGAAAAAAAGCATGAAAGAAATAATTCAGTCCATATTAGGGCACAAAAATGATCAAATCACTATAAATATTAGCATAATGAATAATAACCTAACAATCCTAGAGGAGGAAATTGGACAAATTGAAAGAATTTCTTCAAATAAAAATTAACATGCATACAAGATGCCAAATGGAATGAGCTCAAGTGGGACAGGAGTGGGGCTTCTAAAGTGAAGTCCCAAGTTCAAATCTTCACTAGACCTAATAAAGCATTGAAATTGGGTGATATACCACATGCAACTCACTGGTTGTGGTGCACCCTAGTGGATGAGGCCACAAGAAAGTTATGTGTCAATTTGATAGAAGGGATGCTCCATAGTCATAGTGAGTAAACCTAAGGTTAGACCATATGGAAAATTTAACAAAAAAAATTACAAAAAAAAACATGCGAGTAAGATGACAATATACAATTTATGTAGAGACAACTGTAAAAATGAGAAAAATAAATTTGGAAAAATATTGAATAATGAAAAGGAAAAAAAACTAAAAACATTGCCAAAACTTGGCACAACAAAGTGACTTGTGACTAAGAAAGATTTCCAACAGATAAAGAGCATTTACATAATTATAAAGTTTCAATACCACAAATAAAATTATCATTATAACAACAAATAGAGATGGAAACAAGAATAAATTTGAAAACAACTTAACGTAGTGAATGCCAAATGAAACATTTCAAAGGAATAAGCCAGAGTTGGAAACAAGAATATATTTACAAACAACTTAACGTAGTGAATGCCGGATTAAACATTTGAAAGGAATAAGCTACATGATTTAGTACAAGAAACACATGATAAAACATTCAAACACATGGTCATAGTTGCAAATTCTAACACAACTATTTGAGTATTGGATAAAATAGCGCCACCATTGGGATGGCTTTCCCTTTAAGGTTTCCTTGTTAGGGGTTATCCTGGTTGAAACCAAAACTGATAGCAAGAGCAATAATTAGGTTTGGTTATGAAAAAAATAGGTAGTTACTTATCATAAAAAAAGTGAAAGGCACCACTAGAAGATAACGACCATAAATTCCTCCCACTATACTTGATTTTCATGTCATCAACAAAGTCTAAGAAAGATCAAGAAATCCAATTTGAGACCATGTCAATAGGCATACTAAAATGATTAATGAATAAGCTCTCAAAGATGGCCCCAATTGTGATACACCCTTTTAGTAGATCAAGGTATGAAGAATAAATAGTTTGATCTATCAAAATGGGGAATAGGTGACAAGCTACATCCTCATACTGAATTTGATTTCAGTTTCTTTAAAAGTTAGAACATGATCCTCAATAGTTGAACTCTCACTATGGATATTCTTTGCACAAAACTTGTGGGGGTTCTTGGGTAAATCATGGGAAGGTCCTAAAATGTCCACAAGATAAATACATGCACTAGTCAGGCTAGCGCCATAGGTGACTCTTAGGGTCAGTTTTTTAGAATGGAAGAAACTAGGAAACTTGACCAAACAAAAGTTCTAATATTATTTAAACATATGAAATATCCTGACAAGCCCTCCTTCTATCACCAATCTATTGATGGTGGTTTTGACATGCAACCAATAACTTCCTAAGTTGAGGTTCCCCCAACCTCTCCTTAAAGGAGATCTTCTACAAGAGAGTAGATCACCTCAATGTCTCTTCTTACCAGGTCTTGGTAATCAAACAACCTCAATTGGATGTTACAAGTGTAACCACAAATGAGCCTCATGGATATTTCATTTATTACATATATTTAAATAATTAACAGACCCTTTGCCTATGAGAATCAACATATAGATATGGCATAGAAATGTAGCTGATTCAGATAAGTTTATTGCATGCTTAAATATAATAGTCCAACAACATCAATAATCAAAGAGCATGCAGTCAAGATAAACATTAAGTTTAAGTTGCTACTCGGAAACTATTCTAAACTAAACTAACACTCTGACAAAAAAGAACAAAAGAGAGAAGGGTAAGGAGAAAAGAGAAGAAGAGCCTACTTTTTAATGGCATCCAATTCGATTCCAATGAGTAGACAAATCCTTGCATATACCAGTTCTTAATTGAGTCAAACCTTACACAAATCCAACTAAGAATGGTACAAAAGTTTATGGAATATAGTAGCAGAGCCAATAAAAAAAATAGAGTCACCATATACATGTGTGGACCTACTCTATTAATTAACAAAGCTCTCACATAAAGATGTTTCTATGAAGGATTAATTAGAATTCATCAAATGCTTAATGAGCTATATACTTGGATTTCAAACAACTTTGACTCAAAAAACTATTTTAGAAAGTAGGGAAATGCATGAAAAAGAAAATAATTGGTCCACTACTCTTTGATATAATCTAAAAGGAGCTAACCAGGCATAGTCTCCTTTAATCCTAAAAAGAACTGCCTAAGCATAATTATCTTAGTCCTAAAAAAAGACCAGCTCCTATTACAGCTCAAGAGTTGATCTTATATAGGCACACAATTGTAAGGAATTCAAATGTAAATTTGAATTAGAGTTCAAGTTTAAATTCAAATTCATCCCCTAATGGGGCAGTTGTAAGAATCTTCGATGTGGCTAGCCTAATTGAGGCATGTTGGGAATGAGCCCCATTTAATTGCATCACAAGGATAGCTGGAAATATGCTGGACCAAATCAAGAATAAATGCTAGTGAGGAATTCGGTTGGGATTGCACTGAGATCATCGGTTGTCCCCACATCTTATGTAGTTAGGACCATGTCTCTCTAAGGCAAAGATTTTGCATTTTATGCTTCATGTTTGATCCTCATGCATAGGTCAAGTCAATTATTCACACTTCATCCATAATTCAGTTAGGTAATGATATGATTCTGCAAATCAAATTGGATGCATGATTCATTCTCAGCCTTTAACGATCTTGATGGCCAAATGAACTGCTAATTTTATGTTTGTGCCTTGCTGATGTCATAACTAACATGTCATTCATTTCGATGAATTTCCTACCATGTGACTCTCTCAGGTTATCTTTATTTTGCTCTTGTTGTGCACTTAAATTTTGCTTCTATGGGCCTCAATTGACACTTGGTAGCTCGTTAGTGCCCCTGGGATTCATCTTTATTTGTTCACCTTCATCCTCTTTCCATCCATGTGGCCACTTTTGATTCACCCAAGCTCTTAAAATATCATCCCATTCATTGCCAAGTGTCACTTTCTTGGCCCTACAGGATTTTGCCTTTGTCACTAAAAATGGTATTACCTCTAGGATTTCAGGCTTTGGGATGTTGTCACATGGTGTCATACCACTTACCCACTCACCTCAAGATCTGACATCACTCCTAGCCTGCACAAAAATCTTCAAGTTAACATGACAACAAGATTATGCCACATGGCATCATCCTACTAACCCTCTAGTGGAGATGATATTTTACCACATGGAATAATCTTGCTAACTCACTATCCTATCAGCCCAGAGTGCTGCTGACATCATCACTTTGTTAGGCAACTTTTTGAAGAATTGAGTCTTTTAAAGTATCAAAAAAGTGATGCATGTCCCTGAATAAATTTCAATGAAATTTGGCTAAGTACTGAAAGTATTTTTTGAATTGGTTGGAGTTGTCGAGAGTCATAGAAAGGTGCTACATGGCTTTGAGAGCTTCTTTGTGCACCCATATAAATTAGAGGCTCTGTGCTTTGTATGAACTACTCTGAGATGCCATGTCTTTAGGATTGTGCCATGTGGCACCATCTCACTAACCCACTGCTTTGAAAGATCTTCAATTGCATGGAGGGCTTTGGGGCTCTGGGTTGTTAGGATTTCAACACATTGCATCATCCTGCTAACCTACCTGCTCAAAACTCTATTGACATGGATTCTACCAAGGCAATTTCTTGGAAATTAACTCAGTCTTTTGAAGAAGCAAAAAAGTGCCACATCACCTTGGGATGCTTTTATGAGATTGGCTAAGTGCTGAAAGCCTTTTTTGAACTGGTTAGAACCTCTAGGTGTTGTGGGAAGATGACACGTGGCTATGAAAAACATTAAAATACCTAAAGGCACAATAGAAAGAAACCTAGTCACCAAATTCATCTCTTTAAATGCAACAACTAAGTCATTTAAATTCAAATGACTAAGTTCCTCTGAAATGAGAACAAAAGGGCATGAAAATTTTATGCAGGGAAAAACCATTTAAAATAAAATCAAAGCCAAAATTTGTTGAATTAAAAACAGATTTTGTCCATTTGTTATGAAATCAACTAATTTTAAGAAGTGGAACTATATAAATAACTTAGTCAATTTAGATCAAACTACAACAGAAATTGACTCAATTGCTAAGAAAAAGTAGCATAAAACTCTAAAATATTCAGATAATTTACATAAACCTAAGGTGAAATAGATTAAAAGGAAGTTGTGAAATGTGTTTCAAAATACAAGTAGGCAAAAAAGATAAGACTTAATAGAATTAGGTAAATTCAAATATTAAATGAATACATTTATAAATGAAAGGTTGGACTCAATTGAAGAAATACAAAGACATCAAACTAAACCATTCAGTCACTTCAAACTTTATCATTTAAAAAATTGTCAATAAGGTTGATTTGAATAAAAAACCACAATGAACTCTTGAAAGATATAAGATCAGACTCCAGAGTAAAAAGAGGGTTTTTATTTTCAGACTAAAAATGGGGCATGTTGTGCAAGCAACAACATACTGATGCTTTCATTATTGTTGCAACCTTTCGAGTTTCAATCTCCTTGTGTGCAAGTTGTAGACATCTAAATTTCATCATTTAGTTTCAAAATTAACTTTTACATGCTAACCCTTCACCATCCTTTATTCGAATTCATATTAACATCATTTCCATCCACTTTTTGAATAGTTGATTAATTCATAATTAATTAAATCATGTACACCTATTTCCTCTAAAAACTAATTAAAATTTTAGATTTTCTACCTCATCCAGATCTCCTCCATGTTTATCTCAAACTAAAATTTGACTCATCTAATCACCTTCCTCAACTTCTTCAACCAACTTGTGAGTCATCCCTTGAATTTTAAACTATCTTGACTCATTCATGCTGAGACATTCAACTACCAACTAACTCGCCCCCTTCTTCTCAACACATAGAAATTAGTCATCATCTATTGAGACGAGGACTCAAATCCAATCATTGATTATTTTAATAATTCAATAATTTTGGATTATTCTCAACCATTCATCTCACCACCCTTCCTTGTTTGGAAAAAGTTTTCTTTACTTTTATAACCTTAAATTAAGCTTAAAGAGAAGTGTTAGAGAATTAACCTCATTTTGATTCACTATAAGTTTATGGGTTTATCCTAAGTCTTATTTGTGTATGCATTTATTATATTTATAAAAATACTTTATCCTATCCTTTATGAGGTGTCAATCACCTCTCTATTCTACTTGTTGCATTTAGAGTTACTTGAATGCAACTCCTCTCCCCTTACATGGTACACATATTTTCTTCACTTGTAAGAGGATTATTGATGCTTGACAAACATACATGTTGAAACTTGCTCTTGTAACTTATTTTCTCTCTTAAATCTATATAAAGAGCTCTCATCTCCCATTTTTCTACACTTGCTACAATACACGACAATCTTGTTTATTTACTCTTACTCTTTCATTCTTGATGCTCTCTTGGCCCATGGATATTCTTCTCATAGCTTTTTAATGACATTCTAACCAAAGATTCATTGTTTCAAGTTTTTAATATTAGTTTGGGATTTTTATCTATTCAGTAGTTTTCCCACTCATCATATTTGTCTCAACTTTGTGGTTTGTTTCTATCAAAGTGATTTATTATTTTCTATTCATTTGCTCATGTACATCAACATTATTTCAACTTAGATAATAAATCTAATATGGTATTAGAGTTTTGGTATCTTTAATTTTTGAATCTTTTGAATATGTGAAGATTCATGGGTGAAAAATAAGTAAAAAAATTTGACATTTTTTTACAGGTTTATAAAGCCCAATCTTGCTAGTTTTTGGCCAATTGAATGTTTTTCTTCCATTCCTTTTATATCATAGCTATTATAACACCATTTTTTGTTAACACACTGCTTTAGTATATTTTTTACCTAATTATAATGGTATTTTCATCATGATAAATTTAGTTTTTAAATTTTGTTAAAAAATTAAAACTGATAAATTTCGTCGGTTTTCATTCTAATTTTTTAACTAATTTTAAGTTTTCTATTCTCAATTTGTTAGTTATTAATTTTTTTCACAAATTAATAACAACAAAATCTAATCTTTGATTTTTTAATTCTAATTTTAAAACTATTACACTTCATTAAAACTCTGAACTACCTTTTCCCCTTATACCCTTGGTTTTCTGGGCCTTTTGTTTTTTTGGTCTTGTAAAGCATTTTTCCTCTAGTTTTATTACATTTTGATTATTATTTTCTAAAACAATGTGTTCTAATTTAAATATTTTCTTGCTTGTTAGTCCAGAAGGGATCTATTAGCATCCATTTGCAATTAACTACCCATTATTTCCTTTTGTGTCAACCAATCATAATTTATCATTTTATCTGCTCAGAATTATATGAACTTTAAACCTACATGGATTGTAAGATATTTAATTGTTCATATATCTATTATGTTTTGGTTGGATGATAAAAACTCATGTTATTTCTCCCTTCATGAAAATCAAGACTGCTCTGTACAGATGTAGGCTGTGAATATTTTTGGAACTGTTAGTGAGTGATGGCAATTGTATCATCTACAACAAATTTTAAGCTTGTTGCCACCTATAAAACACCATGCTAGATGGTTCTTATTCATTTATGATCAATTCTATAGTGTGGCATTAAATCAACATATGTCAAGACTCCATATTCTCCTAAACATCATGGACTGCGACGACGATGGAAGGATACATAGGCGGGAGGCATAAGGTTTTTCTCAGTCACTCTGTATCCAGTATCCATAATTTTCTACCTTTTAGATTTTTTGGCTGAGAGAAATCTGTGGTAAACATTCTTTTTTTAATTGAAGATGCGTTTAGTATAATATATTTGTTTAGTAGGCTGGGAATGAATGCAAAGTAACCAAAATAGTAATTGACATTCCTACTCAAATGATAATGCAAAACTCAAAAAATATAAAAACTTGAAATTTTCAATCTCATAGCTGAATCATCAAATGAAATTAAAAATAAAACTCCAGATGGCTCTCATAACAATCTAACAAATTTTGGAAAGGTCTTCATTATACAAAAATTTTCAAGGGTAAAGAATTATGTAGAATATCATGTCGGTGTGAAGTTACATATGTTTTGCATGTTTTATTTGTAACTATGTCTTGCAAATTTTATCAACATATTCTCTTGCATCTGTAGTAAACATTTATAAACCAAATTTATCTATTTCATAATCTATTGTATGTTTCTATACATTTATAAACCAAATTTATCTATTTCATAATCTATTCTATGTTTCTATAGAAGCTCAAGTTTGGTAACATTAAAAGCATGGTCTCTTAGCTGTGCCTAATATTGCTAATTTACAATGTACATTATGTGAGACTCCTCCATTTTATTTTTTCAGAACTGACAATCAAGTCGCAGTCTTCATCATTACATGTGAGAAATCAAAATATTTTAAATTCTTGTCACAATGGTTTTGTTTTAATGCTGTCAATGGCACCTCCCTTCGCCACCAATTAATTCATGGTTTGGTTTGGATCTCTCATTATTACAATGTCAGGGCATCAAATGTGAATTTTAGAGGGACTTGGGACTTGGCATATTACAATGTCCCGGCATTACATATCAGAGCTTACTAGTTTCTAGATAATGTTGACTGCCTAAATTGATCACAACACAAAAAATACAATAAACCCCTATCATGCTTGAAATAGATGGAGAGGGATGAAAATTTTGTAGATAATCACATCCTGCAAATATATGGCTTCACTCACAAGAATCTCAGCAGCCACAAGCTGAAGCAGATGCACAACAGACAAGCCCTTGGAAACCAAAATGAGTTCAAACTTTCTCATCCACCCTTTCAGGCTGTGAAACAAGTGATATTATCTTCACTTTCCAAGAAAGTAGAATTTCTAAAAACTCTTTACTTCCTTATTTTTGGGGATATTTAATGTTTCACTGGATAAATTGTAAAAATATCTTGGTGATTTAGATGGTGTTGAGGGTTAACCTCCATTGTATTAGAACCCCAATGGGTCTTTTCTCTTTTAGATTGTCATTTCATTTGTTTCTGATTTAAAACATTTAGGGTTTAATTTTTATTGTAGCTTCCTTGGTTAACCTGGGCCTTAATCCTTGTTCTGATTTGTAACCAATGCAATAATTGCCTGCTGCAAATCTCTTATGTCTATAACCCCTATGAGTTTTCTGCTTTGAAACTCCTAATTCATTTTCATTGCAAAGTTTGGTTTTTTGGAGGATCTCCCACTCTTATCTACTAGATTTGGTGGATAAACACGAACACTGGGGCAGAGTGAAGTGCAAGAGTTTGAAACTTGTGGTGTAAAAGCACCATATAATAGAGTTTAGCTTCTCTTCCTTTCAAGTGAGTATTCTCATTTACTCTATTTTTTTCTCTCCAACCATGTAATATTTTCTCTATTTAAGGTGAGTTTATTTTCCTATTTTTTTTCCAATAAAGATATTATCATGCATTTTAAATTATCCTCATAAGCAATGAGTTTTGGTTTTTCTATCTATTGAGATTTATATAAACGGTAAAACAATAATGGCGGTGTTTTTTTTGACCAATTTCATATTGGTTGTAGTGTTTTTAGGGGTTTGTAATTGGGAAATTCTTTTTAGCCTTTTTATTAAGGGCACTAAGATCATCTATCGGATAAAGTTATCTATCCCATGGGGCTATGTTGTTGCGTAGATATATGATGTAGCCAACGTTGGAGCATGGTCAGAAGACCGAAACAAAATTTCTACGGTGCAAATACAGACACAATGATCTTTTAGGGATTAATGAGTTTCTGGGTCTCAAAAAGGTTCTCATATTTTCATTACTGCTTTTAACTTTATGATATGCATGGTGCAAGTGTGCTGATTTTTGGCTTTTGACTTGAATATGAGTTAACATATTGGAGATATTATGGAAATTTTATATTGTTTTCTTCTTAATATTTAAGTTATGAATTTAATAGGATTGAGAATAACTAAGCAGCAGTGATGTTCAAAGTTTGTGGTAGGCATCCCAAGGTGAGTAGAAAATAAAGTCTCTCTTTGCTTTAGAGCTCTCAATGCACTTATTACAACTTTGCTACTTCCATGGCTCTATCTCGGATTTGACTAGTAAATCCACATATACGGTTAGTTCAATATTTACAAAGAAACCATTTGTAAAATTTGTTTTTTTTCTTTCCCCCTGTAATTGAAATAAAATCAGCTACAAGATCAAAAACATCATTTTTTTTTGCCAATTGAAATAGTTTCAATGTTAGTTTTATCCATGATTCATTAGGTAAGGATCAAGATGGTTCAAAACAAAAAGGGATACTCGGTGCATATTAAAAGACATTGTATTTTCCTATAATACATAAAAAAAAGATACATGTTTATTCACTTTTATGAAAAGCATGAATTGGAATTTACCTTTGAGACTTCTAAAATAGTTGTAGACCATAGATTTCAGTGCATACCAGTCATTTTCAATGTTCTGTAATTTTTACCAAATGAATTTCAATCGCTTGGACTCAAACTTGAAATATAAACACATAAAAAAAATCTAGTCAAGATTTGTTGAACAATCTATGATTACATATGTAGGATACAAACATAAGCAATTTTATTTTGTTCTTTTCTGTTAATTAGAATATACAAATTTCAATTCTTATAAATTTATATGCAGAGAGTTCTAAGAGTGTGTAGCCAAAAAATGTCATAAGTTGAATTTATCATTAATTATGCAAGGATTTATGTTTTAAAATTAGTTCAACTTTTGTGATTGCTAACTCTAGATTGAGACATCATTAAATCCGTTCTAAAGATGGACGGGATTTGCATGTTTTGGTCCCTTTAGTTGCTTGACATTGAAGAGCATTACAATTTCAGATACTAATCTTACTCTGAGATCTATGGGAGGTACTCCATTTAAGTTGTTGGAGTTTTTTTAATATTATGACTGAGTTGCTCTACATGAATAAGTATGTCTTTGTTTTACTTTCAGTTAAGAAACTGAAAAAGGGTGCAGTAGATGGTAGAATATGGATAAGTTATGCAAGAGATTCTAGGATGCATGTTAAGTGCTTTGAATAGATAAGGCAATGTAGATGTACTCACTCTTTGTTTACCTATTAAGGATTTATCTTAGAATATAAATTGGCACACATTCTTATAACGTTAATTGATTTATTGTTCATTTTCAAATATATATTAATATGAAGCCACAATTACTAAAGTAAAATAATTTGAATAAATTAATAAATATGAGATGGTCTGGACCAACATTATCCCATCTTGGTTTGATGCTAACTAGATGGAAAGTATCACACCACAAAAAAATTATTAGAAACACAATCTACACGAATACATAGGTTAGACAACAATCTTGAATGTTATAATATTTTGTTTGCTCAAGAATTTGATTTTTTTGTAATTTGTTATTATTTCTATGAGTCCTTGCTTATGGAATGCAATGGCTCATGCCTCCATGACTCATACATCTCTTATATGCATATGGTTATAACTATCTAAATCTATTGTATTAATTACAAAGGCTTCTTTCTCATCATATCTTAGATAGAATAATGGGATTGCATAGTTCAGAGAATAATTTTGAATGTCATTGATATTCCTTTAACTCAAGGATGTAGTGCTTCTTGGAATTTGGAGTATATTGAGTCCTTACAACTGCAATGTCAATATTCAACCATCTGTAAAAAAAATCAGATCAAGATTATTATCAATTTATGTTGGCATTTGAATCAAGTCCTATTGAATTATATTTAAAACTATACTTGTTTCTTATGGAATTGTAGGCTTAATTTTTGGTATTATCTTAACCATGCTAGCTTTTATTTTTATTTTTATTTTTTGTTCTTGCCTATTTTTGCAACTACTATGATTACAATTGGAATACCATATTTACAAAACCTCGTTCAAATTTCACAAAGTATGTAAGTAAGATCAACAAAACCCTATAACTACTTCTCATTTCTCCCACAGAGACTTGGCGATCCACACCCTTGTTTATTTATCCCTCTAAGCGGCTTTACCCAACTCATTTCCCTTTGTTAGAGGCCATTTTTGCCTTTGTTCCTTGGTTGAATCTCTGTTCTGCCCTTCTAGAGTTTCTCAATGTTGGCTTCATTTCACTCTTTGGTCGTGCATGCATTGTACCTACTTAATATCTACCTTTTGACTACCTAGTATCTAAGTGGAATTTTGCATGGTTTATCATGCTCTGGTTCGGGCAATTAATCTTGGCATTATAGTATTATATTAAGGTGCTATCTTTTTTTGCCTACTTTTTTTAAATAACTGATCTTCATGAGTTTGGATTGTTTTGCTTTAAAGAAGTGCCAAGTGGCAGTTTTATTATGTGTGGCTCTTCCTTCTACTCTGTTCGTTCAAATCTAATTTCTCTTGTTTTATTCCTTAACTATCCTTTATTCCTTTTGTTGACAAATTTTGTATTATAAAATGGCATTTCATTGTTTAGAAGAGTCTTTGGCAATCTTCATTTTAAGTAATATGTAGCGTTTTCATAATCATTTCCTCTATACCTTTTTTTTTTGTATGTCTTAAATCTTGGCATAGTAAATTAATTTAATCCACCAAATGATTAATTAATTCTTTCACGGTAAATTGAATTAAAATGGTATATGTTTGTCTCATTATGTTTACCTTTATTTTTGGTTGAAAACTTTTTGACAGGTGAAAGTTTATGAAAAAATAAAGTTTTGAGCTAACTTAGCCTGTTTTTTAAAATAAAAAAATCTATTCCATTCCACATAAGACAATACAAGAATCCGCTATCTTTTCTTTATTCAAAACAAGTCAAAAAGTTTTTTTTTACTCTCTTGTGGAATTAGTTTTTTTTTTTTAACTATTTGGTACGAGTCAATTTCACAAATAAGTGCATTCTATATCTTTAATTAAAAATTAATGTAGCCCCTCTATTGTTTTTTTTTCTTAAAGAAAACCTTTAAATATTTAATTAATATTTTATAATGATGATTTATTTAAAGCTTTATAGTTTTTATTATATATTTCTAATAACAATTGTATAATTTTTATTGTTTTTTGTTTGGTAAGATATTTTTTGATATTTGGTATTTTAGATTTTTTCTATTTGTAACGTTTTTTAAAATTTGTAAGTTATATTTTATTTTATTAAATCAATTTTTGTTATAATATGATTTCATAAATAAAATGAGGTTTTAATTCACGATCTTAAGTATTAAATTGTGACAAAGACAATGAGATTCATGCATTAAATTGTTATATTGAATGCCAAAATCAAACCATTCTTTTTTTTGTAAAACTTGCACAATGAAAAACCAAGCGAAATGCAGTTTTTACTTGACTCTCTAATAACTCAACTTGAAAAATTTAAAAATACACAAATTTGTAATGTTGCTTCTTCATCTCCTAATGAGAGTATTATTTCACCAAATATCATTTCTAACCCTGGTTTTAAAATAATGTAATCTATGGGTTATTCTAACGGTGGCCTTGGTAAGTGTGAAACTAGTATTCTTGAACTTATTTTGCCTAATTCTAATGAAAATTGTAAAGGTCTTAGTTTTAATGATTTAAATGATTCTAATAAAAATTTGACATCATATTGTCCTCTACACCAAAGGACTTATAATGCAACTTATTTTGATTATATTTCTTAGAACACTCATGTTTTGGTTAAAAATAACAAGCCTTGTGTGTATTTTGAAAAATATTGGTATCATATCTTTATATATTAGAAATTACATCCATATAAATCTTGTGGTAAATCTATTCATGACACTTTGCATTGTTGCAAAACAACTAAATCTTCTATCTCTAAGGGTAAAATTATTTGGATTCGTAAAAATGATGAATATTTTAGAGAGTTTGATGTGTCTTTATATGATGCTTTTTCGATTGTTTCTTATTATCTATCTCCATTTCAATTAACTAAATCTCTCTTATAAGAGAAGTTGTCTTTGCTCATATTTTCTTAGTTGTATATCTACTTTTATTATATTATGTATTTAAATTATATTTTTGGCATATTGGTTACTTAATTTGAAAGATTGGTTTTAGTTTGTTTGTCTTGAAAGTTCTAAGATCATTTCTCCTTGTTGGTCTTTGTTCTGTTGTGAATCAAACGCATTCTTCAAAGAGGATTTTTGGAGATTCTTAGATCACACTTTCATCCTTACAAATTTTGATGACCTCTTCTATTTTTCTTTATTCTCTCAACTTTTACAATTTCTCTTGAAAAAAATGTTATATTAAAGGGGAGTATTATATAATTTTAATTCCCTTTCTTGTTAGTAAAATTTTTTATCCATTTTTATAACTTCAAATTAAGCGTAAGGGGGAGTGTTGAAGAATTAATCTTATTTGAGTTCACTATAGATTTTTAGGTTTATTTCAGGTCTTATTTGTATGTGTATTTATTATATTTATAAATTCATTTTATCCTAGACTTATAAGGTGTTAATCACGTTTCTAATTCGTTTATTGGATGTGAAATTACTTGAATGTAACTCTTCTCTTCCTACATGGCACACACATCCTCCTCACTTGTGAGAGGATTAATGACACTCAGTACATATGCTGAAACTTGTTCTTGTAACTCTTTTTCTCTATTAACTCTAAATAAAGAGCTATCCTCTCCCATTTTTTTACACTTGCTACAACACACAACAATCTTGTTGATCTAGTCTTGCTTTTGAATTATTGATGCTCTTTTGGTCTAAGGCCATTCTTCTCCTAGCTTCTTCATGCTATTATAATTGAAGATTCATTGTTGAAATATTTTAATAGTAGTGTGAAGTTTTTATATATTTGATGGTTTTTCCACTTGTCACATCTGTCTAAACTTTGTATCTTGTTTCTATCAAGGTGATGTTATTTTGTATACATTTGATATTTACTTAAATGCTATTTTGACCTAGGCAATAAATTTAATAACTAAAAGGGTATATAAATTGAGAGTCAACTATTTTTAATGTCTAAGTGGTGTTGTGTTTTAAACACACTATGATGTGAGGGGATTTCATGTTCAAATACCTAGCGTTTAAATAGTTTCCTTGAAGTTTGATTTTTGACATCAACTTACTAAAATCTAAAGTTGAGTTGGGAACTTTGGG
This sequence comes from Torreya grandis, assembly GCA_037957365.1. Lineage (NCBI taxonomy): Eukaryota > Viridiplantae > Streptophyta > Pinopsida > Cupressales > Taxaceae > Torreya > Torreya grandis. The sequence continues at coordinate 2,981,194 of JARHVA010000228.1, read as the reverse complement.
ACCAGACCCATTTATGTGTATTTATTAAATCAACTTTTTTTGCAGTTTTATGCCTCACGTATTAAAAGGTATTTATAGGATTCCCCTTAGATAATATTATGAAAACCTTAAATCTAGGTGAGTGATTTTACTGTTTGAATTTGGTGCATTGGTTAACGATTAGTGCTAAGAAGTTACTTAATACATACCCTTGAAAATAGATTTAGTGAGCTCTGAGAATGAAATATCCTCCATAGTTAGTGCCTTGAAACATCCAATTGACATTATTTAATGAGTTAGTAGCAAGGAAATCATAAAACTTATTCAAGTCCTTTATCCTAATTTTATACATTTTTGTGAATTGTATGTATGTTTAAAATATGAACCTATTTATTTTGATTCCTTGTAAAATCCATGTGTTGAAATCATTTTGATTGAAAAAAAAAACTAAGTTTTAAAACTAAACCATAATCATATCCAAAGTTTAAAAAATCAAAGTCCCAAGTTATAAAAAAACTCAATAAACTTGTTGTCAATCATATTAATTTCTAGTGTTATTCTTTCATTTTTATTGTTGAATCAAGTCTTTTTATAAATGTCACCTATCATAAGGCACATGTCTATGTTGAACAACCCTAGGTTGAGGGAGGAGCCTTTTAGTAATGACCCTTTTAACTTTGGTAACCAATAACATCAAGTTGAGATCCATGAAATCCATGATAATGAGGAAGAAGAAGGACCTTACCAAGAGGAGAATAGACCTGGATCCATCTTACCCCATTAAAAAATCATTGAATATATCCCAACTAATAATAATTAGGTCTTGATCCATGTTTTGAGTGTAGCAACTAAGTTTCCTCTAGATTTTGATGTCTAAAACTTACATCACTTGATTGTTAGGAATGAAGCAACATCCCCCATCCAAGATCAATCCACATATCATGGCTCCTTATGGAATAACAAGGTCATCATAAGTCCAACTAATCCTTAATCCCAATTTTACATTGACAAAGGAAAAACTATCAAGAATAAACAAACATCCAAACCAAGCCATGTGTTTTCTAGCAAAGCTCAGGTCCAACAATTAAATCAAGAGATTGCCAATATTCAAGCCAACACAACAAACAATTCCTTGGTCATTCAGTCTATGAATCCAAATCCAAGCAATCATAATATTAATATAGGATTAGCTCAAACCAATTTGAATTAAAATGCATATTTGAGTCCACCCATCATTAATCCCAATCTAAAATAGAGTTTGAATGCCAATGATGAGTAATTTTGGGCAATATAATACAATGGTTACTATTATATTTCTTTATGGCTTTGCCATTATTGAGAAATTAAATGGTTGAATTAATGATCTTCACATCCCATGTCGATCCCTAGGAATCTCAATCAGATGTCCCTATTTCTAGGCTTTCTAAATGTCAAAATAAGTTCATATAATGTAATTATGGGGGTAAATTGATTGGGATCTGAATTTCCATCTAATGCTTTATTCTATGATGGATTGCATTCTTATTGGAAAGAGATAGCCTCTTTGCTTAATCACTATGTCAAAAGTACAAGTCCCTTGGTTCCAATTAGGAGACATCTATATTCACTGGTTGAAAAGCCCAACATGTTGAGGTCAAGCCAACTATAGGTGATCGAGATTATATTGGTGATTATAATGGAGAAATTATTTTTATTACAATGGCTCTATAAAAATAGAAACAACCAAGAAAAATTTAGAATTTGGATAAAAATTGAAGTGGACATGGATAAATACAATCAATACCAAGGTCAAAGTTGTAAATGCTCAAACCATTTGTGAATATTTTTCTTGGCCATCAGTCAAGGTGATCAAACATGGTGTGATGTGGTTGATGAAAAGTTATTTCCATACTATATTTAAGCATGATATGCACCAAAAATCATCAATATTCTAATTTCAAAACTTTGTGCAAAATGTGGACATGTCATTAAACTTTGAAAGTGTATGTTCTTGGGGTTCTTTGAGTCCATCGCCTTAAATTCCTTGCCATGACTTCTCACCATCATTACCCAACTCACCTTGAAATATTTCACCACTTTCATGATCTTTAAAAATGTATTTAGATGCCAAAATAAGCTCATGTAAATTAATTATGGGGGAAAACTGATCAGGATCTAAGTCATCATGTAATGCTTTAATCTACGATGGCTTGTATTCTTTGTACAAATAGATAGCCTCTTTGCCTAGTCACTATGTCAAAACTACAACTACATTGGTTTTAATCAGGGGACATCTGTATTATCTGGTTGAAGAGCCCAACATATTGGGGTTGGGACAATTATGGGTGATTGGGTTTTATCTTGGTGATTACAATGGAGAAATTATTCTCATTACAATGGCACTGGAAAAATTACAAACAAACAAGCTAAATTTAGGATTTTGCATTTGAAATTTGGATTAAAAAATGAAGTGGACATGAGTGCATACAATAAAGATCCAAGTTATAAATGCTCCAACCATTTATGATTATTTTTTTGAACCATCCATCGGGATGATCAAACACAATGTCACGCCATTGATGAAAAAATGTTTCCATATTGTACTTAAACATGATCTATGCCAACAATCATGAGCATTCCAATTCTAACCTTTGTACAAAATGTGTCATCCATATTTAGTGATAGAGTGCATTTGTTCAAATGTCTGAATTTGAATTTCTACAATCCAACCCCGAGCAATTGGATAAGTTGGTTCAATATGTGAAGAACCAAGCCACCCCTGTAGGACAAGAGGTTAGAAAGGTAACTCATGATCCCCCAAGGAACATGTCCACCCAAAACAATCTTGTCATTACTTCTCCTGCTGCTCTTGAGAAGACTGAACCATTTTATGTCTCCCTACTGATAAATGGACATCAGTTGAACAATTGCATCATAGACTCAGGTGCATCTGAAAATGTCATGCCTGTCAAAGTGGTAGAATTTCTTAGTCTCACACTAACCAAGACATTTGAGAGATGTTTCTCCATGGAGAACAAACAAGTGCCACTACTGGGACAAATCAAGGATGCCCAATTTGCATTTGCAACATTCCTAGACAAGAGAATCAAGATGACAGTGTTGGTGGCTGACGTCCCAGCCTCATTCGGCATTCTTCTTGGGTGAAATTTTAGAAAAGATGTTGGTGGTGAGTTAAGCATGGACCTATCCAAGGTGAGAATACCTATCAAAGGCGTCATGCAGAGATTGCTCCTTGAGAAGGAAGCAAAATATGTTGTCACTAAAACATTAGTGCCTGAAACTCAAATTCTGTTTGAGTCTTCAAGCATGAGTAATTACTTCTTATCCATGGAGGAGGTTCATGTGGTGATTGATGAAACTTCTAAAAATGACAATCTAAATATTGGCTCAGATGGAACAACAAAAGGATTGGTAGAATGTAGTAGAAGTGTAGAAGAATCCTCCACTCCAAATGAAGAAGAATCTAAGGTAAAAATAGTTCCTGATAATGTATGGATATTAGAATTTGATGGCAGCTATTCCTCTACCAGTTTAGAAGCTGGGATTGTGTTGATATCTCTTCAAGGAGATATTTTTCCTTCTTCATACAAGTTGCAATTTAGCAACACCAACAACACTGCTGAGTATGAATCTCTACTACTTGGATTGAAAGTGACCCAAAACAAGGGCCTTAAACTCTTTCATGCCAAAGGAGATGCTGAGTTGGTGGTTTTTAAGGTGAGGAACCTGTACCAAACCAAAAATGAGAGATTTTACTACTACCACAATCTGGTTTGGGATCAAATTGAAAATTTTGATACTTTTAGCATCTCTGTAGTTCCCAGGAAATTTAATGATCGAGCTGATGCTTTGGCTATTTTTGAAACTCTTTTGATTCCTCACCTAGATTTTAAAGGAGACAAGTACACTATAAAATTGGTCTTTCGACTAAGTGTGCCTAACAATTCCAATCATTGGCAAGTGTTCAATGGTGACAACCAAATAATTGCCTTCCTAGAATAAAAAGACAACTTTAAATAGCTTCACTTTGAAGGCAGTGAGCTCCAGAAGCTTGAACCAACCCCTGAATCAAGTTCAAATGCAAGTGAAGAATTCCTACAGTTGAAAGGGAATAAAATTCTCAAAGGATTGGTTTCCCTTGAAAAGCTGTTTGAAAAGCACGACAGGTTCATCAAACAACAACAGATGGACTCAAACTTCTCTCAAGAGTTTGATCAGATAAATTTGGATACCAAGGAAAATCCCAAGATGGTGAACATTAGGAAGTGCTGCACTCTAGAGGAGAGACTCTAATTTGCTGTTCTGCTCTGCCATTACATAGATATTTTGGCATAATCCTATGATGATCTTAAGTCACTTAGGCCTGAAGAAGTTCACCATGAAATTACTCTCAAGAGTGATTTAGTGCCTTATAAGCAAAAATCCAGGTAGTACAATCTAAAGATATCAGGTACTATTCGATCTAAAATATAGAAAATGCTGAATGCGAAAATAATTTTCCCAATCCATCATTCCACATGGATTGCCAACATAGTACCTGTGAGAAAAAAGAATGATGAAATTTGCCTCTGTGTGGACTTCAAAAATTTGAATCAGTCATCCTTAAAGGATAACTATCCTCTGCCCATCATGGACCAAGTTCTTCAGACAGTGACCGGTTCAGAGATGTTATCAATGTTGGATGACTTCTCAGGGTACAATCAAGTAGAAGTCAGTGAAGCAAACCAACACAAGATTGCCTTCACCACACCTTAGGCCACCTTTGCATATCAAAGAATGCCATTTGGCCTGATAAATGCTGGCACCACTTTCCAGAGAGCAATGAACCTTGATTTCAAAGATGAAATGAGTAAGTTCATTGTGGTATACCTTGATGACTTGACTGTCTTTTCTAAGTATCGCCCTGATCATGTGCACCATTTGCAACAAGTACTGGAACGCTACTGCTAGAATGGCATTTATCTAAATCCTAAGAAGTCTATTTTTGGAGTAACAGAAGGGAAATTTCTCAGACACATTGTATCCTGAGAAGGCATAAATATTGACTCAGACAGAGTCAAGTCCATCCAGGAGCTTACCCTGCCTACAAGTAAGACTACAGTTCACTCTTTCTTTAGAAAAGTGATTTTTTTATGAAGGTTCATCCCCGAGTTCACAGAGAAGACTTGCCATATCATAAATATGATGAAGGGAAAGACCACTTTCAACTAGACTGAAGAAGGCAAACTGGCATTTCAAGATATCAAGACAGCTATTTCTCATGCCCTAATTCTAGTTTGTCCAGATTATACCAAGGATTTCACAATGTATAGTTATGCTTTTGAGCACACACTTTTAGCAATTCTGGTTCAACAGAACAAAGAAGGTGTGGAATCTCCCATATCCTTCATGAACTTTCCTCTCAAAGCTCATGAACTGAAATATTCAAACATGGAGAAGCATGCTTATGTAGTGGTAAAGGTAGTAAAGCACTTTTACTTTTACATCCTAAATTCACATGTTACTACCCTGGTTCCTGATACCATAGTTAAATCCATATTAACTCAGCAGGAGTTTGGAACAAAAAGAGGCAATTAGATTGCTAAAATCTAGGAGTTTGATCTAGTCATCAAACTAATGAATCTAGTGCAGGGAAGGGGTCTTTGCCAATTGATTGCTGATAACAGACCAGAAGAAATAGGACATGAAGAAGTAGAAATTAAAGACACGCCAACAATCCTCTTTATCTCCACCATGAATGAGTGGTATTCGAACATTGTTCATTTCCTTACCTATGGTGAGTGTCTTGCTCACCTACCCGTAAAGAAAGGAGGACTGCTAAATTAAAAGTTGCCAATTTTGTCCTATGGGAAAATGGCCTGTATAAGAGGAACCTTGATGGAGTGTTCCTTCGCTGCATGGATAAAGGGCAGCAGAATTAACTTTTGAAGTCCTTCCATAATCTGGCCTGTGGAGGACATTTTTTTGTGCTTGTAACTGCCCATAAGATTATGTGAGCTAGGTATTACTGGCCTACTTTATTTCAAGATGCATACAAATGGGTATGAAAGTGTGAACTGTGCCAACAGTTCATTGGAAGACCCAAGTTAGTTGCTTTGCCTCTTAAGCCAGTGGTGATAGAAGAGCCATTTCAGCAATGGGGAATCAATTTCATTAGTGCTGTAAACCCATCTTCAAGTGCTGGACATGATTATGTCCTCACAACCATAGATTACTTCACTAAATAGGTGGAAGCAATTCTAACCAAGCATGCTACTTCAGAAGCTATTTCTTTAAGGAAAACATCATTTCCAGGTTTGGTGTCCCAACCAAGATTGTCACAGACAATGCAGCCTATTTATCTTCTCATGAGATCACTCAGTTCTATTGTCATTATGGGATTACCCTCTCCCACTCCTTTGATTATTTTCCACAAGGAAATGGCCAAGCAGAATCAAGTAATAAGAACTTGGTGACCATCATCAGGAAGCTGGTGGATGACAACCAACGAACTTGGCATAAAGCATTGGTTGATGCTTTATAGGCAGACAAAATTACACCCAAAAGGGTGATAGGTATGTCACCATTCCAACTTTTGTATGGTCTCAATGCAGAAATACCAATCACCCTGGAATTGCTAGCACTAAAATTGGCAAAGGTGGTCGAAGATCAGACATATGAAAGCTCCATTGATAAGAGGATCATGTGATTAACTGAGTTGGATGAGCAACGAACTATGGTGGTGGACCAAATTGCTATGCATCAAAGTTTGGTGAAGAACTCTTTGAACAAAAATTAAAAACCCATGATTTCTAGATTGGAGATCAAGTCCTATTATGGGACAAAAGGAGAGAACCAAAGGGAATGCATGGGAAGTTTGATTCCCTATGGAGAGGCCTGTTTACTATCCATCAACTCAATGGTGAAAATAGTTTCCTGTTGAAGTATCAAGATGGCATGCCATTTTTTCTGCCTCACAATGGGTAGCATCTGAAGCACTTCAATTCTTGAAGTATCAGATAAGATCATCTGTACATATGTATATTTGTATGGTCTTTAATTCTATTTTGTGCTTTTCATTTTTATTTTTGGTACCTTTCTTTTTTGAGTAGCATGAATCCGTAGCTCAATGGCATACTTAAAGGCACTGGAGATTTTGGTTTCTACTCCCCTCAACTGTTTCAAAATTTCAACTGAAGGAAGTTACTCAATTGGAGCTAGCTATTGTTTCCAAAATCTGTCACTCATTTTTGGGACAACATATGAACTATTTTGGTCCTGCAGGCCAAAATTCTCTTTTCTCTTCTCAAAAAAATGTTATGAGTATTCAAATTCTCCATTATTCAAGCTTTTTTAGCTAAGGGACTCGCAAGTTCAATATGTTCAACAACTTCAACAGGCAAGCTCTCACAAAGGAACAAGTTTCCAACACTTAGGCAATTTTAAGGTTGGTTCAACACCGAGTTTCAACCAGAAGGTCCATCGACAAAATTCAAACAAAGGATTAAACCATTAAACCATTGAACCCCACTTGCAAAGGTTCAATGGTTTAATGGGTTCAAAGGTTCAATGACGTCAATAGACTCAAAGAGTTAAGCATTTTGGCAAGAGTTTAAAGTTCAGCCACTTCAGCAAGTTCAATGGCTTCGAAAGACTTAGAAGAAAAGAAGAAAGATTGAACTCAATAAACTATTGAACCTTGAACCAAAATGGTTCAAAGGTTCAAGGTTCAATGAGTTCAAATGATTGGTTCAAAGAAATTGGTTCAAGTGGTCAATTGAATGAGTGGAACATAGTATTGAACCGTTGAACCATTGAACCAAAGTTGGTTCAATCGAATGGTTCAAAGGAGTCCCCCAAACCCCAAAGGGCAAGTGCCCTTGTGGAGGGTAGTGAACAAAAGGGAACAAAAAGATACCTTTTGGAAGGATTTTTTGCAGTGAAAATTTACAAGTGAAATCCTTCAGACAAATTGTCCGAAGGAATTCCTTCAAAAATTTTGTTCGAAGGAATGATGAAAGGCTTGACGGGAAGCGACCAAGGCAAATGAAAGAAATCCTTCAGACAAAATGTTTGAAGGAATTCCTTTGGACATTTTGTCCAAAGGATTTTAAGAAGGCCACCTGAAGGACCTCGAAAGGCAGGTACCCTTACGGGGGACTCTCGACGACCAAAAAATGGACCTTTCTCAAGGCTTGAAGGTACACCTTCCCTTCGAGGGGTTTCAAAGATATAAAGCTAAAGGAATGATTCTACAGACTCCGTAGGGCTGATTTCTACAGACTCTGCACGTTGATTTCTATGGAATCTGTAGGCTGATTTCTACGGACTCCATAGGGCTGATTTTTACAGACTCTACAAGCTAATTTCTACGGACTCCTCAGGATTGATTCTATGGAATCCTCAGGCTTGATTCTATAAACTCTGTAGGCTTGGTTCTATGGACTCTATAGGATTTGAAGAAGGAGGCCACCTGAAGGACCCCGAAGGGTAGCTACCCTTGCAGGGGGCTCTCGGTGACTAGGGAATGGACCTTTCTCAAGGCTTGAAGGGACACCTTCCCTTCGAGGGGTCCTAAAGACATAAAGCTGAAAGAATTTCAAAGCTCGAGAGACATAGAGAAAATAAAGGCTTCTAAGAAAGAGGATGAACCGTTAAACCTTGAACCAAAATGGTTTAAAGGTTCAATGGGTTCAATGAAAGATCTAAGCAAAGGACAAAAGTGAAAGATTCCAGAGACCAGTTCAAAGAGATGGTTCAAGCGAATGAACCAGGAAAGTAAATGAACCAGGAAAGTGGATGAACCAAAGAAATGAATTAACCAAAGAAGTGATGGAACCAAGGAGCCGAGAAGGCCACCTGAACCATTGAACTAGTGAACCAATGACATCCTCATGGACGTCAAATTTAGGGTAATGGAATATCCATTGATTTTAAAATGTGGCACAAAACCTGAAAACAAACTCAATGACCAATTGAAGAGGAAGCTAAAAGAGCCAACAGAAAGGGAAAAGATAGCTGAGAGCTCAAATTGTAACAAGAAAGAGGGAAAGACCAGAAATATCTATGTAGGAGTTATTTCCAGTAGGTGGAACAGTCCACTAAGTAGGCATCTGAGCTCGCAAGCATTAAAAGGTTAATGTGTGGCTTATTTTTCTCCCTTGGAATAAAAGTGAGGGGATAGTCATGTACATATTCAGAGAAAGATCAGACAACCCATGCTGAGGAGAAGATATTTTGAGATGAATTGACATGCCACAATTAAGGTAGATGCCCTATTCTAGCATGGCCCCTTGACAAAACTAAAAATGCATTCAAGGCATTAAATGTAGCATGGGCCATTATATGAAAGAAATTGCTAAGTATTTCTTGGCTGCTATATATTTTAATCTCCTATTTGATGAGGGGGAGATCTTTTTGGTTATAGAAGAAAAACTCTACCAAAATTGTGAGGCGATCACTGAGACTTTGAGCTCAGATTGTTAATCATATTTCTTTGTTTGAATGAGAAAGCAAGTTACTTTCAGACTTTGTGCTGTAATAGCTTGTGTCATTTAGGAGATTATTCTTATGTCTATTTCCTGAATGCATTCTTGTCTATTTAATGAAATAAATAGAATTAGTAGAAGTAATCAGGAAGGTGTCCTGAAGCCAACTGTGGGAAGACTTTGTGCTGCCACAATTGTCTTTAGTGTGTTTGTTTTCAATTTATTTCTGTGTAAAGGATCTTGGGATGAATTTGTGCCCCTATTATCCTTCATATTTCACTCTTAGGTAGTTGAGGTGGAGACTTTATGCTACACCTTTTTCTGCTGGTTACTACGCCCCCTGTTAACAGTTACTTGTTACCTATCAGAAAGAACTCTTGCTGTTTGCTGCAAGACCACTTTTGAAAGAAGAGAAGTGCCTTCAATATTTTCACCTAGATTTATCCTTTGTTAACATCATCTCTGAAAGAAGAGGGATGGATGGTGTTGTCCTACCCCTGAGTGTTATTTTCTGTATATATATATATATATATATATATATATATAGCTCCTCGTAGTTACAAGGAACCTTTCCTTGATGAGAGGAGAGATTTGTCCCCTTTTGATGTGGTAAACCTGCACACTTGGCTGACCAATCTCCTTATGTTATGGTTGAAACTACCTATTTTGTTCATCAGTTAGCTGGTGACAATATATTCACCCAACATAATGGATAAAATATTTAAATGGATACATGTCCATAGACTGTTCACTTCTGTGGCTACCTTGGAAAGGAGTTTTAAATCAAATCAAAGTGGAAAGATAACCTATAATGAAACATATGATCACATAATACAATGATGTTAATAAAAAGGTGAACATAGTTGACTCTAATTTGGGATTTTTCACTCTCAAAACTACTAAAGTAAGTAGCTCTAAGCCTTCTCATACTGTCTATAGTTTGTGGAAGCTACATTTTGATGGGGCTAGGTGTAAATATGGATCTAGGGTGGGCATTATTCTAACTGACCCTATTAGTAATAAATATCATTCTTCTTACAGACTCTAGTTCTCATGTACCTACAACCTTGCAGAATATGAGGTTATCAACTTAGGACTATAATTTGCAATGAAAAAAAGGGTCAAGGAACTACTAGTTTATGGTGACTTAGAACTAGTAGTCAATCAGGTAAGAAACAAGTATCAATGCAAATTATCCTACCTCAAGAGGTACAAATTTAGGGTTTGGGATATAGTTGAGTATTTTGATGCTTTCAATATTACATCTATCCCTAGGAAGGAAAATAGAACTACTGATGAACTATCCTCTACTATAGTTAATCTCATGCCTGACTAGGACTCACCATATTTCAGCATTGAGTTAGTACCTTGTGCTTCTATCCCAGACAATGTTAACCATCTACAAGTCTTTAGTGATGACCAACAAATCCTAAACTTCATGATCAATTCAAGAGCATTTGAGGCCCAAATCATAGATGAGGCTGATGAAACCACCCTTGAGAGTAAATTTGATAGCAAACTCATTCAACTGAATGACAATAAGATCTCCAAGGGAATGATTGTATTAGAAAGGTTGTTTGATTCGAATAAGTTGGCTGAAGCCTCTAAGATTCCCAAAGTGAGTTGGAAGGATTACAATGTAGTTGATCTTGGACCTCAAGATCAGCCTCAACTGGTCAACATTGGAAAAGTTTATACTAGTGTTCAAAACAAAAGGGCCAAAGAGATGTTAACAAAATACAAAGATGTGATAGCTTGGTCATATGATGACTTGAAGATTTTTGATCCAAGAGTCATCACTCATATGATACCTCTCAAAGAGGATTGAAAACATTTTAAACAAAAGCAGAGGCCTATAAACCTTATTTTAGATCCCATGACTTTTAAAGAAGTCAAGAGATTATTAGGTGTTAGAATTTTATTTCCCATCAGGCACTCTACCTGGGTTGCCAATTTGGTGCCAGTTAGAAAAAATAATGGTGAAATTAGACTGTGTATTGAGTTAAAAAATTTGAATAGAGCATCTAAAAAGGATAATTATCCTCTTCCCTCTGTTGACTAGGTAATACAAATTATTTCTGGTTCAGCCATGATGTCTTTTCTGGATGGTTTTTCAGGGTACAATCAAGTGTTGGTAGACAAGAAAAATATAATGAAGATGACATTCACAACTAAGTGGGGCACCTTTGCATACAAAAGAATGACTTTTGGATTGATAAACACATAAGCCATGTTTCAAAGGGCCATGGACCATGTCTTCCAAGGCTTAATTGGTAAGTGCATTATAATTTACATGGACTATCTAACTATTTTCTCTAAGAACAGGGAAGACCATTTCATGCATTTACAATAGGTATTTGAAAGGTGTAGAAGGTATGGAATTTACCTCAACCCTAAGAATTTTTTTTGTCACTGAGGGTAAATTTTTAGGCCATGTTATTAATAAATATGGAATCTCCATAGATCTTGAAAGAGTGGAAGTTATATCAAAGATAGAGCCTCCCAATAGTAGAAAAGAATTGAAATCATTTTTTGACAAAATAAACTTTATGAGAAAATTTATTTTTGGCTTTACAAAAATTGTCAAACCATTGAATGATATGCTGAAAAAGGATGCTAAAGTCTCATAGAATGACAAGTCGAAGAAGGCCTTTAGGGACACCAAAAGGGCAATTAGTCAAGCTCTAGTCTTGATAAGTCCAAAATTTTCAAAGGATTTATTCCTTTACTCTTTTACCTCTGAGCACACCATTGTTGTTGTTTTAGCACAAAACATTGATGGGTGTGAGCATCCAATTGATTTTATGAGCACTAACTTTAAAAATGTTGAATTAAACTATCCTTTGATTGATAAACAAGCTTTTGCATTATTCAAGGCCATCAATAAATTTAGGCACTACATTCTTAGGAATAAAGTGCATATCATTCTTCCCGATCCAACCATTAAGTTAATGTTAAGTCAGAATGATCTTGGAGAATGAATAGGTAAGTGGATGTTTGTTCTTCAATAATATGACATAGAGATGAAGACTTCAAAGTTGGTAAGGTGTCAAGGTTTGATCTAAATAATTTCCAATACTAACCCCAAACTAAGTATTATAGAGGTTGATCAATAGAATTTTTAACCTAAGGACTAGTATGATCCCATCATTCATTTACTGATCAAAGGCACTTGTCCTGCAAGACTAACCAAAGAATAGAAGAGAGCTCTAAGGATTAAAGTAGCTCACTACCTAATCAAGAATGGTATCCCATACCAAAATAACTTTGAAGTTGTGTACCTGAGATGTGTTTCCAAGGAAGAAGCTACTAAAATAATGATCACATTTCATGAAAAGTTAGGAAGTGAACATCCATCTGGAAGAACCATGAGATGTGTTTCCAAGGAAGAAGCTACTAAAATAATGAGCACATTTCATGAAAATTTAGGAAGTGGACATCCATCTAGAATAACCACAACACACAATATCCTTAGGGTTGGTTACTATTGGCCCACCATCATCAAAGATACTCATAAGCATGTAAGAGAATGCCATTCATGCTAGATCTTTAGCAAAAAATAATCCAAATCATCAATGCATTTACAACCAGTAATGATTAATAAACCCTTTACACAATGGGGGATAGATTTGATTAGAGTAATCAACCCTAACTCATCAGAGGGTCCCAAATATGTTCTACCAACAATTGACTATTGCACTAAATGGATTGAAGTAGTAGCCACCAAGCAATGCAAAACAAAAGAAGTGATCAAGTTCTTAGAGGAGAATATATGTACCAAATTTGGGACTGTACTCTCTTTGGTATGTGATAATGGGTCGTCATTCACATCCATAGAGATGATATAATGGGCATATGATAACAACATTATTCTCAATTTCTCATCTAACCATTATCCTCAAGGTAACGGGGTGTCTGAATCAACAAACAAGAACTTGATGAAGGAAATTAAGAAGTTTGCTAAAAACAAACCTAGTACATGGCATAAGCTCCTCAAATATGCCCTTTGGGTAGATATAAAAAGAGTTAATAAGGACCTTAAAGCATACCATTTCTTATTAATATATGGACAAGAACCCATGTTCCCCATCACACTTAAGCTGATAACTTACAAGTTTATGCAAGAGTATATGGAGGAAGACCAAGAATTTGAAAATTCAAAGCTGTTAGACATTATTCAGATGGAAGATGCTTGAAAAGAATCTTTTGATAAATTTAGTAGGTAGTAGGCTACAATAAAGAGGTGGTTTGACAAATGATCAAAGATAAAGGTGTTCAAACAAGGAGATTTAGTTCTTCTTTGGGATAAAGCATCTGAACCCAAGGGCAAACATGGAAAGTTCACACCTCTATGGATTGATCCCTATCAAATTTCAAATACACTTGGAGATAACACCTTCAAACTAAAGGACCTACAAGGAGTAGAATTTACACTACCCACTAATGGGTAGTATCTCAAACATTACTTCTCTGCTGCTCCCCCAAGGATCTTCATGGAGTAAATATGTAAGAATGGTTATAATTAGTTTAGGTGAGCTAGTTTAGTTTCATTTTAGTCATTTTCCTTCCTATCCCTTTTTTGTACATAAGTTTGTATATATTTACTTATCTTTCCTTTACTTTTTATTGTGTGTTTCCTTTCTGTTTCCGTGTTCCTTGCTTCTAATAAGTCATTTTAGGATAGCCCTCAACTCAAAGTTCATTTAGTTTGCTTAAAAACCCTAAAATTTCAAAATGCAGGTATGAACCTCATGCATATGTAGACCATGAATTTGAGATATGATCTTGATGTTATAATTCAAATAAAATAGTAAGGACTAATGGATAGGTTAACTATTCCATAAGAACTTAAACATTATCTTGATTGGGACTTGGTTTTAAGAAGAATTGTAAATGTAGAATGAAAGCTTAATCTATTGAGGCATAATCACGCTTGCACTTAACAAACATCCTTTCCTAGGACAAAGGCTACAACCATAGGTGATTATACACATAATATTTTAAAACTTTTATTGATTACTGATACTTTGTATTTTGCAGGAACCTGTCAAGTCTCATTCTCTTTGAGTGCATGCCTTAAGGGGTGCACTAGGAAAGGGGTGGGCAAACCATCAGTGCTTCATAAGATTGTTTTTCCTTTTACCACTTTCCATCTACACACTTGTCACCTAAAACCATTAACCCTATTCTTATATTACTTAGTCCTACCTATTCTAGTCTTTTCCCCTTTCCATTCTTCCTTTTCTTGCCTTAACACTCTTTTAGATAGTTGGTTCTACTAGGTTGACTGGGTCAACCCAGTACAGTCTAGGGGTATTTTTCACTTACTTAGCTTGTTAGCCTTTCAGCCGACCTAGGTCAGACCTAGTGAATTATCCCCAAAAATACACTAGGTTGACTGGGTCAACCCTATACAATCGATGTTTCTAGGAGGATTTAAGGAAAGATCTACCTATATATACAAGTTCATTTCCCACCATATTAGAAGAGAAGAATTATTAGCAAATAAGTGCCAACAAACATCTGCTTATTGACCATTCTACTTGAGGAATAAAGCTTAAGGTTATATACTTTCTTTGGAGATATAGATCTTGTCTTGTGGAGAAGTCTTTTGGATGCTTATATAGTTTGTGTAGCCTAGACCTGATTTATTTTAGTTATCCTTACATACCACAATAATCTCTTATGAAGTACCTTGGCCAAGGGAAAAATTGAGGCTTGACAGGTTCATCTTCAAAGGTAAGTATTCCTAACTTTATTTCTCCTTTGTAAGAGTAGATAGATAATGCATTTGTATTCTCCTCCCATGTATTAGGACTTTGTATACATTGACATGAGTATATGTATTCTAATACATGTTTAGTTTAGATTTTTTTTTTGTTTCTAACCCCCACTTTGTGCCACAAGCTTTGGTGTGCACTAGATTAAATTTTAATTTCTTGTTATTAGAATAAGTGAATGCTTTAAACCTTATGACTCCATTAGGGTTGTTGTGAAATTGTGTTAGACTATAGGTTTTGGAACCCTTCCTAGCATGATATGTTGTGACAAGTGATGCCCTAATCATGTCTAGCAGATCCCCATATTGGTCATGCTCTTGCTTAACAAGTGTATCCCCAATTAGAAGTGTAGGTAAGCTTTATCTTCTATGAGCCAAGATTGATTTATGGACATGGTGAATTTTTTATTGCATACATTCTGGTAAACCCAATGTAAAACTAACCCTTGTAGGATTTATTTCACTTTATTTCATTCCTTTTTATCATATATTTTGACATGCTAGATCAATTTTGTTGACCCAGTTACTTTTATTTGTGTGTAGGTTTCTAAGAACAAGAAATTGGATCAACCCAGTTGACTCAGTATAGGTTTATATCCTTTTAAACACCCATTTTAGCCTACTATGTCGACCTAGTTGACCCCTTATAATTTCATCACTCTGTAATAGGTTCCTGTACAACTTGATTAATTCTATCAACCTAATTTCTAGGTTTTGTAAACATACTTCAAGGTTCTTCATCAAAAATCTTCTATCATTGCATCTTTGATCCACTAAGGTTCCTTTCTACCTCTCTATTTATTTCTTTTATGTCTTTCCTTTCATAATTTGTAGTCTTTAAAACTACCCTTGCATAGTTAATTGGATCGACCCTATTGACCCAGTTCTGTGTTCTATGTGTTGTTTGAAATAACTGGATCAACCTTGCCAACCCAGTTCATTTTTAGACTTTACTTCCATAATATAGGTTTGACCCTATCGACCCTATTCTATATTTTTTACATATAGTGTCAATATTATACCTTGTTTCAAAGCTGAAATTAACCTCATGTCTATTAGTAATTAATTCACACTTTATTTTCCTATTACTTGTATGCTTAAAATAAATCACATAGTCTAATTAAAGGATTTCTAATTAATCACTTAGTTTCACTATTTCTATTTTATTCACACATGACCAAATCATGAAAAAATAAATAAGCACTTTAAAAATTATGTCCACCCTAGGCCAACGTACTTGGATTTCATCACCAAAGGGGAAGCCTACTTGATGCGTTGGTCAACTATAAAACATGGTTAATGGTATATTATAGATAAGTACCTGACACCTTTATCATTGTGGTGTGTGAAGTGAGGGGGTAGGCCCCAATACCAAACTTGTATCATTACCACTATAGTCCCTTTCAGCCTAAACTACCTAAAAACATCCTTATATTTCTATTTAGTACCCTGCTTATAACCAACTTCCAATCACATTAAAAATCATATTTTTATAGTCTACTAAACATTCAGGTCAACCAATTAGTTAAATATTTACTTTTCAAGTTGATTTCTTGATCTTTGTTTAATTGTGTGTACAAAATCTTGCATTAGCCAATGTTAGTGTAAGATTATATTTTGTGTGTTTCAATTGGATTGGCCATTGTTAATCCAATTGAATATCTATTTTCTTTTAGTAATTACTATTTTTTGTTACTTTGAAACTTATCTTGTTTCATTTTCACAATTTAATTTAGGATTTTTAAATTCCCTATCTATTGTACTGGATCAACCTAGTCAACCCAATAGCTTTTTTGCCTTCTATACACTGTAATGGATCAACCTAGTTGACCTTGTACAATTTTAGAATCCCTATTTCTATGATATGTCAACTCAATCAACCCTATACTATTTTAGTCACCTCCTTATCCTTTACTTTCTCATCTCTCTTCTTTTCCCTTCATCATGAACTTTCTATTGGATAATGACACTGAGTTACAGTCAACAAACATGATGAACTTTACCAATCCTAATAGGGTCTCCATAGACAAAGTAGGGATCCTATTTTGGATGCTAGTAATGTTCATATTACCACTCGCACAATGAACTATGGGACCCCTCCTCATACCTCTTCACATCATAATCCTCTTTTCTCATTAGAAGACCAACCTGAGTTAGAGTATACTCTTGAAATTCTTTTATTTATTTTTGAATTTCCTCAACATCGAGGAAAGGATCCTTCTAACAATTATAACCTCATAATTAGTGGTCAAACCTAAGAGCCTCATTCACCTACTCATACATTCTCAATAGGATTTAGAGGTACCACTTTCTTTGGTTCTTATCCTCTTCCTTTAATTTTGATTCCTTATGCCATGACATCTTCTTCTCTAACCTCTTCTACCTCCATGCCTAGTATCTAAACTAACATGGCAGGTTCTACATCTAGTGGGTCTCTCATAAAGTCCACTATCATTAATCCTTACACTATTTCATTATTTTTTACCCAAGGCAATCATGCTTCTGGTGCCTCTTCGTCTCAACCATTCACTATTCCATTTTTTGCTTCACAAGAAAATTTTGCCACTAGTGCCTCACATTCTCACAATTCATCTCAAACTCATATCAACACTAGTAGTGGTACCCAAGCCACTAATACCAATTATAATGCTTCTAATGTTAATCAAACACACTAAATTTTATTGTAAACTCTCAATCAAATGAATAAATTTCAAGCTCATAACATAAATCAAATGATGAGAATGCAAAACCACCTTCTTAATCTTCAATCTCATCCATAACCAATGGCTTGGGGCACACATAACCAAAATGTTCCCCCTCCTCTTCAAGATTCTGAAGGAAATCTCATTCCTCAACCTCCTTTAGTCAATAAAACCATTAAGCATCTAAAAAATTAACCTCTCACTACTCAAATTGCTAACATTGATATAGGAGGTATATCACCTATAATTTCTTATAACAGATCAATTGATCCTACCCTTCACCTAAAAATATTTGGAAAATTTACAAGGATTGGGTCAAGTTAAACACCTTTGTTGCTACCAATATTCTAGCCAAAATGTTCATGAGTGATGCCTTCGATTGGTACAATTAACTTAGAGTTCATACCATTTCTAGTTTGGAAGACTTAGTAAATGCTTTAGTTCAAGAATTCTAAACTAATGATCTTCCTGAAAACACTTTGGCTCATTTCATTAATTGACAACAAAATGAGAATGAAATTACCCAAGTCTTTTGTAAGATATGGAAAACTTTGTTAAATAAATGTGAACATAACATGGCAGATGACAATCTTTTTCATCTATTTACAAATGCTCTCTTTCCTAAACTATAATATTAGGTTTATACTCTCTCTCCACATATATTGGAGGAGGCTATTGACCAAGCTAAAAGACAAGATATCCTGTTGCATTGACTCAAGCCACTCCAACCTTCTACAGGTAATCATTTATTACTAAAGAATAAAAATCACAATATCAGTAATGATGGTGTTACCGATTCTTATGACACCATTCACAATGTTCAAGCTATTGTTCCTAACCCTTCTTCAGAATCAAATCCTTATTGTCAACAATATATTAATCCTCATTTATCTTCACCAAATAACATCAATGTTCACAAACCTATATCCTCAGTTGAATTGCTTAAACATCTACCCATGCCTCTTCCATGAGAGCTCGACCCTACTCGATCTATGAAATCCTGGTATGATCATAACAGATTTTGTTGGTTTCATGCTAGTTGGGGTCATTCTCATGAGAGCTGTAGACAAATTCATAATTTATCTATGGATTTTCTTCTTGGCCCTAATTTTGATGATGATTCCATTATCCATAAGTGTCAACAAGCCTATGAGATTGCTTTTAAGGACTATAGAACACATGACAAAACTCAAGCCTTAAATCAAGAAAATGCTCATTTAGCTATCTATAAAGATCCTTTACCTAATCATCAACTGATTCAAGACACTCAAGACAAACCCACCCCTTCCAGCAATAATGTAGAAAGTCTTGCTAAACCAAATTTTGAAGAAAATGTGGTTAGCATGACTAATATGTGAAGGGTGGTGGATTTCATTGATTCCGAACCTATCTACACACCTCCTTCATCTAAGACATATCGTGTTATCTAGGATTCTTCTCTAACTCATTTAAATGAGTTAGGACGAGTTGACCTTATTACTTTTAATGATCCAATTTTTGATTCCCCCTTGGATAACACATCCCATGCTATTTATACCACTCTTCCATCATCTTCTAATACTAATGATAACCAAGCTCTACTAACACTTCTTCTTACCATTCTCAAAATCAATCTAAACCAACCACTTATTTATCCCCACATGATTTACAACCTTATTCTAAACCTCCTTATTCTTCTTACTAACATAAATTTCAATGCACTTCAACTCTTCCTTTTGAGGACCTCCTTAACCATTACGTACTTATATCTAATAACCTTCTTAAAGGCTATGATGAGTGGGATCCCATTGTGGAGCTCACTAATCTCCCATCCCAAATTCTATTCTTTGAGCTCATCAGGACTTTTACACATCATAGAAACTATCTTATGAAACTATTATGTGAGATGAATGTCCCTCATCCTCCCCTAGTAAGACAGGAGGTAGTCTTATTTGGTTCCAAAGATAGTATTTTAAAACAATGTGAAGAGATGTCTATCAATGTTGATGAAACTATAAACACTTCTCTTTCTCTATGATTTACCATAGCTTCTATGATTCTCGATGACATTTTAATTCATACAGATGATCCTCCCTTATTTATTAGCATCTAAATAGGTGATATACAATTCAAGCATGCATGGATTAATGAGGGTTCTAGCACATGTGTTTCTTCTCTTGATTTCATTAAGACTCTTGGATATTCTAAATGCAATCTTAAGTGTACACGTAACACATGCCAAGGATACGATAGAAGACAAATTCCTCCTCTAGGTTATGTGTGGCTTCCCATTACCATCCCACCTATCATTGTTCATGTGAAGGTGATGATCTTTAATTTCCCCCTTTCTTATAACATCTTGCTTGGTAGGCCATGGACTCACCATATGAGAGTTATTATTTCTTCTGCCTACCAATGTGTTAAATTCCCTCACAATGGAGCCATTTATAGGATTCAATGTGACACTAACCCTTAGAATTTTGAATAATTCCAAGATCATGGTGTCTTCAATATTCCTACTCTTGAACCTTTGCCAAGTGTTCTATTTTTTGAGTCTCAATGTCTCAACTTTCTTGTTAATTCAACCTGAGGTTACGATGGGCATCCTAAGCTCATTGGTAACATTCCTCCCAATCATTTAGATTTTGATGATGATGAGCTTGATAAGATTAACTTAAAGGTCAAAACTTTCGATCTCTCACCTCATCTCATATCACAATTTTTTACTTCCTTGTAACCTCACTCTCAAAAGCCTCCTTGCGATGACATTCCCATAATCTTGACCAAGAATAGGAATTCTATTCACCATGCTTCATCAAATGACAAGGTTATCCCTCCATGTGTAATTGATATTCATACCCTAGATTATGATGATGGTTATTCCTTAGATAATCTATTCTTAAGTGGTCTTATACGTGCCCATGATATCAAGATTGTCCATTATCGTTATTATTTACTTGAGTCTTTTCTTGCATTTTATCATTTTCCTTCACTTATAATTCCTGATTTTTGCATTTTCCCCTTTATCATGGGGTAGAGATGATGCCAACACCTCCAATTGATGAGGATCCACATAAGACTATGCTCATGGATCGTGCTATGACTGGGCCTTACCATTTTGCTAAGACCTTGACCCTCAGCTAGTTTACCCCTGAAGTTAGTGAAACTCTCTTTAGACCTTATGTAGATCCCACCCCTCTCTCAGTAGAGTAGGATATAGTTGAGCCTCTTCCTACTCCTGCTATAGTTGATCCTATTTCTTCTCATACTATTCTTGAGCCTGCCCTTACATCTAATTCCATTACTCCTTTCATTGAGCCTAGTTTCATTACTTCCTCATCATCACCCTCTCTTGGTGATGGTTTACTTCCCTTTCCTAAGATGGCTCATCTACCCACCAAATGGGCTGATGAGGGTTATTTAGCTTCTTCCACTCTTATTTTACATCCTTTCATAAGTGCTTATACTAAAACCACTCAAAAACATATATATTTCTTCCATGAGATAGATAATCATTTTCCACCAATTATCTCATGTTATGACAATATATTAATACCTTGCATCCTTATTCCCCATCATCAAACAAAGCCATACCTCCCCTAAAGATACTTCCTGAATATTTTCCCAAGTATGGTGAGGTATATTATCTATGGCATTTATCACCCATCACATTGACCATTATCACATCCTACAACAACATTTCAAAGATCATGTTATAGCCATTCCTAGACCTTATACCACTCTTCCCATAGGTCATTCATATAATAATTCTCCTCCTCCTTCTCCTATTACTCCACCTCTATTGGTTCCATCCCCTCTTGTGGTCTCTTCATGACCTTTTATTCCTCCACTTATGATCCCTTCACTTGTGGACCTTGAGTCCTTCACCCATGGATCCTTCTCCACCAATGATTCATATATCTCTAGTAGATCCCACTTCCATGCATTCTCCTAAACAACCTTTGCCTAATTTTCCTCCTCAGTAGGATCTTTCAAGCATTCCAACTTTTTTAGTAGAGGAGATCAGAAAAAAAGTATTTGCCCAGTATTCATTGAAGATTGATGAAACTTTAGTAGTAGTTTGACTACAGCCTCATAGAGACTTATCTGATGTATTAGATAATGTATGTGGATAGATTTACTAGTATTTATGAGCACATGCATGGTGATTTCACATTTATATTGGATTGGACATGTGCTCCAATATCATTTCTATCTATTATATCATTTGACAAGTTGTCAAATTTTTACTTATTTTCTATCATGATTTCTTACTTATTGTACTATATATTTCTTATCTTATCATTCATGGTTTGCATATGGTTATCTTTTATTTATCAATGTTTTCCTTTCTTTTCCATAGAGTTTTTCTCAAAACTCTCTACTTGTGTCTTTATGATTGTTTTGATTTCTTATCCTTATTTTTCATAGATAATTTGTCATGGTGATTTGGTTATACATACCTTGTTCCCCTTGGTTATTATCTCTCTTTACCATGTGATCAATTAGAAAAAAATCTATCTCATTATTATCTCCTTTCATCAGTCCATTTTGGATCTCCTTTTTCCCTCTTATTTTATTCGTAAACTAAGCATATACATGGTTGAGACTTGAGATCACATATTAGTTCATTGTCAAGCCTAAGTGTCCTAGTCAGTATTTAGCTTTGCTTACTTAGCTTATTTTAGCCTTAACCTACAACTCATTTGTGTGTATCAATATCTCTCTCATGATTGGTCATTCCAAATCTATATGGAGGAGGAATCTTAAAAAGCCTTCAAAATAATGTTAAAATCCAAATCATTTAAATAAAAGGTAATGATATCAAAAGGCAAACATATTTTCTTAAAAAAAGTCTAATCAAACTAAAATATGTGATTCAAATCACATCTCCTTCTCATCAAAGCTCAAAATCCATAGTTGGCCTCACAGTAGAGTCGAGGTCCTTTGGGGTGTAGTAGGCCAGTAGATTAAAAGAGGAGAATAAAAAAATATTTTAGTGCCACCTACTTTCTCACATAAGTATCCAATCTTCACAGTAGACTGATAGCTCTATAAGGGGTCCTGAAGAATGGGGAACACATCATGGGAAGGTAGGTCCATTTTCTTTTCCTGTACTAATCTATCTTCATGAATTGATCTTAGTAGCACACTTATTTTCCTACAAATCTTTGTGTCTATAGAGAACATGTTTCCTTTGTACATAGATGACCACTAGTCATTTAGTGTCTTCTCATGTTCTTAGTATGCCTCTTGCCTTCTAATGTCTTCTCATAATATGCCTAAGTCTTGGTTTTTACATTCCCTTTTTCACTCCTTATATTCCTTATATTTGCTCTTGTGAAATATTTTTTTGTCTACTGATCACTCCCGTTGGGATTTCATTTGTGAGTTGCATTATAAGACCACAAATATGACCTGACCATTCTCACAAATCACCATATTTCATTTCCTATTACCCACATCCTTGATTGCCTATTTTTTAAATTTGTTCCACCACAATGGTGTTCTCTTTGTTGAGTTGCAGTGTAAGACCATGGATAGGACCCAACTCTCCTCACAAAATTTTTCAATACCCAAGTCACCATCCAAATTACATGTGTCAAATTTGGGATAAGATTCGATCGATTATGAATTTACATGTCATTTTACATGCTTCCCATCTTGATTTAGTATGTTTTATGCTTACTTCATTTTTATTTCACCTTTTTATCTTCTTATTTTTTGAGTGCATGTAAGATTTCAACTATTTTTTGAATATTTCATACTTCCCAGCTTGAATTAGTATGATCAATTTAAGACCAATCTTTTGTAATTTTTTTTTTCTTTCATACTTCCCAGCATGATTTAGTATGATTGATTGACTTAATTAATTCATTTTTATTACCATTTGTGCCCTTTTCATACCTTCCATTTTATTACTTTATTTGTCATACTTATCAATGCGATATTAGTATGATTTTACTTATTTTAATTTGGTGCAAAAATATTTTATTGGTTTAAAAACACATTCCTTTTTACCATCTTATTTTTCCATTTCTTGGTTGTTTATATTTTGTCATTTATTGTTATTACACATTTCCAAACTTGAAATAGTGTGTAGGACATTTTTTTGATTGATTCTATTTTTCCAAGTCCTTTTTGCCTATTTCTTTTTAACCATGCATGTGTTTTTCATAATGTTATAAAAGAAACCACATCTCATATATTTCCTATGGCATATACAACAAATCTAAATATATGTGCTAGAAAGAAATATATCAGAAGCATCCACAACCACAACCATAATGAAAAACTAATGACAACATGCACATCTAACACCAATATGCCAAGATGACACACACACAAACACACACACACACACACACACACACACACACACACACACACACACACACACACACACACACACACACACACACACACACACACACACATATATCATGAGTTTAAAGACAACATATGCAACCATATACAATGCTCTATCTCTATGGTTGGTTTCCGTCTTGTCTATCTCAAGGCCTAGCCATGCTACCTGTTGAGGTCTTGGTCTGACTCCTCTAAATGGTACACTATAAGGAGGCCATCTGAGATCTCAATCCCTCTACTTGTCCCTATAGGTGCACTACCTACATTTATGACTCTACCAACTGGGTTTAGATATCTATCATCTATATTACTATAGCTAGATGTACAACTCTCTCATCTACTAGATCCTACCATGCCTGTAACTACCCTACACCCATCACCACTAGTGGCTGCATCTTCTCTCTACACTCATATCTACCTCACTACCTCTCTAACTAATCTAAACCAACTTGCCTGAGCTAGGGTAGATGATACACTTGGATCTTCTAGTGTCATGGGGTCATATGGATGTAGAGTCTCATCTAGGACATCATGGAGTACTCTCCTCACTAGGGACATCCATCTTTCCTCATCATACACACCTACACCAACAAAATCACACAAGATGAATATTAGATCACTACTATATCTCAAAATATCTATCTATCTATCTTTATTTCAAAAAAAAATATAAGCCATAATTTAACCATATTTTCTTACCTGTCTGTGTCTCAACTACTATGGTCTCACCATCTGCATGACTACCTAGCATAGTCTCCCTATCTGCGCAACCTCCTAGTACCTCCTCTATAGGTTACCTCCTTAGCTCAAACTTGACTGTCATGACTCATGTTAGTCTCAACCTACATCTGAGTGGTCTCTTTGTCATCTCCTCTGGCTCATCTATGGGGTCATCTAGGATGGTAATAGTCTCCACTCTCTCTTGATCCTCTTGCCTCTATTGATGCCATGTCCTTGGTGGCCACTGCTCATCTCATTTTAGAGTTGGTATTATTACATTTGATATCTCTACTTCTGCATCCCTATCCTCTTGCTTAGCTGCTTATCATGCCTGACCAGTATATGGTTGCTCTTAATGTGGCCTCAATGTTGACCTCATACTAGTGGCCATAGTCCTCTCCTCCCCCATGGCTTCCTCACATGTCAATCCCACTACATAAGCATCTATATCAGGGTCACTAGATGAGGTAGGCCCATCTGCCCTGGCACCCATGCCATTGGATGTGGATTTATCCACCAAAAATAGTGTCTAAAAAACTCTATCCTATCTGTCATTGGTACAACTATGTCCCAAATTGATCATGTAGTCATTATGTGTCCATATGGCTACAACCATATGTATCTATGTCTCATAGAATATAGTGCTAGCACATGAGGCATGGCCCATGCTACTTAGTCCTCCCTCTATCTTCATACTCGAGGTGACCTATCATCGACCGCATGGGGCAACCCAACTGAATAGTACATAGGAAACCTTTCATATATTCAAGTTATTAATAATATAATCAGTCCCATGGTCCTCTACCCTCTGACAAGCATCTCTTACATATCATGTACTACTTGGACCCAGATGATAGAGCCTAGGTTATATAGAACTTGCTCCTCTAAGATCATCCTAATTAAGGCTACCAAGAACAAGGGTACCTTACCATCTGACTTGTGACATATCACCCACTATGTCACAAGGCCTATCACAACCTTTCAGATATCTATAATCTATGATGTATAAAAGTTAAACATACTCACTCTCTTACTTGGTAATATCATATCTGAGCCTGTAACTCACATGGCTGAGGATCTCCTCTCATCTTAGCCATTTGGTATCCCTATGGTCACCTATGCTCCTATCATAGGTATCCCTAGGATGGTATGTACATCTTATAGTGTGATAGCCATCTCTACTATACCCCCATCCACCTCCCATCTAAAAGTATTATTCAATCATTCCTAACAACTGAGGAACATGACTAACAGATCAACACTAGGGGGAATCTAACACATCTTTACTATCACACCTAGACCTATAGATCCTAGTCTAGCCCTATCTCCATCTGACAACCTATCTAAAAAATCTAGTAACCAAGTCATATCCAAAAGTCTCTAAAATCTCCATCATCATTGCACCCATGAAACAACAAAGGATGTATCAGTTCCTCCATGTCATGTATAGTCATAATACATTCATTTTACATTTTTACAAACCTAACATTAATTTATTTTATTCTCTTTAGCTTAATTTTGCCTACTTGATCCTTCTTGACCTTACTTGGTCATTTTGGGCCATTCTAACCCTCTTTCAGCCTTTTATACACTTTTTTATATCATTCTAGCTATTTGGTCAAACTAGTTTGACCAAAAATTTCCTATCTTTTTGCTTGGTTAACTCAAAAATTTGACTCAACCCCCTTATCTTGCCCTCCCTAGTACTATGTTTCCATTCTAGACCTTTCAAACAACCTAACAACTCCAAACTAGGCCTTTAGCTTGTAGAATGTACTTGGTCGACCCATACCTACTAGGTCGACACTATGGATTCTACCCATTTCTAGCCTACTGGGTCGACTGGGTCTACCCAGTGCTTTTTTCCCATTGACCCCCTACATTTTCTTGAAAAAGTGTAATTTTCTTATTTTCTACTTAAACCCTATAAACCCATTTTCTATCTTCTTTTTCTACCCCTAGGATCTAATTTTGCCTTATTTTGACATTTAAGATTGCTTAAAATTCAAAATTACTAAAAATTCACTTAAATCAATATAAATTTCAAAAACTAGTTTGAGATTCTTAATTGCATACCTATAGTGCACCTGTTGTCACCTCTGGAGCCTCTCCCTGTCTAACATGATGTCTTCACCATCATAGCTTGTTTTATCTCCATAGCTCTCTATTCTCTCTTTCATAAATAAAAATAACAAATGAATTGCCTTTTGCCCTATTTAAAAACACTTTTATGAATTCAAAATCTTTCAATTATTGTCTTGCAGATTCCTTATTTTACCTATATATTTGTTTTTACTCATCCATTTTACAAATCATAAAATACATTATATTCATGATGATGTAGCGATTATTTTTCACTACCATATGCTTATATTCCATTTTTTTTATTTTTGGATATTTTTTGCTCTAACTTCTACAGGTTTATCTAGTGTTCTCTACATTGGACACCTTCACATCTCTTGCAGTCTACTTCTTTATCTACATCACTAATGTAAGTTAAAGGTATTTGTTTTTCAATTTAGTCCTTTCATTTATCTTATTTTATACTTATTTCAATTTACTTAGCATCAGTGTTGTATGTTATCTTGTTATTTTCTTGAAGCACCCTCCCATATTGCACTTACATGACACGTGATGAGCTTAGAGTGGAGCATATGTATACACATAATATTTTCAAAGTTTTATTGATTACTGACACTTTGTATCTTGTAAGAATCTATCAAGTATCAATTTATCTTAGTGTATGCCTTAAAGGGTGCATTAGGAAAGGGGTGGTTAGACCATCAATGCTTCATAAGATTGTTGTTCCTTTTGCCACTTGCCATCTACACACTTGTCTCCTAAAACCATTAACCCTAAGATTATTCTTCTCAGTCCTACCTATTCTAGTCTTTTCCTCTTTCCATTCCTCCCTTTATTTCCTTAACACCCTTTTAGATAGTCAGTTATACTAGGTCAATTGGGTTGACCTAGTACAATCTAGGGGTATTTTTCACTTTCTTAGCTTGTTAGCCTTTCGATCGACCTAGCTCAGACTTAGTGAATTGTCCTTAAAAACATATTGGTTTGACTGGGTCAACCTTGTATAGTCAACATTTATAAGAGGAATTAGGGAAAGATCCACCTATATATGCAAGTTCATTTCCTACCATTTTATAAGAGAAGAATTATTAGCGAAGAAGTGCAAATGAACATCTACTTATTGACCATTCTACTTGAAGAATAAAGCTTAGAGTTCCATACTTTCTTTCGAGATACAAATCTTGTCTTGTGAAGAATTTTTTTGGATGCTTAGATAGGTTGTGTATCCTAAATTTGATTTATCTTGGTTATCCTTACATACCACAACAATCTTTTGCAAAGCACTTTGGCTAAGGGAGAAATTGAGGCTCGACGGGTTTGTCTTCAAAGGTAAGTATTACTAACTTTATTTCTCATTTGTAAGAGTAGATAGAAAATGACTTTGTATTATTTTCCCATAGATTAGGATTATGTATACATTAACATGATTATATGTCTTCTAATACATGTTTAGTTTAGGTTGTTTTATTATTTCTAACCCCCACTTTGTGTTATAAACTTTGGTGAGCACTATATTAGATTTTACTTTCTTATTATTAGAATAAGTGAATGCTTTAAAAATTAGGACTCCATTAAGGTTGTTGTGTGATTATGTTAGACTGTAGGCTTTGGAACCCTTCTTATCATGATATGTTGTGACAAGTGATCCCCTAATCGGGTCTAGCGGATCCCCATATTGGTCATGCTCTTGTTTAATAATTGTATCCCCAATCAGAAGTGTAGGTATGCTCTATCTTCTCCAAGATAGGATTGATTTATAGACATGATGCATTTATGATTACATACAATCATTTGAAGATCAAACACTTGACCAAATCCTTGAACCTAGCTACTTTGGTTCCCAACCTTTGTTGGAAAGTCTAAAAGACCTAAAATTACAAAAAAATAAGAACTTATTGCAAAATCAAAAGATTTTCAAGCAAAGGTGAGTCTGGTAATCTCCATCAGGGCTATGGACACTTGGAGGTAGTGGAACAATCCCATGAGTGGATACAAAGGCATATTTTTCATGGTTTTGGATGCCTGGCTGGTAGTAGATTAAAGGCCATGCCTTCCCTGAACTATAAACATGGTTCTTAATGAATATCTAAATATGCTTCAAGTTAGTGTTAATGATTAAAGGCATGAAAACTAGAAGTTTTCACTTGAATATCATGACATATAATAAGTGGAATCAAAGCACACACACAACATGGCTATGTCTTGATGTTTGATCCTAATTCTTCATATGCAAAGTTGGTTTCAACCATGAACTGATCTTGATAATGGCATTGATCAAGTGAAATAAGTGACCTAGTTATTTTTATAAACCAAAATCTCTAAGTTATAACATATTTCTATGTTTCCCATGTAAGTCTCCATTTTTTGAGGTCAACATACCCAATTTATAAAAAATAGGAACCCTTGTGCATACTTTAAACCTTAACTCTAAAAAAACTTGACATGTTTTGCACATTATTTGAGTTTGAAAATCATCCACACCTAATATGGGTGGCCTATCTATTCATGGTTCTACTTTAACCTTGCCTAATGTTATTCAAAATGGACCTTCATGTTTTAGTTGTAGGTTTCATGGGACCCTCATGTCTTGGACCACACTTGGAGTTTGTAGATTAATCCTATTCAGGCTTTTACTAGCCTTTGGTCTGTACGAACTCAAATTTGAGTTCATGTTCTGAAGTCTTATTTCAAAAAATGCTAGCTTATACCCTTGGTTCAAATCCAATTTGGTGAGAATATTATAAACACTCTTTAGACTTAAGCCTAAATTTTATACCAAGGCTTGGTCATGTTTTCAACATGATTAAACCCTGGTCCAAAATTATAAATTTGGTCCTTTTTATATTCTGAGCCCCTTTGGCCCCCTTTTTATTGTAAACATGATCTAACTTTTGTTTTTAGGGACATTTTAATTTCTTAACTTAGCCTCGCTTTATGTTTCATGATCCCTTCTAATACTTAGCCTAACATCTTAGTCTTAAGGTCTTGTTCATGTTTTTTAACATAAACGAGACCTTAGCCCTAAGACTTTAGCTTAAGTCTTTGCTTTATCTCAGGTCCTAACCTAAGTGTCATGATTCTTTGCAAGATCGACGGTTTGAATTTCATCGAGTGACATTGATTGGACAAAGCAAAGTGGACCCAATGAATCTAAGCATTTATCCATCAGACCAATCTCATGTGATCATCCGAATCTCAATCAACATTCCCATATGAAGTTTTGAAATGGTTTCCCTTGAAATATCTTTTATCATTATTTTGTGCATAGTGAATGCTCAATTTTTTTACATATTCTAATCATGTATATTATATTTAATATTCTATAATTATGAAATATACATTTCATGCATAATGTCAACTTTAATGAAGGAATAACTTGGTTCAATTTGAGTTATTTATTGTATATTTTTATCTCACTTCGTACTATCCTTGTAATAACATGTTCTGATGGGTTTTCTAGGAACCTCTGCTAACAATGAATCTTTTTCAAATTTAAACCCTCCATTATAAGTTGGTACATACTTTAAGGATATGTAGCATGTGGTTTTACCCATTTAGATTGACGTAAATGCACATCTAAGTCACCTATTCTAATCACTTATAAATTTCACTATTAAGGAACACTTATACTATTGCACATTGATCAAAGCTTCCCTAGTATTTACAAATAACACTCAAATCACTTGAAGAATCCCTTAGCCAAGTCACAAGCCTATTCTATCCAAGTTAAGCAAAAGCATTATCAAATTTGGGGTCAACTTAAGCCATTGCACTTCCCTAATTCTATTTGTAGGTTTTCAACTATTATAAGCCCTATTAGGGATTTAAGTTTGAATAAGTCATTTTCAAGTCATCTATGCACATTTTATTGCCAAATTTTAGCACAACTATATTTCAATCAGGAACAACTGACCATCCCACTAGTTTCCTATTTTTCTATAAAATTTAAAATCAACCCACAGAGGATGATAGTGGTAACCTGCCATAACTATTTCTAGTCAGTTCTAACATAGAATAGTGACAGATCTATTTATGTTACACATGTATAATTAGATCTGATTTGGTCATTTCCAATCATCTCTCAATCACACACATACATCCTATAGGTAGGAAACAACAAAGTATTCTTATATTTTTCATAGTTAACTTCTTTCATTTATTTTTGCTTTGTCCATTTTAGTAATTTACTTTCATTCTACTAGTTACAAGTCATTTACACAATTTTCTACCCTTCTATTCATTTTATGTTAATTAGAGTTATTACATTGATTAAGAAAAAATTAAGATAAAACACCTATCCCTATATGTTTTACTTTATTACTTTAGTGGTTACGTTATATCAATATGTTTATGTATTCCATGCTTAGAGTAGTAAATGCTTGTTCCTTTATTATTATCTTTGCATGCTTTATAACTTTATTTACACTTCATGGTTACCATTTAATGACACCTTAATAACCCTTAATTTAGATAGCTCATGTTTACCACCTAAGGCATTGCATTTCCTTTTATTACTTTTTTATACCTCTTGGTTATTGTCTAATGATGCCCTAAATTTAATTAGGCTTACACTATCTATTGTGTGTGTATATTACCCTGCTAGATACCTTACAACATCCTTTAGTTATAACCCTTATTTATAGCCCCAGACCATTTGTTGATCAATATATTATGTGTGTTGATCTAGTAAGGTCTTCTCCTTTACATGTATTATAGTATCTTTATATTGTTACTATAGGACCCATAAGATATGGGAGTAAGAGGCTCAGAGGATGCTGAAGCAATAAGGTAATAAGATGAATTAATCATGGTTTCTCATATCCAAGAGGCAATGAACATGAACTTGCAGCTAGGATACCTATGTGAGAGACTCAAAACATCAATTTATATCTTTAGAATTAATATTCATATTCATTAATTAATATTTTATTAATACAAGAAATAAACATGAGATATTTAAATCTCACCATCTCATCCAGAGTGAAGAGACTAGGTTGATGTATACCTATGAAAATTTTGAGTATGATCAAGTGGTCTCACTTCAAATAGGGAGGCATGACCACCTTTTTGAGATAGTGAGTTTGGTAGAGGAAACACACCTTACAGTAGTCATTGAGAGAGACAATATGAGCAAAGATATCCCTAAGCACAAACATGGAACATAGGGCTCAAGACTACATTAGCTACATTGACAATGAAGAGAGATATGCTAAGATTTAAAGTGAGCATTTCCCCATTTTTCATGGTATAATATATATTATATTTATCAAAGATGTTTCCAGTTCTAAAAGATGTGAATGCATAGGTCAAGATCACACAAGTCGAATCTTGTGCACACCAAAATGTTATTGAATCAAAATAAAATCAATCAAAGTTAATATTTTAAGAGATAAAAATCAAGTGTAATAAAACCAAATCTTTCATTAAGTTGAAAATCTCTCAAATGAGATGAATAAAGATATGAAAGTAAGAAAGTAACTCCTCTACAAAAGGTGGTGAAAAGACCCCTAGAATAGAAAAGTAACTCCTCCATAAAATGTGGTTGACAAGGTTAAGAATAGATGAGTAAATCCCATACCTAGAATATCTAGTCAAGGAAGTTACTTCCTATCACCCAATCAACTTGCCCACATAAGAAAGATTCTCCATGAAAGTAGGAAAACTCCAAGTGAGGGAAAAAAGCCTATAATAAATAAATATAATAAAAAAACCCTATTCTAACACCCCCATAAGCACAAATTAGGTGGGTAGTGTGAAAAAAATGGGTCCCAAAAACTAGGCCTAATCAGTTACCCATTTATAAATCAATATCTCATAAAGTAAAGAAAAGAAGAAAACTCATAGGAAAAAACTCCCCCCTTAAAGAGAGACATAAAAAAGTAGAAGAAGATAGAAGGCCCCTTTGAAGATGATGATGTTGCTGATGTAGACCGCATCCCAATAAGAGATCATAGATAAATGAACTTGCTCTCGATGAAGGGTTTGGTAAAGATATATATAACCTACTTTAAAGATTGGAAAAATCTCAAATTGATGAACTAACCTTGAATAAGCTCCTAGATAAAATGTATGTGAATATCAATGTGTTTGGTCCATTGGTGTTGAACCAGATTCTTACATATCTATTAATACTCTAGTTTTCACAATAGATGATGGTGAACTACCTAAAAAGAATGCTAAACTCAGATAGAATCCCGTAAAACCAAATATCCTTAGTAGCTATGTTAACAACTCCCCTATAGTATGCCAATATGGATGATATAGAAATACCATTTTGCTTCTTTTTAGACCAACTGATAGGACCAAAAACCAAATAAAAATTATAAATTAAAGTGGAGTTATGATTCTGAGTATGGCTTGCCCAATCTAAATATGTAAAACCAACCAAATCTATCTCTATGCCAAATCTGTAATGAATCCCAAATTTGCAAGAGCCCTGAATGTAGTGCAAGATCCTCTTAGCTATTTTATAGTGCAACTCATGGGGTTCTTGCATGAATATGGAGACAAATCCCATTGCATATGAAATATCAAGCTTGGTATGAGTCAGATAAATAAGGTTGACAATAAGCTATTGATATTGAGTGGCATTGACCAAAGGTGTAGAATAGTCAGCCTTAAACTTGATTCCTAATAGAAATGGAGTTTGAGATGGGCTACAATCAGCCATATGAAATCAAGCCAAAACATTGAGAGCATACCTGGGTTGTGCAAGTTAAATCCCTAAATCAGACTATGAAATCTCAATGTTGAGAAAATAATGCAGAAGACCCAAGTATGTCATGTTAAATTGGTCTTATAGAGCTATCTTCACCTCTGTAATAAATGATGATGAACTCTTGGTGATCAAAAGATCATCAACATAAAGGAGTAGTATTCATAAAGAATCATCCTACCATAAGAAGTATACATTGGGTTCTAAATGACACCTAGTAAAACCTTAGGTAATGAGGAAGAAATCCATCTTGGCATACCAAGCTTGAGGGCCCTATTTGAGGCCATAAATTGATTTCCTAAGTCTGTAAACTAAGGATGAATCTTGAATAAACCAAGGTGGCTAATCCATGTACATATCCTCCTCAAGGTCTCCATGAAGAAATACACTCTTTACATCCAACTGGTGCACATCCTAATCATGTGCTGCATCAATAACTAGTGTAAGTTGGATTGAAGTCATCTTTGCAATAGGTGCAAAGGTCTTTGAGTAGTCAATGTTGACTACCTATGAAAAACCCTTGGAAAATAATTGTAGCTTTTAATTATTGACTAACCCATTTTCTATAAAATTTGTCTAATATATCCACCTATATTAAACCATATTCCTTCCCTCAAGAAGTGAAGTCAAATCCCAAGTTTGATTTTTGATTAAGGAAGAATGTTCTTCCTGCATAGAATTATCCACCTCAGATATGCCTGAAGCCTCTCAAAATGTCTATGGATATGAAATTGAAGAAAATAAGGCATGTAGACCATTGATAATTTTCCAAAGTATGTCTTTCATTTGTTAAATCCCCTACCCAAATATCCACACTCTAAAGTGTTTACCTGGCCCAATGGGGCATGGATGTGGGTGAGTCAAGTGCTGACTCCTCATCATATGAGACATGAATAGAAGCATATGTTGTCACTTAGATTTAAAATCTTTTATATGATGACTTAGATATCCTCATCCAAGTGTCACAATGGAAACATCTCATTTGCTGTGGGTAGTCAATTTGGTGAGATGAATCTCTAGAATGAAGGGCTAGCTCCCTAGATGTGCCTTGAAATGATTTCACCTATACTAACTAATTATTTGTGGAGAAAAGAGATAGATTTGGCATGGAATTAAACCTATTATAATTGGTGATGCATCAATATGTTTACCATAAAACTATTGTACTCCATCACTTTGAAACAAAGCATACAACACTAATTTAAGAGTCTTAGAATGCACTAACATCAATATTTCAATATGAAGGTGCCATCTATGAAGAGTATCCAAAGTAAGTGGGAAAAATAAATAATTTTTTAGATGATAAGACTTACTTTTACACTTAATAAATTGTCCATACACTTCACAACACTTCATATGACCTGCTAGGCATGGAATCACTTGCATCAAACATGAAAGGATGGAGAGAAAGTAAGGATAAATGAATATCTCTTAACCATTCACTATACATATTTTCACACACTTTAAAAATCTGATATATGAACTCAAAATTGAATTGAATTTATTTTTTAAGGCAATTACAATGTTAAAACTAGTAGGGATTCACCATACTTGGTGTCGTATTTGATTACAAGGGCTAACATGGTAGCTCTTATAGAGTTTGAGAGAGAGAAAAGTCCAAGGCTCACAAAGACACTTGTCAAGCTGAGAAAATAAATTAATTTTGCATTAGAAGAGGTTATGGGAAGAACCATGCAAGGTCAGGAAGCATAAGTGTCAATTCAAGGCATCAAACTCTTGTAAAATGGCATAAAACTCCTCATTTTAGCTCATAAAAACTACCTTCATGATTATCTTTTTTTGAACACATTATAACTAATTATGAATAGTTAAAATTATTGGGATAAATTGGGAGTATATTATACATTCATCTACATGCATTAGTTGTAGGCTTGTTCCTCTAGAATCACTTGGAAATGAGTTATCATCATCTGCAGTCCAAATAACCTCTCTTTCATACACCTTGCACACTTGTCCAAAAATTTGGCTTTAGTTTCCAATGAAAATATATGGGAGGGAATGTATGAAAAGTTTCAAGACCTTTAATGGACTTATAATCATAGGGGACACCTTAAAATCACTTCACTTGAAGTTTTCCACCCTTCTCACTAGCTTGTCCAATATGCTAGTTTTGACTGGCTAAGATGAGAGCTCCTATTGAGTAAATTAGGGGTTTTTATGAGGAATTAAATGAATATGGGGAGTTATAAAAAGTCCTAATATTTCTCCCAAATTTAGTTTCATCTTTAGACTCATCCTAGAACTTGCACAACATAAAAAATGGTCAAAAATACCCTATTTTAGCCCCTGTTCGTACAATTTTGTACAACCAAAAATCATGGGAGAGAGCCTGAGTGAGTCCTATAAAATTAAAAATAGGTTTAATGATCAAATTAGTCCATAATATTATCTTTATATCTACATTTATCTAGGCTGGTCTTTACAAGGGTTTTGGAGGGTTTTTGGGTAGTTTGACCTCTTAAGGTTGTTTCATAAAAACTTGACATCCAAGTTTCCAACCAATTCCAAAAGTTAAAATTTAAATAACTTCATCAACATCCATAAAATCTTGTGGTCTCCATGAAAACCCTCTAAAAATATGTGAGCATCTGAACTTGACCTATCAAGCTCTTTTTCTCCTTTCCTGCAGGTCTAAGTTGTCTTGAGGTCTAAAAATGGCTTTCTTTGGTTTTATTTACAATATAAAATATTGAAAAATTATTTAATAATACCATAAACATGTTTCAATAGGTTATAACTCTCATCTCATGCTATAAGTGGTTTTGACCTCTCATTTAGGCACTAGACCAAAACCTGCCTAGTAGGCCTTTGTTGGTTCAAGACCCAAAATGACCTTATCATGATTTAATATATATAAAAGTATCTAAAATGAATCAAATTAAATCCCAAAAACATGATCCAACAAGGTTTAAATCACTATTAGGGTTAGAAGTGTCATTGTTCTCTTATTTGGTCCTTAGGCCTGCCTACAACTTTTGCATTCTAGATCACCCTATTTAGTTTCCTTCCTCTATGCCTAGTATCCCATGTTATCTTGGATGTAATTAAACCTATAAAATATTGATCCAAAACTTGAAAGATTTGGTTGAAAGATAATTCAGAAATAATAACAACACAATTCAAATAATGTTATCTCTGAAAAGAGATGTTTTATTGATTAAAATTGCAGACCCAAACATATGCCTATCTCTGAGAAGAGATGTTTGATTTCCATTTTGGGTTAAATATTAATTTATACATGTTTTTAACTTGTGAGGATGATGTGGAAGGTCACCAATCTCGAGGGAGATTAAGTGGTTTGACTTCCATGATTTACAACAATATAGAATTCGAGGAATTACTATTTTTAGACTGCACTACTAAAATTGAAATTTGGGGCACTTACATTGGGTTTTTGAGGGTCAAAATTCATTCAGTGGATCTCAATGCCATCTCATGATGTTTCCCTCATTATTAGCTTTCCAACAGTTCAAACGGTGAGTCAATTGGAGCTATGGTGCAAAAGTTATGGCTCCCAAAAGTTCTCCATCAATTGGGGTGGACCCATCACCCGAATTGTCATATGAATTGTTTCCTAGATCAAATATTCCTATAAATTCCACTCATTTACCTTCCCTTATCACCCTTCTTCCCCAAACTGACAGTGTATGCATGAGGAAAAGTACCCCCTGTCTGAGATAAAATAGGGGGTACTTCCCCTATTTTATCAGATAATTTGGGGATTATAGAGGATTATATGGGTGAAAAGGATCATTTAAAAAAAAATTTAGCCTCTAGTCTATCCATTTGGCCCTTAAAACTCTTTCAAAATCAAAATAGACTATGTGAAGGGGACTGTATGTAGGTGTTTCTTTTTATGAACTATGTATGCTTGATTTGTGAGAGCCATTTATATGATTGATCTTCATCATAGTGGTATCACTAAGTTTTTATAACTTTTATTAATATTAACTAACCTCCATTCATACCCCAAATTCTCACAAGCCCCTCACACACCTTGATTTAGTCAAGCCTGAGTACACCTTGTTAGCTATAACCCTATTTTAAAGGTCACTTAAAGATGTGTGTATATGGATTAGGCTTGAAAATAGTATGTAACCATAAATTAAGATTATTTGAATCATTTTATACCTATTTACATTCATACTTATGAAATACAAGTAAAACTATCACTCTTCTAGCTGACTATCTAAACTAGTCACCTTTAACTGACTATGTGAGAGCCTCTTTAAGGTATTGGAGGTTTGTATGTATGATTTAGGATTGAAATAATGTTTGAAAAATATTAAGAGTTCCATTGAGTCACCTATTACCTGATTTTATCCATTGGATATATTATTTGATCTTAGACCATCACTTTGGACTGTATTTTAACTCACTGTTTGGCTTAGTGAACTTCAGCTGACTGTGTTGGAGGCTCTAGGCCTGTAGGTAAATATTTTTCATTTTAAAATAAGATATGCCCCTTGGATAACCTTTGGAACAATACTAAATCATTTTATAGCATATAATTGTGCCTATAATCTCAAAATTCCAAGTTCACTCTAAGATTATTATGGGTGATTATAGGTAGGCTATAGGTGGAGATTTGTAGGTGTTTAGAGGCCTAAAGGTAGACATGTATGGGAATATCTTATGTCATACCCTCTATAGATATCCATTGAACATGATTATGTTGTTTGATACCATTGGAGACAATTTCATGAACAATTCCTTACACACCATCACATTTGGAAGCAATGGCACTCAACCACTCAAATTCTATAGATAATGTTGATGAAACTCAGTGTGCCAACTGACAACTTTGAAGATCTTAACTACTATCTTCCCTTAATCCTTTGCCTCTTCAACTTGGCATAGTCCTTTTTATATGCTAGAGGATACTAGGTAAGCACATTTATAAGTCTCAAACAACTTGATAACCTTGTTTTAAACTATATTTAAGAATGCATGGAACTCTCTTTTTACATTTTAGGGAAAATTTCCCTAAACTCAGTCATGGTTTTTAAAAAAGTCTCCTTCACTATTATTTGTCCATTTGAAACTTTTAGGATGTCTAATATGATATAAATATACATTAGGAACTCAAATAATTCATTTTCATTCTCCAAATTCCTCCATTGAGAGTTTCTTATCCCCTACTTTGCCCACTTGTAGGTGCATACCATTGTGCAGACAATATATGTGGAGTAATAAGTAGTAAACAAGGTTTGTGATTTTTTAAACTACTCTAGACCTTAACCAAGGATTAAAATGTGTTGATAACACTAAAAATATTGAAACACTAATCAAAACTCTATTTCACCATGAATTCTTCTCATGAGGCTCCTATAGATACACACTAATGGCTGCGTGTGTATAAAAGTTGCCCATGACTGCAACTATCTCCTTTTCTTGCACCATATGGAAACCTAGTGAATTTTCCATGTTTCAAAGAGAGATATCAACATTTAAAACTCCCTATGGCTTTATGGACATGATTTATAACTATTCATAGCTCCAAACTGATTATGTATGGCAATTCTATGGTAATTGAGTGTATGGCTCTCAAAGACTGCAATTCATGGAGGATGTTGATTTAGAGGATAATATGAAAGGAGAGGGGTTGAGAGGACATGGAAAATATGATAATTAAACTATCACAACCCTATATAACCATAAACAAAACCTGAAGCTCTTGATCATGGTGCAATATTTCTTATAACATAGAATGGGACCAGTCTGCAAACTTGAGGTGATTTTCCCATCACAACACCTTGAAATATGAAACCAAGTATGGGGAGAATTATATAAGAAGGTGAAAATACTCTATAATCAATATCAGTAATTATATTATATATAATTTCTCAAACCAAGGAAAAACCTATAGGGTACATAGATTAACAAGCATATTTGAACGATCAACTTCTTAGGAATGGTTCATTAAGCTAAGACCACCATTCCTCTACAACCAAACATCAAGTGGAATATGAATAAGTTTAAAAGACACCCCCATGATCATTTTTACTAAAAACTCTCATGCTGACTGTACTGAGTAGAAACTTGAAGACTACTTTTGCTTGCCAAGTTTAGTGGAAGGAGAGATAAGTGGTTTTCTTCATTTTTTGGAGTTTCTGATCAAACTGATCACTAAAGTGAGTGTATGAAATACTAATAAAGTTTCCAAAACTATAAGAGGCCATACAATTTTGTAAACCTTATTAAATGCTCATGTTTTGTAAAACAACTACCCTTTTTCTAAGGTACTGATCTATAAACTAACACTAAATTCTATGTAAAAAAGTTTACTTTGGATACTTTATGGGAAAAATATTAATTATATTAAAAATTATTCCATAAAACAATCAAATTAAAGAAAAGAAATGCAAGACAATACACACCACATTGTACAAGAGTTGATTATGGAGTTTGGTAATGCCTACGTCTCTGGGTTCATTAACTAGCTGAACCAATTCATTATAAAATGTCTACAATTAAATGGCAACCCTTAAAAAATAGTAGTGAATCCAAGTGTTATGGAACTTTGATGAATCTTGGTATCCATGAATGGATTCTTCACCTTCCCGAAACACACCTTTGGATGTCCTCTACTCAAAAATATCACTTTTGAGCATAAAAAATGGCAACAAACAACCTCAAATCTAGACACTCAACATATAACTAGAAGCATCTTAGAAACTAGAATATTTCACTAGTTTACCTTGAAGTCTAGAAATGAATCTAGATGCCTCAAATAGGAGGAAGAGTAGAAGTAGGTCCTATGCCTTAGCTCAATGGATTGCTTCTGAGGCTTTACAATTTATTCAAAAGTCCTCAAAATGAAAAATGATCAACTACAAAGTTATTTCATGGAGAAAAATAATATCAGTCCCTTTTCAAACTTTTCCCAAATTTTGCTCCGAACTCCTTCTGCAAAATGCACAAGCTCTTATAGCCTTAACACTTGTTGATGGCTTTTAAATGCTGTTTAAATAAAAGTTCTTGGCTTTATATAGCCTTTCAAATCCATATCCCACTTGGTTGGGCCTTATCCTTTTTATCAAAGGTGGAGTGGGTTCGAATCCCATGGCATAGGCGTAGGTTTTAAACTTCATCCATTATCCCACATTCGTGGGGCTCAAAGTTTATCACGGTTTTGTTTTAAATTTAAAAAAAAAATAATCTCATGACATTAATCCCACATTTAGTGGGTTTGGATTTATGTAAGGCTTTAATAATCCTTATCCTCCCATTTTCTTTGTGGCTTAGACCACATTCTTTGCCGTGAAATCTTGAATGGTTCATGGAAATCTTCAGTGGAAACTTCAACGATTGATATGTGGCATTTGGTTGTGACCTATGTGTGGACATTACATGACATGTTGAGTTTCATGTGGATGGAACATGAATATTATGTGGCAAGTATGTGATGACTTTGGGTTTCATGTGGCATGTGGATTTATGGGAAAATATAATATGGTTTGTTTGAAACAATATGGAAATGAAATTAGATGGTGGCAAGCCACGTGGTGGATTGAGGACCCACCATGTTTTCCAATCTCCTCTCACCACTTGTCGACCATTCACCATGCCACTTGTCAACTACTTATCATGCCACTTATTGACCACTCATTGTGCCACCCGTCAACGTCCTACTAGATGTTCCGTCCAAACCCCAATTTTTTTTACCGATTATCAAAGATGACTATATTCCCATGTCAGATACAAATGATAAAAACCACACATATTTTTCTCACACCTCATGCCACATGTCACGTTCTTACTGGTCTATATTTTCCACGTCATCTTGTTGACCGAGTTTGACCATAACTTTGACCAGCCATATCTTTTTCATATGGACTCTATTTCATGAACTGTAAATTATGAAAAAAAGCTCTTCATAGTGGAACTATTTTCAAATTGTTCCATAATGGTCATTTTCTATATTTTGACCAACTTTGACCAACTTTGACTAGTTTGATTGGAACTTTGATTAGCTACACAAGGAGCATACAAGCTCTATTTTTTGCATTCTGCATACCTTTAGAAAGGTCTCAGTGGGATATACACAATGGTTTAGGTTTAAATCTACTTCAATTTTTTTTATGAATTAACCTCTGGATCAATCTTCCCCACTCAAAAGGCTTTTTGTCCTCAAAAAGCTAGTACTAGACTTAGTACTTCATATAAGGATCTTTTCAAAACTCTGGCTTTAGCTCTAGCTCTCCTGAATGTTAGATACCAACCTAATTATCAGTTGGTTTTAGGTTTTCAAATCTAAAACTATTATCTATCACCTGGTGTTATAACAATCACCATTTTACAATTATCTTTTTAGGGTTTTACCTATCAACATAGTTTTGCAAATGTTGCCCTTCTTGGGTCTTTAACAAACAAAAACACAATGATTACAAACATTGCCCATATAATTCTTATGTATTTATAAACAATGCTTATATTTATGTCTTACAAATATGTATACATGCTTGCACACTCTACATAGATTAAAATATATAACTTGTTTCCTGAGTTGTTCCTAATACTTCTCATGACAACATCTTTTATTACCCTACAATGTTCCTGTCTACAACATAGATGAGTAAAGTAATACCGAAGGTACTGTTTACTTGTAATGGTTACTGTTGATGTGCTTATACGAGATATTCTATCTCATCTTTTATAATTTATACTGATTTTCCTTCTTGGAGTAAGTTGCATTTCTCAAAGACAAGAGTGGTTTACCCAAGATAATACCACTAAACTAAAGTAAAACCACGTCTAATTCAACTTCATCTAAAAAGTTAGTGGTAATTTTAAACCCTAGTTTACATGTTTTGCTTACATGTACATTATTACCATCATCTATTCTATCTAGAGAATAGGGTTTGAAATGTGGCTTAGTTTCTAAACCTAGGGCTTCTACAACATCTTCTGAGATCAAATCCCTTTGATAATTTTTATCAAAAATAACATCTATTTTAGAATACTTATCAATTATTCTTTTTAGGAAGTATTGCTTATTTTTTTAGGGTGACAATTTCTGAACTATCAGTTTCTCATTGATTTTCATTTCTTTCATTGATGTTATCTCAGGTTCTAACTGACTAGATTATATATGAGGAGGCTCTATATTTTTCTTGATTGAAGATGTAGTTACAACCTTTGCCTAAGGTTGTGGATGATTCTGCGTATCTTCCTTCAACATTTTCCCCTTAGCATTGATGTAAAATCCTAATTTCATGTCTTCTCTAGGTAACTTTTTTTCATCATTTCTTTTAAACTTCCTTTTAGGACTCTCTTGTGCATAGTCAAAAAATACATTCGAGTATTTCTTCTTTGCATACCTTGGTGAATCATCTAAAGATGTCTCATCATATTTAACTACTTCATCTTCTGAGAATGCTTCCTTCAAAACTTTAGGGTATATTGACTTGCTGCCTGAGTCACTTTTCAACTCAGCTTCTTGGGACATTTATCCTTCACCTCCATATCCCAATCTTGCATAGAGTGGTCTTTTTACCACTTGGATAAGCTAGAAAATTCTTTGACCATTAATTCCAAGTCCTTTTCCTTTGAATCCCATTTTAACAAACAACTTAGAACCTATTATCTTCATGTGCTTTTCAAATGTATCAGCACATGAACTTGATGAATGGTTAGTACATTTAGTTTCCTGAACATTGTCAATATAGCCGAAAGAGTTTATTTCATTATTTTCATCTTCAGTATGTACATAAAAATATTCATTAATAATTGAAGCATTATTTTCTTCCAAACTTACAACATCATTCTCATTGATAAGACTAACAAGTGTATATAAATTAGAAGAATCACTACTATAACCAAAATATTCCTTTGTTGTCTAGCTTGACAATATCTCTTGGATGAATCCTTCATCTACTGCTTGATGCTTAAGAGAACTGGGCTTTGAAACTTTTCTCATAGGTGTCTTCCCCTTGGCTTTACATCTATACTCATTCTGCTTCTTGAACCATAATGGATCCTGATTAGGATGTAGTAACCAACATTATTGGCAGAATGACCTTGGTGGGCACAATGTCTACAAATCTCTAAATCTCCATGCATCTTCTTCTTT
Organism: Torreya grandis; assembly: GCA_037957365.1. Lineage (NCBI taxonomy): Eukaryota > Viridiplantae > Streptophyta > Pinopsida > Cupressales > Taxaceae > Torreya > Torreya grandis. The sequence goes on along the minus strand of JARHVA010000228.1, from coordinate 2,937,306 downwards.
TGTTGATGTTATTTTTGTAGTTCTACTCGTAGTACATCAATACTCTATTGGATCCTTTCGATCTATTGCTCTTTTCATTGCTCTATCACTTATCGACTTTACTCTTGGGATTGTAGGTATTGCATTATCATAGTGATAATATAATTCAATAACAACTAAATCTGAGCTAGTATTGGATCCATTATTAAACAATAACTAATTTTGGTTAAATAACAAATTCACCTACAAATTTAGTTTTGATATCAAACTTGATGCAATAAAATAATGCTTATACAGACGTTAACTCAACACACTAACCACTTTGATACCAAACTGATCTGTAAACTAACACTGAATTATATGTAAATTTTTTACTTTGGATACTTTGTGGGCAAAATATTAATTATACCAAAAACTATTTCACAAAATAATCAACTTAAATAAATGTAATGCAAGAAAATACACACCACATTCCATAAGAGTTGATTATAGAATTCAATAATGCCTACATCTTCGGGTTCACTAACTAGCTAAACTAATTCATTATAAAATGTTTGCAAGTAAATGGCAACCCTTACATAATAATAATAAATCCAAGTGTTATGAACCTTTGAAGAATATCGGTATCCACAAATAGATTCTTCACCTTGTTGAAACACACCTCTAGATGTATTCTACTAAAAAATATCACTTTTGAGCATCAAAAGTGGCAACAAATGGCCTCAAATTTGGACACTCAGCATATAGATAGAACCATCTTGGACACTAGAATATTTAACTAGTTTACCTTGAAGTCTAAAAATGAATCTAGATGCCTCAAATCAGAGGAAGAGTAGAAGTAGGTCCTTATGCCTTAGCTCAACGAACTGCTTTCGAGGCTTTACAATTTCTTCAAAAGTCCTCAAAATGAAAAATGATTAGCTACAAAGTTGTTCCTTGGAGAAAAATAATATCAGTCCCATTTCAGACTTTTCCCAAATTTTTCTCTGAACTCCTTTTTCAAGATGCACAAGATCTTATAGCCTTAACACTGGCTACTAGCTTTTAAATATTATTTAAATAAAAGTTCAAGGCTTTATATAGCTATTTAAATCTATAGCTCACTCGGTTGGGCCTTATCCTTTTTATCCAAGGTGGAGTGGGTTCGAATGCCATGTCATAGGCATAGGTTTTAAACTTCATCCATTATCCCACATTCGTGGGGTTCAAAGTTTATCACAATTTTGTTTTACCTTTTTTTTTAAAAATAATGTCATGACATTAATCCCACATTTAGTGGGTTTGGATTTATCTAAGGATTTAATAACCCTTATCCTTCCATTTACTTCGTGGCTTAGACCACATTCTTTTCCATGGAATCTTGAATGGTTCATGGAAGTCTTCGGTGGAAACTTCGACGGTTGATACGTGGCATTTGGTTGTGACCTATGTGTGTAAATTACATGACATGTTGAGTTTGACATGGATGGAACATGAATATTATGTGGCATGTACATGAGAAGTATGTGGTGACTTTGGGTTTCACGTGGCATGTGGATTTATGAGAAAATATAATATGGTTTATTTGGAACATTTAGGGAATAAAATTAGATGGTGGTAAGCCACGTGGTGGCTTAAAAACCCACCACTTGGTCCAATCTCCTCTCATCACTTTTTGACCATTCACCACGTAACTTGTTGACTACTTATCAACCACTCATTACGTCACCCATCGATGTCCTACTGGATGTTCCATCCAAACCCCAATTTTTTTTTATTGATTATCAAAGATGAATATATTTCCTTGTCAAAGACAAATGATAAAAACCACACATATTTTTCTCGCACCTCATGCCATGTGTCATGTTCTTACTGGTCCATATTTGACATGTCATCTTGTTGACCAAGTTTGACCATAACTTTGATCGGCCATATCTTTTGCATATGAACTTCATTTCATGAATCATAAATTTTGCCAAAAAGCTCATGTTGAGTTCTTCATTGTGGAACTATTTTCAAATTGTTCCATAATGGTCATTTTCTATAGTTTTACCAACTTTGACCTACTTTGACTAGTTTGATTGGAACTTTGATTGGCTGGACAAGGAGCATATGAGCTCAATTTTTTATGTTCCACATACCATTGGAAAGGTCTTAGAAGGATCTATGTAATGGTTTAGGTTTTGATCTACTTCAAAATATTTTTTGAATTGACCTTTGGATCAAGAACCTACCAATTTTCTATTAGAAATAGTTACCAAAAACTTCTTAATACACATGACACATTAAAAAACCTCTTAGAACCTTCACACTTTCCTATAAATTTGTACAAGTCATTAAATACTCAATTTTAACCCCTAAAATGATTCAAAAGGATAGGTTAGATAATAAAATTAATGGCCAAGGCTAATATAACATTAAATGACCTATGATACACCTTATGACCCAATATTAAACCCCCTAAAACACTTAAAAGTCATTTTTTTACCTAGGGGTGCCCCAATTTGACCTAAAAATCAAATTTGGTCAATAAATTGGTGACTCATAAGGGTAGTATGCCTACTATGCTAACTAGAATAGTAGCCTTATCAGTCCATTGGGTGTAGTATTCATCTGAAGTCTAAGACAAATAAAAAAACCTTTGACCATTGACCATCAAGGTAAGACCACTAATTACTTCAACCACTCAAAGCAAGGACACACACAAAACAAGACAATAAACATGTGCTTCATGAGCACTTATGGAACACACAAACTAAACTAAACAAACTAACTCAAACACTAACTAACTTGAGATGAGAATTCCCTCCTGGATCAAAGAGAAAGTTTGAAACTCTTCTTGCTTTGTGACATGAAGGATTTAACGAGATATGTAGCCTTTTAATCCTTGGCATTGATGCCTCAAACTTTCTTATGATGTTTTCCAACTCCATTGGCATGATGTTGATTAAAAATTAGGAAGATTCAAACATGTTGGCTTTATAAATGAATTCTTATTTCATCCAAACAAATTCAACCTTCTCATGTGAATCTTTAAATTGTAACCTCATTCTTGCTTTCCATAGGGCTCTCAACAAGATTGGGTTTATTCTCAGCTCCAAGTTCTTCTAACTCATCAAGGAGCTTTGCATACTCTATCCAATCTTGATCATTGTCCTCCATGGAATATTCTTTTTTCACCTTGTCATGTACTTGGCCCTCAACTTGGCAAAGATCTTCAAGCTCTTAAAAGATCTTCATTTATAGCTACCAATCATCTTCGTCCTCTTCATCTTATAAAACCACTACTTATTCCATTTTCTCTTCTTGATGTGTGATGTCATAAAGATGATTTTATTCAATCTCCAAAACATCTGATGGTGATTCAAGATCAAGCTAAGGTATTGGATCATCTTCAAGAACAACATCTTGCACATTGGTTTCAAGAGAGATTTCTAGGGCTACAACCTCTTTGGGAAAGACTTGAAATTGTTCTCCATCCATAATAACATATTCATCTTCATGTTGGAGGTGATCATCCACAACCTTTTCATCAAATTTAGAGTCCCCTTCAAGGGCTGCAATATCTTCCATCTCTTTCTCCTTCATGGTGATGCTAAGACTAGACATCTTGAAATCATGTGACCTAACCCAATGAGGCTACCAAGGAGGTATGCCTTATTCAAGCAAGAGTTATCTTTCCTTATCAACCAACTAATCCTCTTTATGTTCCCATACCATAGGTATATCAAGGCAAAGGGTGATGGGGTTAGGACAAGATGAACTAGTTGGTGGAGGTGGAACATATAACTCAAAATCAAATTAAGAGAGAAATGCAGGGGGATCCTTTACAAGATCTTGAGGAAGGGGAGGTAAACCTTGGGCTAAAACCACTTGATTTTGTTCCTTAAAATTGAAAAAAACTTAATTCACATCTAATTTAGTTTTAGGACTCTCTTGAGAAAGAGTGGATGGGGTGTGTTTAGGTATATGATCTTCTTTTGGGTCTAAACCTTCCATCACACCTTGACTTAATAGCTTCATCCTTGAATCTAACTCTTCAATTTGCTTGGCTAGGTTCTCTTGAAAAAGTATCTCTTGAAGATGATATGAATCATCATAAATAAAACAAGGGGTTCATATGGATAACAAGAGGTTTCTTGGGGAAGGGTGGAAAGAACTTGCAAAGGATCAACTTCATTCACAACTTCACACTCCTTATCAACCAAACTTATATCTTCTTTCTTTCCCCATGACTCTACTATCTTACTCCAACTTAGAATGTTAGGATTATAAGTCTCTTTTTAAGGTGGTGGAGCTACAATGTGAGAGGGAAATGAGGGATTTAATTCCACTTATTTTTATACTAATATGGACTACTATTTTTGTTTATTGACCAACTCAATTTGTCTATCAAGGTTTGCTTCAAACATAAGGCTAGTCTTTTCAACTCTCTCTTCCACTTGATTTAGAAAAGGGTGACCTTGGAAAATTTGATTAGGCTCATGAGTAGGGATCAAATGTGTCTGATAGCAAACTTGGGGAAGTGAATATGAAAGCTGATAAGTTTGGTGAGGTTACCTTTCATGAACTCCTAGCCTATCCTCTAAGGAAGAAATTAGGCCACTCACATCAAGCATCTCACTTGTGAGCCTTTGCCAATTGGCTATCTCAATAGGTACCCACTCTATTTTTACCAAATCTAATGCATCTCTCACCTCATGAATAAGATGCTTAAAAACCTCTAGACCACATACTTTTAGAGTATCAAGATCCAACATGTACTTCTCATATCCCAAGAGTATCTTCTTGAAGGTGGAAATGGATTGAATTGAGGAGTGTTTAGGTTGACTAGGGGAAGAAAAATAGTGAGGAGGATGATTATAGGACTGGTAAGAATCATGAAAAGGTTGAATATGATCATATTGGGGCTGATAATAACCATATTGGGGCTAGTATACTTCATGAAAAGGCTGATTAAGGACTTGATCTTATTGATAGATAATGACACAAGCTTGCAATGTCTCACTAACTTGTAAAAAACAAAACTCAACACCAAAGTCAACCATAAAACCTCATGAAGGAAAGAAAAAAAAAATATCACCAACAACATTTAATAGGAAACTTAGGCTGCTTGACCAGCTGATGTATCTTCAGAGTCAACATTGATGCTTTGATAGATAACTCCAAAGGTTGATTGTTGAGAAACAACACCAAAAATATTTCAACCTCTTAGACCAAGAGTCCCACCGAGCATGAAAAAAAATATTTTCACTTGTATTTTCACCCTTTGAAGAGATGAATCAATTCTCCTCTTCCAAGTGGCATAATGAAAACATCTCACTTGCTATTGGTAGTCAATTTGGTGAGATGAATCTCTATAATGAAGGGTTAGCTCCTTTGATGTGCCTTGAAATGATTTCACCTATACTAACTGATTGTTTATGGAGAAAAAGGATAGATTTGGAATTAGATGAAACCTATTATAAGTGGTGATGCACCAAGATGTTTATCATAATACTATTGTACTCCATCACTTTGAAAAAAAGCATACAACACTAATTTAAGAGTCCTAGAATGCACTAACATCAGTGTTTCAATATGAAGGTGGAAAATATGAAGACTATCCAAGGTAAGTGGGAAACATAGATCATTTTTTAGATTCTAAGACTTCCTTGTACACTTTATAACATGTCCATACACTTCATATGACCTGCTATGTATGGAATCACTTGCATCAAACATGGACAGATTGAGAGAAAGGATAAATGAATATCTCTTAACCATTCACTATACATCTCTTCACACACTTTAACAAGCTGATATATGAACTCAAAAGTGAATTTAATTTATTTTTTAATTCAATTAAAATTTCAAAACTAGTAGGGATTCACTATACCTTGTGTGGTATTCGATTACAAAGGCCAAAATGGTAGTTGTTATAGAGTTTGAGAGAGAGAGAGAATAAGAGAGAAGTATAAGGTTCACAAAGACACTTTTTAAGATGATAAAATAGATTAATTTTACTTTATAAGAGGTTATGGGATGAACCATGCAAGTTTATGAATCACAAGTGTTAATTCAGGGCATCAAACTCTTACAAAGTGACATAATACTCCTCATTCTGGCTTAGAAAAATTGCCTTCATGATTATCCATATTTGAATGACTTATAATTGATTAGGAATAGTTTAAATTATTTTTATGAAGGGGGAGGATATCAAACATTCATTTCCATGCATTATTTATAGTCTTGGTCCTCTAGAATCACCTAGAAAAGAGCTATCATCATCTACAGTTGAAATAACCTCTCTTTCATGCACCCTACACACTTGTCCTCAAATTTGGATTCAATTTTCTATGAAAATATATGGAAGGGAGTGGATGAATTTTTTTAATACTCTAAATGTCCTTATAATCATTAGGGACACCTTAAAATCACTTCACTTGAAGTTTTCTACCCTTTTAACTAGCTTGTCCAATATGCTAGTTTTGATTGGTTGAGATGAGAGCTCTTGTTGAGACACTTAAGTGTTTTTATAAGGCATTAAATTAATATGGGGAGTTATAAAAAGTCCTAATATTTCTTCCAAATTTGGTTTCATCTTTAGATTCCTCTTAGAACCTATAAAACACAAAATAATGGTAAAAAATACCCTATATTGGCCCCTATTCATACAATTCTGTATAACCAAAAAGAATGGGAGGGATCCTGAGGGAGTCCTATAAAAATTATAATTGGTTTCATGGTAAAAATATTACATTATATTATCTTTCCAACTCCATTTATCTAGACTGGTCTTTACAAGGGATTTGGAGTGTTTCTAGGTAGTTTGACCTCTTAAGGTTGTTTCATAAAAGAGTGACATCCAAGTTGCCAACCAATTCCACAAATTAAAATTTAAATACATTGATAAACATAAATTAACTCCTCTTCTCTCAATGCAAACCCTCCAAAAATATGTGAGCATTTGAACTTGACCTATCGAGCTCTTTTTCTCCTTTCCTGAAGGTCTGAGTTGTCTTGAGGTCTAAAAATAGATTTCTTTGGTTTTATCTTCAATCTAAATTTTTTTACACTTATTTAATAATGCCATAAACATGTTTCAATAGGCTATAAAGATCATCTCATGTTATAAGTGGTTTTGACCTCTCATTTGAGCACTGGGCCAAAACCTACCTAGTAGGCCTTTGTTGGTTTAAGATCAAAAATGACCTTGTCATGATTTGATATACATAAATTTAGATCAAACTGCAAGGTGGAAATCACTCTTAGGGTTATAAGTGTCATTGTTCTCTTATTTGGTCCTTAGGCTTGCTTACAACTTTTGCATTCTAGATCACCATGTTTAGTTTGCTTCCTTTGTGCCTGGTCTCCCAAGTTGGCTTGGATGTAATGAAACCTCTCAAATCTTCCTATAATTTCCACTCATTTATTTACCTCCCCTTATTACCCTTCTTCCCCAAACTGACAGCGTATGGATGAGGGAAAATACCCCCTATCTGAGATAAAATAGGGGGTAATTCCCTTATTTTATTAGATAATTTAGGGATTTTAAAGGCTTATATGGGTGACAAGGATACTCTACACAAAAATTTATCATCTTGTCTATCCATTTGACCCTTAAAAATCTTTCAAAATCAAAACAAACTATGTGAAGGAGACTGTATGCATGGTTTTATTTTTATGGACTGTGTATGCTTGCTTTATGAGAACCCATTATATAATTTATATTCATCATGGTGGTGTTACTAAGTTTTTATAACTTTTATGAAGATTACCTAACCTCCATTCATACCCCAAACTCTCACAATCCCCTCACACACCTTGATTTAGTCAAGCTTGAGTGCACCCTATTAGATGTATCCTTATTTTGGAGGTCACTTAAAGATGTGTGTATATGGATTAGGCATGAAAATAGTATTTAACCCTCACTTAAGCCTATTTGAATCATTTTATACCTATTTATATTCATACTTATGCAATGCAAGTATCAAAATATCACTCTTCTAGCTGACTGTCTGTCCCAGTCACCTTTAACTGACTATGTGATATCCTCTTTAGGGTCCTGTAGGTTTGAGAGTTCCCTTGAGTCACATATTACCCGATTGGATCCATTGGATACTTTATTTGGTATTAGACCATTACTTTGGACTGCATTTTAACTCACTATTTATCTCAATCAATTTTAGTTGACTATTGTGGAGGATCTAGGCCTGTAGGTAAAGATTTTTCATTTGAAACTGAGATATGCCTCTTGGAGAATCTTTGGAACACTAGTCAATCCTTTTATAGAATACACCTTTACCTATAATCTCAAACTTCCAAGTTCACTCTAAGATTTCTATGGGTGATTATAGGCAGGATATAGGTGGAGATTTGTAGGTTTTTAGAGGTCTGAAGGTAGACATGTAGGGGAATATCTTATGTCTTGATCTTTATAGATAACTATTAAACATGATTAGGTTATTTGGCACCATTTGATACCATCAAACATGAACACTTCCTTACACACCATCACCTTGGGAAGCAATGACACTCAATCACTCAAATTATATAGATAATGTTGAGGAAACTCAGTGTGTCAACTGACAACTTTGAAGAGCTTAACTACTATCTTCCCTTAATCCTTTGCCTCCAAAAATTGGCATAGTACATGTTACATGATAGAGGATACTATGAAAGCACATTTATAAGTCTCAAACCACTTGATAAACTTGTTTTAAATTATCTCTATGGATCAATGGAACTCTCTTTTTGTATTTTAGGGAAAACTTCCCTAAACTCAGTCATGGTTTTTTTAAAAGGCTCCTTCACTATTATTTGTCCATTTAACACTTTAAGGAGGTCTAATATGATATAAATATATAATAGGAACTAAAATAAGTCCTTTTCATGCTTCAAATTCCTCCATTGAGAGTTTATTATCCCCTACTTTGTCCACTTGTAGGTGCATACCAACATGCAGACAATATATGTGAAGTAACAAGTAGTAAACAAGGTTTGTGATTTTTTAAACTAATATAGACCTTCACCAAGGATTTAAATGTTATGATAACACTCAAAGGATTGAAACATTCATTAAAACTCCATTCCACCATGAATTCTTCTCATGAGGCTCTTGTAGATACACACTAATGGCTACCTGTGTATAAAAGTTTCCCATGACTGCAACTATCTCCTTTTTTTGCACCATATGGAAAGCTAGTCAATCATCCATGTTTAAAATATATATATCAAAATTTAAAACACCCTATGTCTCCATGGACATGATTTATAACTATGCATAGCTCCAAATTAACTGTGTATTGTAGTTCTATGGCAATTGACTGTATAGCTATCAAAGACTAAAATTCATGGAGAATGTTGCTTTAGAAGATAATATGAAAGGAGAGGGGTTGAGAGGACATGGAAAAAATGATAATTAAACTATCACAACCCTTTGGAACCATGATCAAAACCTAAAACTCTTGAAAATGGTGCAAGACTACCTATAACACAAAATGAGATCAATCTACAAACTTGAGGTGATTTTCCCATAAAAACACCTTGAAACATGATACCAAGTATGGGTAGAATTAGAGAAGGAAGTGGAAATATTATATAATCAATATCAGTAGTTAGATTATACAAAATTTTTCAAACCAAGGTAAAACCTATAGGGTACATAGATTAATAGGCAAATTTGAATGGTCAACTTCTTAGGAATGGTTCATAAAGCTCAGACCACCATTCCTTTTAAAAAAAATCAAATGGAAGATAAATAAGTGTAAAAGACACCCCTAGGAGCATTTTTATTTAAACCTCTCATGCTGACTATACCAAGTACAAACCTGAATACTGCTTTTGCTTATCGAGTCTAGTGGAAGAATATATCAATATTTTTCTTCATTTTTTGGAGTTTTTGATCAAAATTATCATTGAAGTGAGTGTATGGAAGACCAAGGGACATTAATTAAGTGTCCCAAATTATATGAGGCCATACAATTCTATACACCTCATTAAATGCTCATGTTTTGTAAGAAAATTACCCTTTTTTTGAGGAACCTACCAATTTTCTATTAGAAATAGTTACCAAAGACTTCCTAGGACACATATCACATGAAAAAACCTCTTGGAACCTTCACACTTCTACATATATTCGTACAAGTCATTAAATGCTCAATTTTGACCCCTAAAATGACTCAAAAGGACATGTTGGCTAATAAAATTAATGACCAAGGATAATATAACATTGAATAAAATTAAATGACCTATGATATACCTTATGAACCAATATTAAACCCCCTAAAACACTTAAAATTCAAATTTTTACCTAGGGGTTCCACAATTTGACCTAAAAGTCAAATTTGGTCAATAAATTGGTGACTCAAAGGGGTAGTATGCCTGCTATACTAACTAGACCAGTAGCCTTATTAGTCTATTGGGTTTAGCAGTCATCTAAAGTCTAAGATAAACAAGAAAACCTTTGACCATTGACTATCAAGACATTACCACTAATTACCTCAACCACTCAAAGCGAGGACACACACAAAACAAGACAACAAACATGCACTTCATGAGCACTTATGGAACACACACACTAAATTGAAAAAACTAACTTAAACACTAAATAAATTGAGATGAGAAATCCCTCTTGGATCAAAGGGAAAGTTTAAAACTCTTCTCGCTTTGTGACATGAAGGATTTAACGAGATGTGTAGCCTTTTGATCTTTGGCATTGATGCCTCAAACTTTCTTATGATGTTTGACAACTCGATTAGCATGATGTTCATTAAAAAATAGGTAGATTCAAACATGTTGGATATAGAAATTAATTCTTCTTACACCCAAATAGATTTAACCTTCTCATGTGGATCTTCAATAGCAACCTCATTCTTGCTTTCCATAGGGCTCTCAACAAGATTGGGTTTATTCTCAGCTGCAAGTTCTTCTAACTCATCAAGGAGCTTTGCATACTCTATCCAATCTTGATCATTGTCCTCCATGGAATATTATTTTTTCACTTTGTCATGTACTTGGCCCTCAACTTGGTAAAGATCTTCAAGCTCTTAAAATATCTTCATTTGTAGCTACCAATCATCTTCATCCTCTTCATCTTATAAAACCACTACTTATTCCATTTTCTCTTCTTGATGTGTGATGTCATAAAGATGATTTTATTCAATCTCAAAAACATCTGATGGTGATTCAAGATCAATCTAAGGTATTGGATCATCTTTAAGAACAACATCTTGCACATTGGTTTCAAGAGAGCTTTCTAGGGCTACAACCTCTTTGGGAAAGACTTGAAATTGTTCTCCATCCATAATAGCATATTCATCTTCATGTTGGAGGTGATCATCCACAACATTTTCATCAAATTTAGAGTCCTCTTCAAGGGCTGAAATATCTTCCATCTCTTTCTCCTTCATGGTGATGCCAAGACTAGACATCTTGAAATCATGTAACCTAACCCAATGAGGCTACCAAGGAGGTATGCCTTATTCAAGCAAGAGTTATCTTTCCTTATCAACCAACTAATCCTCTTTATGTTCCCATACCATAGGTATATCAAGGAAAAGGGTGATGGGGTGAGGACAAGATGAAATAGTTGTTGGAGGTGGAAAATAGAACTCAAAATTAGATTGAGAGTGAAATGGATGGGTCTCCTTTGAAGGATCTTGAAGAAGGAGAGGCAGACCTTGGGATAAAACCACTTGATTTTATTCCTTCCACTTGATAAAAATCTCATTAACATCTGATTTAGTTTGAGGTCTCTCTTTGGAAAAGGTGGATGGGGTGTGTTAAGGCATAGGATCTTTTTTTGGGTCTAAACCTTCCATCACACTTTGACTTAGTAGCTTCGTCCTTGACTCTAACTCTTCAATTTGCTTGGCTAGGTTCTCTTGGAAAAGTCTCTCTTGAAGTTGATATGAATCATCATAAAGAATAAAATGGGATTGATATGGATAAAAAGAGGTTTCTTGAGTAAGGGTGGAAGGAACTTATAATGGAACAAATTCATTCACAACTTCACACTCCTTATCAACTAAACTTATATCTTCTTTCTTTCCCCATGACTCCACTATCTTATTCTAGGTTAGAATGTGAGAATTAGAAGTATATTTTTGAGATGATAGGGATACAATGTGAGAGGGAAATGAGGGATTTAATTCCATTTATTTTGATACTAAGATGGACTGCTATATTTACCTATTGGCCAATTCAATTTGTCTATCAAGGTTTGCTTCAAACACAAGGCTACTCTTTTCAACTCTCTCTTCCACTTTATTTGGAAAAGGGTGACCTTAGAAATTTTGATTAGGCTCATGAATAAGGATCAAATATGGTTGATAGAAAACTTGGGAAAGTGAATATGAGCATTGATATGTTTGGTGAGGTTGCCTTTCATGAACTCCTAGCCTATCCTCTAAGGAAGAAACTAGGCCACTCACATCAAGCATCTAACTTGTGAGCCTTTGCCAATTGTCTCTCGCAATGGGTACCCAATATATTTTGACCAACTATAATGAATATATCACCTCATGAATAATATTAATAAGAACCTCTTAACCACATACTCTTAGAGTATCAAGCTCCAACATGTACTTCTCATATCCTAAGAGTATCTTCTTGAAGGTGGAAATGGATTAAGTTCAAGAGTGTTTAGGTTGACTAGGGGAAGTAAAGTAGTGAGGAGGCTGATTATAGGACTGGTAATAATGATGAAAAGGTTGAATATGATCATATTGGGGATAAAAATAACCATATTGGGTCTAGCATACTTCATGAAATGGCTAATTAAGGACTTGCTCTTGTTGATAGGGAATGCCACAAGCTTACAATGTCTCACCAACTTGTAAAGAACAAAACTCAACACCAAAGTCAAACATAAAACATCATAAAAGTAAGAATACAAAGAAATATATCAGAAATAATCTTAAAAAGTAACCCTTGGTTGTTTGACCGATTGATGTATCTTTGGAGTTGTCATTGATGCTTAGATAGATGCCTCCAAAGGCTGATTATTGAGAGACAACGCCAAAAATATCTCAACCTCTTGGACCAAGAGTCCCATCAAGCATGTAAAAAATTATTGTCACTTGGATTTTTACCCTTTTAGGAGATGAATCATCTCTCCTCCTCCAAGTGGTACAATGGAAACATCTCACTTGTTGTGGGTAGTCAATTTGGTGAGATGAATCTATAGAATGAAGGGCTAGCTCCCTAGATGTGCCTTGAAATACATTCACTTATAATAATTGATTATTTATGGAGAAAAGGGATAGAGTTGGCATAAAATTAAATTTATTATAAGTGGTGGTACACCAAGATGTTTACCATAAGACTATTTTACTCCACTTTGAAACAAAGCATACAACACTAATTTAAGAGTCCTAAAATGAACTAACATCAATATTTCAATATGAAGGTATCATATATGAAGACTATACAAGGTAAGTGGGGAAAATATATTATTTTATAGATGATAATACTTCCTTATACACTTAATAAAATTTCCATACACTTCACAACACTTCATATGCCCTGCTAGGCATGGAATCACCTGCATCAAACATTGAAGGATTGAGAGAAAGTAAGGATAAATGAATATCTCTTAACCATTCACTATACATCTCTTCAAAAAATTTAAAAAGATTATATGTGAACTTAAAAATGAATTTAATTTATTATATAAGGGAATTAAATTGTCAAAACAAGTAGGTATTTTCCATACCTAGTGTGGTATTCAATTATAATGGCCAAAATTTTAGCTCTTATAGAGTTTGAGAGAGAGAGAAGAAGAGAGAAGTCCAATGGTCACAAGGACAATTTTTAAGCTGATAAAATCAATTAATTGTGCATTAAAATAGGGTATGGGAAGAACCATGCAAGGTTAAGAAGCACAAGTGTCAATTCAAGGCATCAAACTCTTGTAAAGTGGCATAAAACTCCTCATTATGGCTAAGAAAAACTACCTTCATGATTAGCCCTATTTGAATACCTTATAACTGATTAGGAATATTTAAAATGATTTTAATGAAGGGGGAAGATATTATAAATATGTCTTGATTCATTGTTTTTAGGCTTGGTCTTTTGGAATCACCTGGAAAGGATCTCTCATCATATGTAGTCCAAATAACCTCTCTTTCATGCACCCTACACACTTGTCCTCAAATTTGGATTAATTTTCACATGAAAATATGTGGGAAGGAGTTAATTAAAATTTTAAAGACCCTATATTTCCTTATAACCATCAGGGACAACTTAAAATTACTTCACTTGAAGTTTTCCACCCTTTTCACTAGCTTGTCCAATATGCCAATTTTGACTGGCTGAGATGAGAGATCCTATTAAGGAAATTAGGGGGTTTTATGAGGCATTAAATTAATATTTATAGTTATAAAAATTAATAATCTTCTCCAAAATTTGGTTTCATCTTTAGACTCCTCCTAGAACCTACACAACATAAAAAATGGTCAAAAATACCTTATTTTGGCCTCTGTTTATATAATTTCATACAATAAAAAAGCATGAGAGATAGAATAAGTGAGTCATATAAAAATTATAATAGGTTTAATTTAAAAACTATTCCATTATATTATCTTTCAAGCTCCATTTCTCTAGATTGGTCTTTACAAGGGTTTTGGAAGGTTTCTAGGCAGTTTGACCTCTTAAGGTTGTTTCATAAAAACCTAACATCTAAGTTGATAACCAATTCAAAAAATTCAAATTTTAAGACCTTAATTAACATCATTTAACTCCTTTGGTCTCCATGAAAAAAATACTCCTAAAATATGTGAGCATTTGAACTTGACCTATCGAGCTCTTTTTCTCCTTTTTTGCAGGTCTGAGTTGTCTTGAGGTCTAAAAATGGTGTTATTTGGTTTTATTTTCACTATAAAAGATTTAAAAATTATTTATTAACACCATAAACATGTTTTAATAGGTTATAAATCTCATCTTATGCTATAAGTGGTTTTGACCTCTCATTTGGGCACTAGGCCAAAACCTACCTAGTAGGCCTTTATTGGTTCAAGACCCAAAATGAGCTTCTCATGATTTAATATACATAAATGTAGCTCAAAAACATATAATTACATAAAAAAAACATGATCCAAATTTTTTTAAATCACTCTTAGGGTTAGAAGTTTCATTGTTCTCTTATTTGGTCCTTAGGCCAAAAACTTGCCTTTAAGCCTACCTACAACTTTTGCATTCTAGATCACCCTGTTTAGTTTCCTTCCTCTTTGGCTGGTATCCCATTTTGGCTTGGATAAAATAAACCTCTAAAATCTTCCTTGAATTTACACTCATTTCTTTACCTCCCTTTATTACCCTTCTTCCCCAAACTGATAGTGTATGCATGAGGGAAAGTACCCCCTATTTGAGTTAAAACAAGGGGTACTTCCCCTATTTTATTGGATAATTTTTGGATTATATAGGATTATATGGGTGAAAAGGATACTATACACAAAAAATTATCCTCTGGTCTATCCATTTGACCCTTAAAACTCTTTCAAAATCAAAACAGACTATGTGAAGGAGACTGTATGCAGGGTTTCTTTTTATAGACTGTGTAAGATTGCTTTATGAGAACCCTTTATCTGATTTATCT
Source organism: Torreya grandis (assembly GCA_037957365.1). NCBI lineage: Eukaryota > Viridiplantae > Streptophyta > Pinopsida > Cupressales > Taxaceae > Torreya > Torreya grandis. The sequence goes on along the minus strand of JARHVA010000228.1, from coordinate 2,921,768 downwards.
TCATCATAGTGGTGTAACTAAGTTTTTATAACTTTTATGAATAATTATTAACCTCCATTCATACCCCAAAATCTCACAAGCCCCTCACATACCTTGATTTAGTCAAGCTTGAGTGCACCCTGTTAGTTGTATCCCTATTTTAGAGGTTACTTGAAGATGTGTGTATATGGATTAGGATTTATAATAGTATGTAACCCTAAATTAAGCCTATTTTAATCATTTTATACCTATTTTAATTCATACTTATGTAATGCAAGTATCAAAATATTACTCTTCTAGTTGATTATCTATCCCAGTCACCTTCAACTGACTGTGTGAGAGCCTCTTTAGGGCCCTGTAGGTTTGTATGTATGATTTAGGCTTAAAATAATGTTTTAAACCTATTAATAGTTCCATTTATTCACCTATTACCTAATTGTATCCATTGGTTTGTCACCCTCAATTAAGCCTCTTTTAATCATTTTATACCTATTTTCATTCGTACTTATGCAATGCAAGTATCAAAATATCACTCTTCTGGCTGACTGTCTATCCCAGTCACCTTCAACTGACTATGTGAGAGCCTCTTTAGGGTCTTGTAGGTTTGTGTGTATGATTTAGGCTTAAAATAATGTTTTAAACCTATTAATATTTCCATTTAGTCACCTATTACCTAATTGGATCCATTGGTTACTTTATTTGATCTTAGACCATCACTTTAGACTGTATTTTAACTCACTGTTTGTCTCAGTCAACTTCAACTGATTGTGTTGGAATATCCAGGCCTATAGGTAAATATTTTTCATTTTAAATTGAGATATTCCCCATGGAAAACCTTTGGAACACTAGTCAATCCTTTTATATAAGATACTTGTGCCTATAATCTCAAACTTCCAAGTTCACTCTAAGAGTTTTATGGGTGATTATAGGTAGGCTATAGGTGGAGATGATCCATAGGATAATTTATAAAAGGTACTAAAGTATAATAAAACCTATACCATTATTTAGGGCCCATTTAGACCTTTCCAACGGTATGTAGAACGTGGAAAATAGAGCTTGTATGCTCCTTGTGTAGCCGGTCAAAGTTATAGTGAAAGCAAGTCAACAAGTGGTCAATGCTGGTCAAACTAAAAAAATTGACCATATTATAATGTTGTAAATATAGTTCCATGATTTAGATCTCATTTTAATATTTTTGATGCATTTTAAATGGACTGAATCTGAGTCTATATACAGAATTTATGACCAATCAAAGTTATGGTCAAACCTGGTAAAAGTGATGACATGGCAACATTGACCAATTAAATGATGGCACATGAAAAAATTAGCATGAGACATGTGGACAAATTTATAGTTGACACATGCGGTTAAGGCAAATTATAAAGGTAAAGAAAGACATTTTTAAAACATGTCTAAAATAATTTCTATGTGGGATAAAACCCCATAACCTAGGCCAAATTATGGCTTATTAATTCATTCCTCACATATTAATTGGTATTTTGATAATTATGTGGAAGCCCATGAATTAAACATGTGGGATATTATCAAAAAATCCATATAAAATTGTAATGGGATAATATAAATCCCATAAAACTTGATGGAATGGGATATTATTCAATCCCATCAAAAAAGGTGGAGATTAATATTAATCCCATTATTATAAAAAAAGGGATGATGATTAATCCCACTATTTGTGAACCTCTAACAAGTATATAAATGGTTGAGGGGTATTTTTAAAATCATTAGAATGGGAATTAGAATTTAGTGAATTCATTGAGAAGTTCAAAGAGCCAAAATCTAAGAGCCGAGAGCCAGAGCTAGAGTTGAGAGTTGATAGCCAGAGCCAGAGCAAATTGCTATAGCTAGAGCTAGAGCTGAGAGCCAAGAGCAAGAGCTAGAGCTAGTTGCTAGAGCCAAATCTAGTATCATCAAAATATTTATTTACAGATCAAGAACCCCTACTGGGGTTAAGGTGATGTATAAATAAATTTTGCATCAATAATTGATCAGTTCCACCTTTGAGCAGGACTCAGAGACATAGCCTAGATCAGGTGAACTCTATTAACAATTCTGGTGTTTGTGTTTCAATTTTTTTGAATTCCATTATTTTTGTAGATTTTATTGAATTATTCAAATATCGATGCAAGTTTTAATCAAAAACAACACTTAACAGAAATCAATTAAATGGCTAATGATCATTTGAAGGTGTAATTAAAAATAATGAATACCTAGATATTCATATTCAGTTTTAATCCAATTTTTAAACACAAAAATTAGTTTTTGATCATTTATTTAAAGCCATTATTTATTATCCATTATAAACCAAAAGTGAACTTGAAGGGTTCAAAAGGGGTTTACAGATCAATTTTTTTATCAGAGCAGTTAGAATGCAGGGATTAGTTTTTGATTATGTAAAAGTTTGATTTTAGTTTCAGTTGGTTTCATTCAGTTTGTGCAGACATTTGGATTTATTTAATCTTCTAGTGTAGTTTGTATTTGTTGGAGATATAGGTTGTTTTTAGGAGCAATAAACTATGGGAAAAGCTCTAAAGAGAGAAAGACTAGAGGAGCTTAAAGGTTTCAACTATCAGATTCAGATGAAGAAATTTGAGCTAAGAAGGATGCTAAAGTCCTTAGAAGATGAAAATCAAGAGCTATAAGATAGAATACTATCTCATGGGGATTTCCTCTTAGGGATCATCCAAGGATTGTAACTTGAATTTCAAGCCAAGGATAAGTTATTGGCACAATCACAAAATGGTGAAGAAATAGAGGAGAAAGCAAAGTCTAGGAGACCATCCTCTACCATAGATGCACAAACCCAAACAAAGGTTTGTACTGTAAGTAATTCACCATGTTATTTCTTTCTTTCCCATCAATATACATCTTTTGGGGAATTTGAGAAGCATACTTGTGGTATTGGCTCTAATTTTTTAATCAAGATGGGTTTTGATGGAAAAGGCCTTGGCATCAATGGCCAAGGAATTACTAATCCCATAAAGGTTGAGGAAAGAACTCAATATGCAAGTTTTGGATTTGTTAGTGGTAATGGAGAAATTGGAGAATGATCCAAAATAGATGAATCAAGATAAAATTCAAGATATGAGCCCAAGCCACTATCGATTCAATCCATTCAAAGAGATGGAGAAGTTTATAAGCTGAAACCTAGAAAGGGACAACCCCTCAATTATGGAAAATGCATCCAAAAGAAATGCAAGGCATCTTCATTGAGAGATGAACATTGCAACAGAGAAGGTAAAACAATTTCTCCTCATCATTATTGCAAACATGATAACCCTAAAAGGTATGGCAAGCATAAATATTCCAATGTCTTCTTTGATTATGAGAAGAATGGTCTTGTTACACATAATTTGTGGTAAAAATATCTATGTACATTTTGTGGATTAACCTTTATATGGCCATGTGTTAGAAGAGAAAATCCTTATAAATAAAGGTTATGTCCCTCAAGAAGGAGATAAGCTATAAATACCACTCTCCAAGATAAAATATGGAGAATGGCAAGAGGGATTTGCTATCCAAGAAAATGGACAAGAATTACTACACTCATTGTAATATGAGTGGTCATTGGGTTGACAAGTGCTGGAAGCTTCATCCATAACTTCATTTAGATTCTCATTAGAATAAAGTTATGCAAGCACCCATGAACAAAGAGGTAGTAGATGAAAGAGTTGGTAAAGTACCAATAGTCTAGGAGGTAACCCATGAAGAATCTTACCTATCCAAAGAAGATTTCATCAAGAAGAAGCATCCCAAAGTGGATCATCCATTAAATTGGATCATTAAGAAATGGATAGAATTTTTGCAAAGCTATTTTTTATTTAGCATGCTTAAAGTCACCTTCAAATCACCTTATTTGGTGATCATTGGTATAAGCCTTCTAAGGTTATAGACACCATTTGGAGGCATTTTTCCACACCCCATTCTATGTAGAGGTTCGTTAAGGCTATGCATTAGAGGAGAGCATTGATGGAAGTGATATGAATCTCAATTTTGTGTAGAGGCTATTTGAGGTTGTGCAGTAGTAGAGGAGTCATTTCAGGAGTGTGATCACTTTAGAGGAAGATAATGGCATTGTTTGTTTTCCTAAAATTTTGCAATTATAGTGATTGGCCTTATCATAAAGTATCAGTTGAACACTTGCCTTTTTGGGAAAAAAAGTGTCTATTTTTTAAAACTAATTGATTGTTTGTGATTGTAGTGAGAGATCATTGGGTTCACAGTTGTTTATAGAGATTGGCAGCATCATAGAGTATTAGGGGACAATTGTCTAATTTTTATTGATCAATTTTTTATGATTAGTTGATCAATAAATTTGGATTAATTTAACCCATGATATTATTCCTATGGATTTTATGTGTTTATGATATAAACAAAAATGATTAGAAACATTTGTGGTTGAAAAATAGCTTTTTGTGGACACAAAGCCTTCTTAGTGGGGATGTATGATCTGAAGGACAATTCAAAAAAGGTCCTAAAGTAAACCAAAACCTGCACCATTATGTATGGACTATTGAGACCTTTCCAATGGTATGTGTAATGTAGAAAATAGAGCTCATATGTTTTTTATGTAGTCAGTCAAAGTTCTAGTAAAAAAAAGTCAATAAGTGGTCAATGTTGGTCAAACTAAAAAAATTGACCATCATGGAATGTTGCAAAGCTCGTTCCATGATGTATATCTCATCATAATCTTTCCAACATATTTTGAATGGACCGAATCTAAGTCCGTATGCAGAAATTATGACCAATCAAAGTTGTGGTCAAACCTGGTAAAAGTCATGACGTGGTAACATAGACAAATTAAATGATGGCACATGAAAAAATTAGCATGAGACATGTGGACAAATTTACAATTGACACATGTGGCTAAGACAAATTATAAAGGTAAAGAAAGACATTTTTAAAACATGTCTAAAAATATTTATATGTGGGATAAAACCCCACAACCTAGGCCAAATTATGGCTTATTAATTCATTCCTCACATATTAATTGGTATTTTGATAATTATGTGGAAGCCCAAAAATTAAATATTTTGGATATCATCAAAAATTCTATATAAAATTGTAATGGGATAATATAAATCCCATAAAACTTGGTGGAATGGGATATTATTCAATCCCATAAAAAAAGGTGGAGATAAATATTAATCCCATTATTATTAAAAAGGGGATAATGATTAATCCCACTATTTGTGCACCTCAAACAAGTATATAAAGGGGTGAGGGGTATTTGGAAAATCATTGGAATGAGAATTAGAGTTCAGTGAAATCATTGAGAAGCTTAGAGAGATGAGAGCTAGAGCCAGAGCTGAGAGCTAATAGTCAGAGCCAGAGCTAGAGCTAAAAGCCAAAAACCAGATCAAGAGACAATTGATAGAGCTAGAGCCAGTAGCATAAAAACATATAATTACATATCGATAACCCCTACTAGGGATAAGGTGATGTATAAATAAACTTTGTATCAATAATAAATCGGTTCCACCTTTAAGTAGGACCCAAAGATGTAGCCCAGATCAGGGGAATTCCAATTACAATTTTGGTGTTTGTGTTTTGGTTGTTTTGCATTCCATTATTTCTATAGATTTGATTCAATTATTCAAATGTGGATGCAAGTTTTAGTCAAACACAACACTTAACATAAATCAAGTAAATGGCTAATGATCATTTGAAGGTGTAATTGGAAGGAATGAATACATAGATATTCATATTCAATTTTAATTAAAATTTTAAACACTTTAAATCAGTTTTTGATCATTTATTTAAATCCATTATTCAATATCCATTATAAATTGAAAGTGAACTTGAAGGGTTCAAAAAAGGTTTATGGATCAGAAGATTTATAGGTGTTTAGAGCCCTGAAGGTAGACATGTAGGGGAATATCTTATGTCCTGACCTCTATAGATAGCCCTTGAACATGATTAGGCTATTTGACACCAATGGAGACCATCAACCATGGACACTTCCTTACACACCATCACCTTGGGAAGCAATTACACTCAATTACTCAAATTTTGTAGATAATGTTGAGGAAACTTAGTGTGTCAGCTGGTAACTTTGAAGAGCTTAACTACTATCTTCCCTTAATCCTTTGCCTCCCCAATTTGGCATAGTCCATGTTCCATGATAGAGGATACTAGGCAAGCACCTTTAAAATTCTCAAACCACTTGATAACCTTGTTTTATACTATCTCTAAGAATGCCTAGAACTATATTTTTGCATTTTAGGGAAAAATTCCCTAAACTCAACCATGGTTTTCTTACAAGGATCCTTCACTGTTATTTGTCTAACTTCCTCCATTGAGAGTTTCTTATCCTCTGCTTTGCCCATCTTTAGGTGCATACCAATATGCATACATTATATGTGGATTAACAAGAAGTAAATAAGGTTTATGATTTTGTAAACTACTCTAGACCTTCACCAAGGCTTAAAATGTTTTGCTAACACTCAAAAGACTGAAACACTCATCAAAACTCCATTCCACCATGAATTATTCTCATGAGGTTACTATAGATACACACTAATGGCTGCCTGTGTATAAAAGTAGCCCATGACTACAACTATCTCCTTTTCTTGCACCATATGGAAACCTAGTCAATTATCCATGTTTCAAAGAGATATATCAACATTTTAAATTCCCTATGGATCTATGGACATGATTTATAACTGTGCATAGCTCCAAATAGACTATGTATGGTAGTTCTATGGCAATTGACTGTATGGCTCTCAAAGACTGCACTTTATGGAGAATGTTGCTTTGAAAGATAAGATGAAAGGAGAGGGGTTGAGAGGACATGGAAAACATGATAATGAAACTATCACAACCCTATGGAACCATGATCAAACCTTGAAGCTCTTGAAAATGGTGTAAGACTGCCTATAATACAGAATGAGACTAGTCTCCAAACTTGAGGTGATTTGCCCATCACAACAACTTAAAACATGAAACTAGGTATGGATATAATTAGAGAAGGATGTGAAAATCCTATGAAATCAATATTAGTAGTTATATTATATGAAATTATTCAAACCAAGGCAAAACCTATAGGGTATATAAATTAGTAGGCAGATTTGAAAGGTAAACTTCTTAGGAATAGTTCATAAAGCTCAGACCACCATTCCTCTATAAAAAAACATAAAATTGAATTTGAATGAGTGTAGAATACACCCCTAAGATCATTTTTCTTGAAACCTCTCATGCTGACCATACCAAGTACAAACCTAAAGATTGATTTTGCTTGCCAAGTCTAGTGGAAGGAGAGATAAGTATTTTTATTCATTTTTTGGAGTTTATGATCAAATTTATCATTAAAGTGAGTGTACGGAATAACAAGGGACATTAATGAAATAACCCAAACTATATGAGGCTATAAAATTTTGTACACCTCATTAAATTCTCAAGTTTTTCAAGAAAACTACCCCTTTTTTGAGGAACCTACCAATTTTCAGTAATCAACAATTATCAAAGACTTCCTAGGACACATGGCATGTGGTAAAACCTCTTGTAACCTTGACACTTCCTTATAAATTCATACAAGTCATTAAATGCTCAATTTTGACCCTTAAAATGACTCAAAAGGACATGTTGGATAATAAAATTAATGACTAAGGCTAATATAACATTGAATAACAATAAATGACCTATGATATACCTTATGACCAAATATCAAACCCCATAAAACACTTATAATTCAAATTTTTACTTATGGGTGCCCTAATTTGCCCTAAAAGTCAAATTTGGTCAATAGTATATGTGGATGACTCCCCATTACTTTAATCAATGTTAGAACTGGAATAATAAGAAGAAGATCCTGACTCAAGAACCAACCCTAAATGATCTGAGTTAGAATAAAAATAATCAATTCTAAGTGAATCCAATGAAAGAGAAGTGTTAAGTTTTGAGTCTTTGAGACTCTCTTGAAATTAAACACTTCTTTCTATTAAAAACTGATGTGTGGTTGGATATACAAGGTAATACCCATTGAAAACATCTAGATAACCTACAAAGATGCAAGGCTTGGACTAAGGTTCAATAGCTTTTCATATATTCTTTAGCATATGTACCATAACTGGAGATCTAAAAAACCTAAAGTGTTCAACTTTATGTTTCCTTCCATGCCAAGCTTCAAAGGGTATTATGTCTTTCAAAGATTTTTGAGGAACCCTATTATTAATATAAAAAGCATAATTATTGGCTTTGGCCGAATATTGAGGTGTCAAGGACTTAAAGTGAATCATACAACTAGCCATCTCTTTCAAGGATATGTTATTGCATTCTGCAACTCCACTCTATGAAGGACTGTAAGTAAGTGTCCACTACAAATCAATCCTCTTTGTAGTGAAAAACTACACAAATATATCACTGACATATTCATTTCCATTATTAGTTCAAATAACCTTGATAGATTTTTTAGATTATTTCTCAACAAGTGCCTTGAAGTCTTGAAAATATTCAAACACTTTAGAATTTTTCTTAAGAAAGTAGAACCATGTATATCTTGAGAAATCATCAATTAAAGTGAGAATGTGATAAGCCCTTGCAAAAGATAGATTGTAAAAAGGCTCATATACATCAATTTGTACTAACTCCAATGCTTATGAATCCATCCAATCGTTGCATTTATCAAAATTTTCCTTAGACTACTTTTCAATAGATCAAACCTCATAAATTCCCTTAAAGAATTAGACTTGATGCAAGCCTATGATGACATCATTTTTTCTAAGTTGTTCAAAGTAGTGGTAGTTAATGTGGACAAACCATTCATGCCATAATTTACTAACTCCATATGAATGAATAGACAATGTAGTCATAGAAGAATTAGGTGCAAAATGTGAGAAGGTGTATAGCCTATCTTGGTGATCTTCCCTACCCACTTATTAAGAATAAATCAAAACTTAATGCAGAATAATCTCACATAATTGCAATAACAAAAGCTATGAATAGAGATACATAAAAATAGAAATAAAATGGCCAATAAGAAGATAGGACTTAACGTGGTTTACCTAATGTGGGCTAAAACCACCAAGAAACACTTGCTCATATCTTATTACAAGTCAACAAAAGTAAAATCCACTCTTAGATTAGTCTTCTCACAATTACAATGCACAAATATTATTTGAAGCTACGCTCAATAAAATATCTTGAATTCACACTTGAATTCACGCACTCTATTCTTACTTTCTCAAACCTAGTTCTATTGATGTATTACTTATAGTATATCCATCTATAATACATCATTAGGTAATGACATAGTAATTTTACAAAACAATGGGTATGAAAACCATGGGCCAAGTTAACCCATAATGGTTCTCTGTTAATTATGGGTGATGACACCACACATATACAAGTATATATAAACCACATATCTATACTCCTAGAAAAAGGGGGTCCAAAAATTGTTAATGTACAATATTTGAAATAAATTATAATGTTGAAATAGGCTCCACAACATAATAATCTCCCACTTAGAGACTAATTTCCTCTGAGAAAGATTCTCAACCCTTCACTATCATCTATGAAGGCCAACCAAAGCTGAACATAGCTTCAGTTTCTCCTTGTGACCACCTTGGTCATCATGTCTAAAGTATTTTGATTGGTATGAATTTTATCTAGCTTCAATTTCTCTTCCTCCAAAGCTATCTTGATGAAATGGTACCTCAACTTAATATGCTTCATACTAGAGTGGAAGTTAGAGTTCTTTGATAGGTGTATAACACTCTAAATATCACTATATATCTTCCATTCCTCTTTCTTATACCCCAACCCTTCAAGCAATTGCTATAACCAAATCATCTCTTTGCTTGCCTCTGTGGTAGTAACATACTTAGCCTTTGTGGTTAACAAAGCCATAAATTTTTTTAGTCATGAAATCCATCTCATTGCTATGTCACCTATATTAAATATGTATCATATCATGCTCCTCCTACTATTATAATCTCCAACTATGTTCAAATCTACATAACCATGGAAAGTGGTGTCCAATCCACCGTAACTTAAAACTATCCCCATGGTCCCTCTCAAGTACTGAAGGATCCACTTCACTGCATGCCAGTGCTCTTTACCTAGATCACTTATGTACCTACTTACTACTCCCATTACATGGGAAGTATTTAACTTAGTTCATACCATGACATATATCAAGCTGCCAACTATGGATGAGTAAGGTACACAAGACATCTAGATTCTCTCCTCCTCTGTCTTGGGATACTGATCCTTTAATAACTTGAAATGGCCTACCAAAGGAGTCCAAAATGGTTTAACATCCTTCATACTAAATCTCTCCAAGAAAATTTTAATGTACTCTTCTTGAGATAAATTCAGATTTCATTCCTTCATATCTTTAGTTATTCTCATACCAAGGATTTGTTTTGCTACCCCCAAATCTTTCATAGCAAAGGAATTACTAAGTTGTTCCTTTAGTACCTTTATTTCCTACATGTTATTACCTAAAACCAACATGTCATCCACATACACACATAAGATAATGTAACTAACATCATCAAACTTATTGATATATACGTAATATTCTGAATGACATTTAGAGTATCCTTGCTCCATCATAAATCTATCAATTTTTTGTACCACTATCATGGAGCTTGTTTTAGACCACACAAGCACTTCTTCAGTTTACACATCATGTTATTCTTCCCTATGAACTCATATCCTTATGGTTTATCCATGTGAACATCCTCTAAATTAACATGAAGGAATTCAATCTTCACATCTAGTTACTTTAAGTGCTAGTCTTCCACTACCACTATCCCAAGACTAGTCCTAATAGAAGTTTTATTCACCACTAGAGAAAAAATATCATCAAAATCTATTCCCTTCTTCTATACAAGAACATTTACCACCAATAAAGCCTTTTACCTTTTCTTTCCTCCATCATCCTCTTTAATTCTTTACACCCACTTGTTCTACAATGCTCTCTTACCTTCAGTAGGTTTACCGAATCCCAAGTCTGATTTTCCATGAGAGACTGATGCTCCTCATCCATTGCTTATTCCCACTTTTTCCTGACATCTACTTGCATTAATTATTCAAATCACTTTGGATCTCCATTGTTAGTGAGTAATAAATAAATAAGAGACGGATAAAAACATTCAGGTTCCCTTCTTACCTTAGAAGACCTTCTCACCTCAAGAGTTTGAGATTCATATGAAGTAGGTGTCTGAACTAGTTACTTGGACACTTTACCATCTACAATGTCCTCCAATATTGTGTACTCTTTTCTAAAATCCTCTTTCTGATCATGTAGCTATTTTTTATACATGAATTTATCATTAAAGACTACATCCCTGGATTGAAAGATTTTTTTGTCGTTAAGACTCCAAATCTAGAAACCAAAGTCATCTTCACCATAACCAATAAAGGTATATTTTTTAGACTTAGCCTCTAACTTGGTCCTATCATATTTATCAATATGAAAAAAAGATTCATAGCCAAATACTCTAAGAAATGAATAATCAACCTTCTTACCACACCAAAATTCCTCAGGTATGCCTCCATTCAAGGAAGATGAAGGTCCTCTATTGATCAGATATGCGATTGTGTTTACTACTTCTACCCAAAATTGAAGGGGTAGTCCTACATGAAACCTCATGTTCCTAGCATGCTTCATGATAGCCATGTTCATCCTTTTTGACCCATTCTACTATGGAGTTTTTTGAACTATCCTTTGTTTGTGAATTCCATTCCTAGAACAATAATAAAAAAATTCATTGCTGCAATATTCCCCACCATTATCTAACCTAAGACATTTTAACTTGAGACCTATTTCATTATCAACCAAGTCTTTACATATTTTAAATGTATCAAACACATCATATTTTCTCCTAGTACCATACACCCAAAATTTCCTATTTGCATCATGAATAAAAGTGACATAATAAGATGAGACACCAATAAAAGATACCTAACCCAGCCTCCATACATCGGAATGGACCAGATCTAACTTATTCTCTTTCCTCATAGGTCTAACCTTGAGAAACTTTACCCTTTTATGTTTTCTATACACACAGTCTTCACATAAATCTAAATCAAACCCTTTCAATTTAGGCAACCTATCCTTCAAAATTTGAATGCCATTTTAGCTCATGTGACCAAGCCTATTATGCCACAAAGTTACATTTGCAACTGTAGCAGCTAAATTACAATAGTTAGCACTACTTGATAAATACAAGGTGCCAACCTTCTTATCTCTTACCACCACAAGAACACCCTTGGTCACCTTTCAAGAATCTACTATAAAAGTCACCGTGCAACCTTCACTACCTAGTTGTCATGGGGATACCATATTCTATCTCAACTTGGGCACATGCCTGACATCCTTTAGTATCCAAGTGTTCCCATTCTGCATCTTGACTTGAACACATCCTTTTCCTACTATACTGAAAGGCTCATCATCACCAAGATAAACATATCTAAAATCCCCTTGAGCATAATCAATAAAATAATGCCACCCAAATCTTTAATGCAAGACTCAATAATATTACTTATGGAGAGAATTAATGTATCTTGGCAAACATTACCTACTGCCACATTCACCTCCTTGGTGTCTTCCTAATTTTTATTCTTGTTTTGAAGAGCCCAACAATCCTTTGCATGCCCAATGTTTCCAAAGTGTTAGCATGTCATCTTGCTCTTTGATTTTGACCTTCCTTGATTATTTGAATTTCTACCCTTTCCTTTTCCTATATAATTTTTTCTCCCTCTACTCTCCACTGCCAAAGCATCACCTAAATTAGAAGTTTTCCCAGAGCTTTTTCATCGCATTTCCTTGATAAAGATTACTCCTATGACATATTCAAACTTCAACTTGACATTGTTAGGGATTGAGTTGCTCACAACCATTACCAAGATGTTCCAAATCTCTAGTAAGGAACACAAAATAAGTAAAGCCTAGACTTCATCATCAAATTCAATTTTTAAAGAGTTCAACATACTCACAACCATATTAAATTCATTCAAATGATCAGTAATTGAACCATTTTCAGAACATATTTATATTAAATAACTTTTTCGTTAAAAATATTTTATTAGAACCAGAGGGTTTCTTAAATAACTTCCCTAACATGTTCATGAAAACTTCTGTGGTCTTCTCCTATGATATATTAAACATGATCGAAGATGCAAGGCATAGCTGAATGGCCCCAATTGATTTATTGTCAAGTAACTCCCAAGCCTCATCTAATATACCAATTGATTCTTTTACTTTTCCTCCCAATAGAATATGAAGGTCCTTCTGATAGAGGTAATCCTCCATTTGCATCTTCCATAGACCAAAGTTCTATCTATTAAACTTTTCAATATTTGATCTATTATCATCAGCCATAGCTCTTACTTTAACTATAACCCTTCCTATAATTCAACACTTCATCAAATACAACCTAACTCTGATACTAATTGTTAGGAATAAATTAGAAATTAATGTGGAGTAATTTTAAAGAATCACAATAACAAAAGCTATGAATAGAGATACATAAAGAACATAAATAAAAATACACAACAAGAAGATAGGATTTAACATGGTTCACCCAATATGGGTTATATCCATCAATAAACACTTACTCAGATCTTATTACAATCCAACAAGAGTATAATCCACTCATAGATCAGTCTTCTCATAATTATAATGCATAAATATTGTTTGGATATGTGCTCAATAAACTCTCTAAAATTTTCACCTAAATTCACACACTCTATTCTCACTTTCTCAATCCTAGTTATATCAATGTATTACCTATAATAGGTCCATCTATAATACATCAATAGGTAATTGACATAGCAGCTTTACAAAATAATTGATACCAAAACTATGGGCCAAGTCAACCCATAATAGTTCCCCATTAATCATGGGTGATGACACCACACATATACAAGTATAGAAAAACCAGGTATCTATACTCCCCAAAAAAGGGGATCCAAAAAATTATAATGTACAACATTTGAAATAAATTATAATGTAGAAATATCATTCACAACATAACACCACTGCCACTATAGAATCACTATGTAACTCTCCGATGATAATTGAATTTGGTAAAAACTTAATGCTCTTGCCTTTGTTGATATGAGTGATTTGATACACTAATAGGAGATTGGTTGAAAGATAAGGAACACTTAGAAAATTATTGAATCTTCTTCCTTCTATTTAAACATACCCTCTCCCTAAAACTAGTACAAAATTATCATCACCCAAACTGATAGAATGCTCTAAGGAATTAAACTCAACCAGTGAAGTGCCCATGTGGTGAAAAGCACTCGAGTCAATAATCCATGAAGATATTGAAGATGAAACTAATACAATATCTTTGCCTTTTTATTTCTATTTCCCCTTTCCCTTTGCCTTAGTAGTATCTTGGGTAGATAATTTTACTTGATTGACTCAATAAAACCTATGTTTTTCTTCTCTATGAGATGAGTTAGGTGATCTATTTGCTTCTTCATGCACTTGTTTTCATCTTGCCCATTTTTATTATAGTAGGAAAATTTAACCTTTTCTTTTTTAGGTTTGTCATTAGAAGAGGAGGCTTAAGTGTTGGGTTTGGTAGAGGTTGATTCTTTCTTCTCCTTTTGATCCTTATTCTTATTCTTCTTATCTCTAGCTATAAAACCTATCCAACTAAACAAGACATTTGGTATCCTATTTTATCACGATTCATTCATATGAAAAGTTTTTAAAACTCATCTACATACCCTTATATACTATGATGCTTCTACCTTAAATTTTGGAATATTTTATATAGGTTTTATACATAATCCACATGAATAAATTTCTCCCTTAGATTCTTCTCCATATTTTTCAATGAGTTGATCTTATCTTTACCTTTTTCTATCTTTTTTTATGTAGGTGATCCCACCAAGTCATTACATGACCCTTCAATTTCATGCATGCAAACTTTACCTTCTTGTCTTCTCTCATAGTTCTCAATTTAAAAAAATTCTCCATGTTATTCATCCAATCTATCAACTTCCCTAGTTTTAAACTTCCTCCATAATCTATAACGTCAACCTTGATTCCTTCATTCCTTCCTTATAAAGATCTAACTAGCCTTTCTTTCATTCATGGTGACTGTTCTTATTACTCCTCTTAAAAAAAATCCTCTCCATGATCTGTGTCATCCTTGACATCATCTTCTACTCTCCTTTGTCTTTGATTTGCAATGATCTTGGTGAAATTTTATACTTACCTCTATAACTATTGCATAATTTAGTTCATTTGAGTGATTCCTTCTCATCCTCTCACCATCTCTTACACCTCTAAGATTTGAACTTAGTTTGATACTAAATAATGAACCTGAATACTCTCAAGACAAAAAATTATGAATAGAAAAACCTTCTAAAATAGTAAATCATATTGATTTGTATTGAATGATTCAAATAATTACAAACCATTCATAAATAAGCCTCAACTCAGAATTGGAGTTGACATTCAAAATTTAAAACTCTAAAAATAAATAAAATTTGACCTATTATTTTTAGTAGCTACTATTTTTAGTATGTTTCACATGCAAGTGCACACAGCTTTAAAAATATATAAAAATAAACTAAAGACTAAAATTAATGTATCATATGAATATCAACTGAAGTTTAAGTCTGATTACAAAAATAGACAATTTCTAAAATTAGAAAAAAACTAAAAATAATATTAAATTTTAATTTTAGACCTAAATGGCATCCAAAAAATATCCAAAAACATCCATATTCAAAAAATTCAGGTTATGGATGCACCAAAATTTTTGAGACAATAATTTTTGCATGAATATGGGCTCAAATGGAGATATGGATCAAAATTTATGACCTCTAAAAGTTCAACCTCTTTTTCTACATCATTCTCCTCTGGTTGAAAATAACTTAGCTCTTGTGAGTTGATTTGATTGTATTGCTACCTTCATTATTATCAATCTTCTTCAGCTCCCATTCTATAACACAAGTTTTTTATTCCTATTTTAGTCTTTCCCACTATACCAAATACATGTCATAGCTTCCTTGCCTTGTGTTTATTATTTTCTTATCCATACCCTTCACTATCTTTTCTTTGTTCTTATTTGGTAGTGATTGCTGCCAATCTAATTTTTCAGCTTATTCACCTTCACCATATTATCCATGGAAATAATATAAATTCAAAACATTAAATACTAGATATATATCAAAATTTTATGGTAAACTCACCTAATAAGCATTGTCATTGATTTTCTTCACAATTCTACATGGTCAAATTTTCTTGTACTTCAACTTGTTATTTGTGCATTTCAAAAATCTCTCTATCCTCACGTAAACCATAAATAAATCTCTTTATTCAAATAATTATGATCTTGTTTTGACATATGTAGTTACTATATACTTCTCATTACTTTCTTGTAAATTTCATCTTACTTCTTTTTGTAAATATTGTATATATTCTAAAAATAATTTTTCATCATCAGTAACTCATTATATAATTGGTAACTGTACCAATTCTAAAACATTGATGGCATTTATCCCATAAAAAATCTTAAATGCTAATTTTCCTATTGAATTATTCACTAAACTATTATATGATTACTTAGCTTGTGTTAAATCCAAGTCTCATTGCTTGGGCTTCTCTCCAACTATGCATCTCAATAAATTTTCCAAGCTCTTGTTTACAACTGTTGTCTATCCATCTATTTGGGGGTGGTATGCCCTACTGAATTATAGTTTAGTCCCCATATTCCTCCATAAAATCCTCAAAAAATGACTTAGAATTTTTGTGTCCCTATCTGATGTAATAGTTTTTGGAACACTATGTGATATCATAATATCCTTAAAAAGTAGTTCTACAATTTGAGTGGCATCATTAATTTTTTTACATGCAATAAAATGAACCATCTTAGAAAAACTATTTACATCAACAAAAATTGAATCATTACCTCTTTGTGTATTTGTTAATCCCAACAAAAAATCCATACTCAAATCTATCCATTGTCTTCTTGGAACTGGTAATGGCATATACAACCTTGTATTTTTTGCACATCCTTTTCATATCCTACACCTTGAAACATATCTTGTCATGTCTCTCTTTATATTTGGCCAAAAAAACTTCACCACCAAAGCTATTGTCTTTGTCTATCCAAAATGTCCACTCAAACCACCACTATACAATTATCTTATAATATTATCTCTTAGAGACCTGATTGGAATACCCAATTTTTTATATTTGAAGAGATAACCATCATGCATAAGATACACATCAAAGACATTATCACATGTCAATGGATTCCAACATTGTTCATCTGTCTTGCCAAAATATAGAAAAGTATCATATACTTCTTTAATAAATTCACATCCAACTACTTCACTTACCATAGTAGTTATCAACCCTACTTACTTGCTCAAAGCATCAACTACCTAATTTTATTTTTCTAATTTATGATTAAACACAAAAGCATAGTCCTATAAAAAATATACCCACTTTACATACCTACTATTTAACTTCTTTTGAATGTTCACATACTTCAATCCTCATGATCAGTAAATAGGATAAAATCCTTAGGCACTAGGTAATACCTCTAATGTCTTAATGTGTTTACAATGGCATAAAATTCAACATCATACATAAAATACTTTGGTCTTACCTCATTAAATTTATCACTTAAATATGTTATTGGTTTCCCTTATTGACTCAACATAGCACCAATTCCCATAAATGAAGCATCACAAT
Organism: Torreya grandis; assembly: GCA_037957365.1. NCBI lineage: Eukaryota > Viridiplantae > Streptophyta > Pinopsida > Cupressales > Taxaceae > Torreya > Torreya grandis. The sequence continues at coordinate 2,904,088 of JARHVA010000228.1, read as the reverse complement.
CAACCTCAAACACTTTGCTAAAATTTGGTAATGCCAAAATAGATCTTTCTATAATTTTATTCTTTAAAAACTCAAAGCTTTTTGTTGCTACCCTTTTCCATACAAATTATTTCCCTCTCATACAATTTATTCTTGGTGCAACAAGACTACAAAAATTCTTAATGAAAATTTTGAAAAAAGTTGATAAACCATGGAAAATTATTACTTATGTGATGCTATTAGGGATAGGTCACTCAATAATTGCCTTTATTTTTTTTTCATCCAATCTTACACCATCTACTAAACTAAAAATCTTAAAAACACCAAACTGTTCTATATAAACCTACACTTATTCAAATTTGCATAGAGCTTCTCTTTTGTTAACAATTCTAATATCATTCTCAAATGTTGTAAGTGATCTTATTTAGTCTTAATGAATATTAAAATAACATCAAAATAAAACACCATAAAATTACCACTGTATTCTCATAACACTATGTTTATCACCCTCATAAATGTGTTGGGTACATTAGATAACCCAAATGGCATCACCATCCACTCATATAAACCATCTTTAGTCTTGAATGTTGTTTTCCATTCATATCCTTTGAGAATCTGAATCGAATAGTATCCACTCCTTAGATTAATCTTGGTAAAATATTTTTCTCCTATAAGAACATCAATCATAACATCTAAATGAGGTAGAGGAAATCTATACTTGATTGTAATTTTATTGATTGCTTTACTATTCACACACATCCTCCACCCTCCATATCTATTTGGAGTGAGAGACATTGGTGTTGCACATGGACTCATGTTCTCCCTTACTACACCCTTATTCACCAATTAAATAACCTACTTATTTAATTTTTTCATGTTCTATTGGACTTATCCTAAAAGTCACTTGATTGGGTAGAGCTGATTCTAGAATAAAATCAATATGATGCTAAATATCTTTCTTTGGTGGTAAACCATTTGGTAACTCATCATGTATAACATCTGGATATTTTTTCAACACTATTATTTATACTTGGTATATATATATATATATATATATATATAATACATGGGAAAAATAACATTTGAAGGATCAATGTGGAGAATAACATTCACACTCCCTGTGTCACAGATTCGACAACAACTAGCCACATCAAATCATGTGTCTTCAACATTAGATTTATTCATATTATCACAAGAAGAATCACTTGATGTGACTAAGTTAACTTTGGAAAAGTATATAGAGGGATCTAAAATGTTTCAATAATCTATTGCACAAAAGGATTTTTATCTAAAATAGGATGCATCCTAACTTAGGGAGGAAACATAGAGTTACACCTCCTTTTTAAAAATTATAGGAAGATAATTAATGATATATGTCCTACATTAGTATTTTATGTCTTGAGTGACCATGTCATGTCTAAGGGAAAATAATTCATAGCTCTTCTTCCCTAGCTAACAAAAGAATGACTCACTATGTAAAAGCGACAATAGCTTCAAATGCAAGGTTAGAATCTTAAGGTAAAATCAAAGGCTATTTTTGAGATTCTTGAAGAACATGAGAATGTTTTGGACACTAATTCACTACAAGCACAACATATATCCATAAACATGCTTGAATAGAATTAGAAATTGAACACCACATGGAGTGAACCCAACTAAGAGTTTATTAAGACCATAAAAGCTAAAAAAAATATGGTGAAATAATCAGTGACCTCTAACGAGTTAGATGTGACACTAAAGAAGTATCTTGAGTCAAGAGACAATGTGATGAAAAAGCTACAAACATGATAAAATGAGATGCTAAAAAATAGTTTTGCTGGCATTTAGATGCAGAAGCATGAATTTTTTTTTGAGGAGTTAGCACAAGAAATACAACAAAAGGTGTCAAACACTAGGGCTTTCCTCATTATAATAGAATATGATTAAATTCAAAATAATAAGGGGTGCTAAGTCTTGTTATAAAATATTATTAATAAAATGTGGGAATTTATGATTGATTGGATGATGGTCAAGAAGGACTTATCCCATCTAGATAACTCCACCATAAATATAATCAAGGAGCCCCAATTCATATCTCCAAACCAACTCCAAAAAAGAGACTTCCATAATTATACAACCAACCATCCAAATGCAACAAACCCATCCAACACCTAATTTTATAGTTGTAAATTATTCAATAATAAATCAAATAGCTTAATATTTGTAGCCTTCTTCAATTCTAGTAATGCAGTCTATGCCTCCACCTTCTATCTAAGTGAAGCGTAGATTCTAGTTTTGAATGTTTAAAGTTTTTAATAGTATATAAGGACTTAAACATTATGATTAGGGCCAAATTAGTTGAAAATCCATAAATTAAGCCATATGGTTAAGCAAATATGTTAAAAAACCATAAGGGTGATATATTTTTATGCTCTTTATTTGAAAACTAGAAAGGGTGGCTAAGTATTACACAAGAGGTGAAAATTGATAAATGGTATTTTGAGCAAGTACCCCAAGTAATGTTTTTGACCAAATATTTGGAATAGGAAAATCCATCACTTCAAAATCTAGGACACTTTTTGTGAATTTGTCTAGGGATGAGATAAATATTTAAATCTAAGAAAGTGTTGGTAGTAGAATAAGATTGTAAAATCATAAAGTGTCAATGCTTGAAAAGTGTGCGATGGATATCAGTGTGTATAAAATATTTCACTTATTATGTATGGATTCAAAATTTTTATGGAATATGAAAATAATAATTTAAGTTTGAACCAAAAGGATGCAATTTGAAGTGACAAAGTGTTGTAAATTTATATAAATAGTGATCTATTATAATAGAAAGGAGTTTCGAAAGATAAAGATTAATATAAAGATCAGATGATGGTTTTTCCAAACATATTTTTGTAATTATTTTTTGCATAATTTAAGATTTATTTTGTTAAAATTTTCTTACTTATTTAATAATAATGATTTTTTTTTAATAATTTAATCTATAGTTCTCTAGATAAATACATAATTCTGAATCAAATGAAGATTTAACTTTTTCTATAACTATGTTTGTGTTTTGAGCCTATATCATACTTCACATATAAACACATATTATCATGTTGTGAAATTTGAACCTATGGTAACACTTATATACACATGAAACAACATGTTCAAATTCCCACAAGAATAATAAAGAATACACACAAGACATGAAACAGGGAAGCAAACATGAAAAACATGCATAAATACATGTAGTTGATCAACATAAGCAATTCGTAACACTCATAGATTTAGTAATGGAGTTAAACAATAAGATATCAGTGTGATAGTAAGTGAAAAATATTTATAGATGTTATTCCATAGTAATAACTAAGGTATCAATAATAAAATATAGCCCAATAAGGATAAAACCTATATATAAGATGCCCCCAATGAGATTTTTGATGTATAGAAAAGCTGATAGAGGCTTTGCCTAGTTTTAATATGAGAAATAATAGCCAATGATCACTAGGATAAGAGTGAGGTGATAGGACAAAATCATGGTGCGGTCTTATCAGAATAGGGCACTCTTGACTGAATATAGTTTTTGAGTTTGAGACAATGAAATAAACTGCAAGTGTGTCTAGGAATGACATCTTGTATGTTATGCACTCACTCATGTACACTTATGAAACATATATGATATGAAATTGGATAAAAATAAGTACCAATAATTGTGCATAAATTAATTGATTTAAATGAACTAAACATAAGCATGCATGTCTTTATTTTGAAATTTTATGGAATGTTTGAGTTTTTTGTAATTTGTTTTGCATATATGAAGAAATATGATATTCTAAAATTCAAACAACACATCCAAGGAATATGAATAGTTGAAAGTGGATCTAGTGGGAGATTATTGAGTGTCAGATATTGAATCTTGTCAAATTATGATAGATCATTATCATTATGGTTATCATACCATGAATGTTCTATAATTGTAGCATTATCTTTGGCATTGTTCTAAATCTTGTGCATCCATATAACATGTTTTTTTATTGTTTAAGAGTCCCCCTATATGATTTTTGGATAAACCAAATTGGGGTTATGTTTATCATTTAATAATATGTGATTAGCATCAATACCATCATGAAGAATGTGAATTTTACTATCCTTAAATTTGAATGTAAGACATTTCTTTAATTGATCAACCATAGCTCCCATCTCGTGCAACTGTAGTTTCCCTAATGTGACACTCTTCTAATTTCTTGCATCCATAATAAATATTAGCATATCCACTACTTTGGGATGACATGAAACTGGTATTATAATGTTTTCTATTACATCTTGTAAATATATAGTGTTTTATAATTCATCTCTATCATGCCCTATGTGCTGAATGAATGCAAGTGCACATACATTGGGATCTATGTCCTCATCTATTTATACATGTTGTTTATATTCATTCTCAATGAAAAATTGAATATAAATATCCATCATGTATAAATGTGACACATCTGTGTAAAGTGGAAGGTATATATTCCATGGCATATAACCATGGCCTAACCAAAATTAAATTGTAGTGTAAATAATTTGACATTACTAATAATAGAATAAATAAGAGTTTTTGGTCCCACTGTAATATCTAATGTCATAAAATCTAAAGCTTGGCACACCAAATCATTAAATCCTTTGATATTCTTGTATGTATTTTGAATGGTAGCCATGAATGCCCATTGTCTGTAGGAATTTAATATTGTAAATATTTAAACCTAAACCATTATAAATTATAACCATTTTGATTATAGTAGTTTTAATTTGAACTTGTGTGAACGATGGTAGATTATGATCAATAGTTGATTGTGAATGAAAATACTCATTACAAAAAGAGATAACATACTTGATGTCTTTCAAAGTATTGAAAATAGATTTAAAGTAAGAAGGATCTATGTTAGGAGGTAAATGTGTCTGATTCAATGCATGGTATAAGATATCTTGGTAAATTGTAGAATTATGAAGTAATTCTAGCATGGAAATCTTAACTGGTCAATAATATCATATCCTCTAGAATGATTAACTAGTCCCATTGTATTAGGTTGGGGATGAGGAAGAATTACTTATTTTCATTCCTCTTGTCTTGGTTGAGGAGGGGACTAACATAATATACTAATAATAACTTAGATTATAGGGTCTAATATAAGCCTAGGGAAAATAATAGAGGGGATATGGGATAATATTGTTTGAGGTATAGGTGAAGGATGATTAAAATAAACCATTAGATCCCTTTGACGTTTAGATGTAATAGATAGTAGTTAAAATTGAGATATGAACCAATAGTCACCATATTACTATTAATAATTAAGCTCTTGATTAAAATAGGATGTGATTTTTGCCTTGACATTATGTATCTGTGTTTACATACATGCAAACTATTTGACAAGTTAGAGGTAAGGAGGATGTAAATAGCACAAAAAAACCTATAACTAAAAAATAATAGATATATTCAGTCATGATGATTATTTTAAATATGGAAATAAAAAATTCAAGGATCTAAAATTCTAATGGTAGTGATAAAAAATAGAAGGAAAAAACTAATGGAAAACTAGGGTTTTGATAATGTTCAATAATAAGCAAGTTCACCAATATGTTTTATAAAATTTTAAGAAATAGGAGAATGTTAGACCCCTAATTAGACAAACTACTGTGTAAAATTAGAATGATATAAATATAAAATAAATGACATAAATTGATTTGGAACTTACTAAATATAGAAATATACTAAATATGTAAAATATAAAGGAAAACATAAAATTAAGTGGAAAACTAAGATGCATATTATTTATGAAACTAAAACTCATAGGGAGACTGTGTTGACTGAGTGCAGACCCAAAACATGAGTTGGTAAGGTTTTTGGATATGAACACTATATATTGCTAATAGAGTAGTGTGGTGCTATCCCTTGGGAGTGATGGTGTTTGGTAGGTAGAAGAGATATAAAATTTATGGGGTAGTTTCACCATTTCTTGTGTGTTTTGTGGACTATGAGGGAGCTTCTAATCAGATGCAAAGACCACTATATATTATTTTCACTTGCAAACCCTATCTCAATGACATAAGAATATGAATGAAATAAAAAAATAAAAAGGTTTTAGTATTTGAATTTGTGCTTGAACTCAACACCTCTTATGTTGAGCATTACCTACATATCAATGCTTCGAAGAGGGATCAAAATCCATGTCGTTATCCCATACAACCATGGGGTGTGTGAAAGATTAGTGAAAAATTCTAGATGTTGGTGTAATCTTGGTGTGAACAAATGCTTCAATGATGATTTTTTACCTTGGAAGTGTATTCAAAATTTAGCTTAGGTATACAAAGGCTGTATGTAATCATAATTGGGAGGAATGTGGAATTTTATCTCAATGTGTAATTGAAAATTTAGTAATTTTTTAGTGTGGAATCCTCTTGTGTATAAAATGGTTTGAAATGTGTCTTTATAGTGGTATTTTTGGAATTAATTTGGATGGGACTTGATAAAATCATTGACTGACCCTTTCATGAATTTAAATTTTGAAAATTAGCCATTATTTGGTATGAGGAAAATAGTGGTGGATTCAGGAAAGAGAGTGGTGTGTTTCTGTCCAATTAGGGTGTTATTGTATGAGGAACATAAACAACTGATATGGGTATTAGGAATAGTTTTCATGTGAGCATGAATTATTTTAAATAAGGAATAGGGTAATTTTAGGGTCATAGGATTATTTATAATAATGGGTCATCCATGTGGAAAGTGAAGTAAAATATTCAAAAGATTGAGCTAAGTGTGTAAAAAGGGTGGTTACAAGTGCACTATTTTAACTTAAATGTTAATTTGTGTCTAAAGGATGTGATACTATCATTTAGGATTAGTAAGCTATATGTTCCAAGGGTTAGGATTTACTTCATTCTTGTAACATTTTCCATTATGGATGAAATTAATACATTAGATATTGAAATATGTAGTAGCTATCATGTGGTGAGTCCATGGATGATGAAAATAATACTATAGGAAAGTGGAAGATCTAAAACCCTAAGCTTGGTGTATATTATTTTGGGTCCAATAATAAGAGGGATCCAAATTCAACCAAGAGGCTTTTGATTGGTTTTGTCAAATACACAAACAATGAATCTAGTTTATTTGAGGTTATATTTAGAATATCCAAATTGCTGGAGTAACCAAAGGGAAGCAAAATCGATACCAGATCTTTCATCTACCAAGGCCTTTATTATTAAGATATTGTTGATACCAATCTTAATGAGGAGGGGTGGGCCACTAACTCACAAAAGGATTTCGTCATTAATCATGTCTTCTTATGAAAACTCTATGGAGGGGTTCTTAAGAGAAGAGCATTGAGAAATGGGTTTGATAACATGAATTTATATAGGTGTTGTACCTTAAAAATTTTGGGCAGGCACTTTGGATTGACTACATAGAGACTCTTATATGTATTGTAATTATTGCATGAGAAAGCTGTGATGATAATGAGAAGTTATCATAAGCTCTATTAGAGTGATTTTTCAAGGCATAGAGTTAAGTTCATCTATGAAATTATATTATGGTTTAGGTGTAGAGTCAAAATGAGGCTTAGGTAGATTAATAGTATTGGTTTTAGAGGGAATGGTAATATGAGGATTAGTAGAACTAGGTTGAGGATCTTATGGTGGAGTATAATCATCACTAGTTTATGGATCTTAAGATGAAATATGATTGGTAGTAGTAGTGTCCTTAAGAGGTTTTTATTCAGAATAAATAGTCTTAGGTTTTATAATAGGATATTTGTGAATGAGCTTATGATGTTAGTTGAAATTTGATGCATTCACATGTTTGGAATTAGTGTAATATTTATTATAGTCAGAATCAATAACATAAATATCTTCATTGGAGTATTATGTATTGGGATCCGATTGAGAGGATTTTTATATTTTATATTTGGAATGATAGGTTCAATTTTGGGAAACCTTAAGATATTCATTATGGTATTCCTTTATAATAACATCATGATCAAATTTTATCCCAAAATGAGGGTGATTAAAAGTTTTAAAGGCGATGACATGTCTCATGAGAGTGACCAATGTCAATTTGAAACCAATTTTTTTAAGGATTGTACCATGGTGGAAGATAAGTATTAGTGTAAAAAAAAAAATTTGGAAAGAGATACTAACTTCTTGAGTTCTTGCATACTAAAGGGTGGGTGGTAGAGAAGTTGAATATCTATTTTAGATGATCTGCTTTGGTTTGAGGAGGTTTAGATTGAGGATTATTAATTATGACCACATTAGTTGATTTTGAAGATTATTTTTGAGGAATTTAAGAATGTTTAAATTGATCCATAAGGAAATCTTGCCTTTTTGTTTGATTGAAAGCCTCTTCTAAGGTTTGAGGAGAGAATATGCTAACCTTGTATTGAAGAGTGGATTTAAGAGTAGTAATAAATAGTTGAAATTATTATCATAACTCATGTTATGGTCTTCTTTATGATCTAAAATATTTCATCATTTAAAGAAAACATGAATACATTCATTAGGATATTTCTTAACATTAATGAAGTGGCTAAATATATTTTCAGTAAGATCATTATGTTGAAATTCTTTAACTAGAGCATTAACTAAATCCTCTAGTTGTGTAAAGGAATGTCTAGGAATTTGGTTGTACCATTCTAAAACATCTCCAATAAAGGTTTTGGCTAAGATCTTGGTAGTATCAAAGGTATTATTTTGAACCATTCCTTATAGAGGTTGTCAAAGGTTTTGAGAAATATGGCATGGTATTTAGTTCCATCATATGTGACAGTTGGAGAGATGTTTCCAATGTCTATGGATACAATGAATAAATCTACAGGCTTGTTCTAAAGGGTTTCAATAATTTTATTATGCATGGGATGTTGATGGATAATATTCATATTTGCATATCTAAGAGGATAAGGAATAAATTTATGATTTGGTTGAGTCATATTAACTTGATGAGGTTAGCTAACTATTTGAAAATTTTGGTTTTACATTTAGAACATTTAGGAGGTATTAGAGGATCGCATAAGGTTCCTTTGTTGAATCATCTGTGAAAGGACTTGAGTTATATCTAAAGGTAGATTTTCATTAGAGGTATTAGGATGTGGATTGCCAACATTATATGTAGGAAGTGAATTCCCAATGTTTAGTGTTGGCTGTCCCAACTGTATTAGATGAAGGAACAAGTTTGGTAAAGCCACCATTCTTATTTGGAGTGTAAACAGTGTTATCATCAAGATTCTTAATAGGCTGAGATGTATCATTGAAGTGCATAGAATAATGTGATCACATGAAGGCCTAATATGCATGATAAATATCATAGAAATGTCTAGATAGGAATATGAAAAGATCAACAAGTAAATAAGCACACACAAAAGAGCACTCAAAAGCAAGTCAAAAGATAATGGTCCAAAGAGATCTCAAACAAGGGGCATGTTCAAATGATACATAATCGAAGGGACATGAATCAGTCAAATGTCCATAAAATCAAGAATGACATATTCAAATATCTATACCATAAATAAAGACATATGCAAATGTCAAATAAATTAAATAAAGGCATGGGGGGCACAAATAAAGGAGCATAGTCAAATGCTTGAACAAGAAAGATAATAGAAAGGGAAGACACTCAAGGGAGTGCAATTAGGGAAGCATAAGAAAGCATCATAAATATATCATAGTAGCTCATGGATCAAATGTGTTAGAAAAATAAGTCAAGTGTATAACATATTGAGTGCCCTGTGAAATATATAATCGTGGATAAAGGCATATGTATATCAAGACTAAAGAAGTGGATGCCCCCAATGTCCACATGACATGAGTATAGGGTAAGCCCAAAATTTGAAAATAGGAATAGATAATGTATTTGTGTATTCTTATATCATGCAAAAATAAAATTGTGACACACATGTGTATATAGAGTCAACTAATATGCTATCCATCAACATGAAACTAACACATAGATGCTAATGAGGCAATATAACATGTTTATGCTCAAAATATTTTTAGAGATTTGAAGTTTTTTTTAATTAGTTTTTTTGGATTTTAGGGTTTTATGCAAGTATTATCCAATGATATCTAGAGGAGAATCATTTTATATGAAGAGTGGTACCTGAATAACATGTCCCAACCAACATGTGCCATATTTGTGCATAAGAAAACTATAAATTTTATCACATGCTTTTGGTAAATTTTTACTTGGTATCTTTACTGCAGAGTTATTTTCCTTTATTTCTAGTAACCATGGTTTGTTGAGCTTTGTATTATAATTACTAAAAATTGGACTAATATTCCATACAATAGAGCATGATTTGGATACAAGTGTGACATTACATTTAATACATCTAACAAAAAGATCAGATGTAGTAGCTTTATTCACATGTTCCATGCCATATCTCATAGATGTAAATAATTTTTAGGAACATATATTAAATTCACATTTGGTTCAAGTATGATATTTTGACATTGATTTCCATATATGCAAGGTTTAATTATTTTATGCTTTAAGGAATGATTGGTAATTTATTCCTATGAAGGCACATGTTTGCCATTGCCTTTTTGATGTATTTATTGCTCTTTCTATAATTATTCCTTTTATACTTTATTTATCTTCTCTTGGTATTCATGCAATGAATTTTGTTCCATTTTTGAATTTTCCCTGGATTGATTTTCATTTTTAGGTTATTTTTATTTTCCATTAACAAAATGGATATGCATTTTTGAAAGATTTACATTAGTATTATCAACATATCCAAAGCCTTGATGATCATTATGATAAGATGAAGAGGTAGGATGAGTTATGCCTTGGGAATGTTTTCCCAAGACTTGACCATGGTAGCCAAAGTGTTGTAAATATTGCCTTCCAAAACCATATGGTTTTGAGTACCATTATGGAGAGGTATATTTGTGTCCTTTTCTTGATTTGATTGTGCCATTTGAATATTTATTTTCTTTAATTTTTGGTTTTCTAATTATTATGGATTTGACTTAGGAATAATATCACCACTATCATAATCATTTGGAATTGTGCCTTTTTGTTGTTCAATGTTGAACAACAAAGGGAGATCACATGGCTTATTTTCTAGTGGTTTTGGTAGCATTGTTTCCTTTGGTATGATATTTGCTCTATTTATTTTGTTTTTGGACCCTTCTCTTACTTTGAATATTTATTTGGTAACCATATTTGTTATTTTGGTACTTGTGGTTTAGGAGAGGTACTCACAATTAGAGTGGTTTTTTTGAGTTATGTATCAATTTTAGGACCATCACTATCTTTGAGACTTTGTTATTTATAATTTAATGAAAAACAAAAATTTGTATGATGCCCATGCATTCTATGATATGAAAAATAGTATTTAGATCCCTTGATAGGATGTGAAGGAAATAATTTGATCACTTTTTTTAAGCATGTCTCTTAAGGTTTCATTTGTACGTATTCTATTTTAGCTTTTCATTTGGATGCAAAACCTTGTTTGGCACAACATTGGTAGATGAGAATGTAAACACATAATTAACACTAACATGTGTTGTATTTTGTAAGAGTGCAATATAATTTTGTAAGTATTTTATTAACTTGCTTATACTAGCGATTTTATCTCTTAGGGCTTCACAAGCACAAATCCTAGGTGCTTTAAATTGAACATGCAAACATATACCATCTACTTTACCATTTAAAGGAGTGATACCATGGACTTGGTTAGAGGGATGGTATATGTCACCCTCCTTAGGGTTAGGAGGAGGAAGAGGCTCCTTTGTATCCATTTTAACTATTCTAAAAATTGATATGAGAATTAGATAAGAAAGACATATAAATGTTAAGGAATAATCACTCATGATAAAATATAGAAATTTAAAACTATTGGCCAAGTTTTTTAAAAATATGAGATATTTTTTTTGTAAAAATAGGAAATGAGATGAAACTATAAAAATAGGGAAGTAAAAGTATAGTGTACGACTTGTAGGTCTAAATTTATTAAAAATAGTAAAATGCTAAATTTGAAAAATACGTATAATATTTTGGAAAACAAAATGAGGTTTTTTTCTATATAAGCATAATTATGAAAAAACTCACACAAATTTTTAATTTTATTTATTATGAATTAAAAAATTCCAAATAACATGGAATGCTTCACAAGTAAAAACTCTAGAATATCCCCAATAAAGAATCAATAATTTTGCTAAAATAAGAATTTATTTTAGAGATATAAGAGAGGTTTTTGAATAAAATATTATTTTTGATTAGACCCATAAATTTATTAAAAAATAATTACACCATTCTCCTTGTATGCCAATATTTAATAAAAATAGCAAATTGAAAAAATTAAAAAAATCATACCAAGTTTTGGCAAACAAAAAGAGATTTTTAAGATATCAACCTAAGTAGAAAATACCTCTAAGAAATTTTAAAATGGATCTGCATGAAGGATGAAATTTTCTAATAAAGGAAGAATCCACTTTCAAACATATGCACACAAAGATCTTGTGAACAAAGAACGATAAAACCCTAGGGTAAATTCTTAGATCTAAAAATTCATCACAACAAGATGTAACCCTAAGAGGCTTGGAAGCCCTAGATAAAAAAAATTACATTCACATGAATTGCGTTCACTAAATGTTTAACCCTAAAAATATAGATATGGGGGATCTAGGGTTAAAGGGGGAAGTGATAGCCTAGGGCACAAGGGTGATAAACTATCTCTATATCAGACCAATTAAATGCTAAAATTAGATATAATATATGTTAAATTTATTAAACTTAGATAGGTTAAAAATGGGAAATATAACTATGTGAGATATGGAAATGACAAAGAAAAAATGTACATAGTTGGTTTTTATGCTAACACAATTTTGGATCTAAAATATGTAGGAAGCACACTGAAAGAGGATTCTAGAATAGTTATCAAATTTTGGGTTGAGTTCCCCTAGATCCATGGATACTAGCATCAACCTAGGATAGTTTCATTGATATTATTGTTTGAACTAGATGCAAGTGTCATGTATTGAATACCTACTAGAAAAAGATGTGACCACCTAGATGCTTTTGGGTTTGTCTTCACCTTTATTATGGTGTATTAAAATTTGAGTCATAGACTATTACATTCAATATTCCTTGACGTTTAGGTACCTTTAATCATGAGCTCAAACATAGGGGGAGTATATTTCATCTCTTAAAGTAGGGGGGACCACTTTCTTAATGGATGAAATCCCCTCAATTTCAAGAGGCCTTGAATTGAGAAAAAAATTCCCATGATACCCTATTGGCTCAAGTGCAAGAACTTCAAGAATATATTATAGTGAATCACATAGTCATAGCTCAGGGCACAATTTACCTACTCTCTCATGGTGCTAATGCAAGAGATTAGATCTGGCCACACTACAGGTGTGGGTGCATCTCTAAGAATGAAGAGCTCTCAAGTCATTAGTTTTAGATAATGAATTTTATGCTATTATTTTTAGATGATAAATCTATTGTGTAATTCAAATGTCCCACTATGGCCGTGTAGTTTGGAAAGGTCTTGGTTTTCTCAGTCTCCTTATCATTGTCTCCCTAGTCAAAGTGGTGGGCACCTTTATCATTAAGAGTATTTGAAAAGCCTTGGAAAAAATCAAACCTTGGTTGTTATGAAATTATTCAAGCTTTAGGTATTGTATTTCCATTAATAAATATTCTATATGGTGGTTTCCTATCATCAACATGCATGTGGTGCCTCTTACATATGTGCTTTGGATTCATGCACTTAGATTTTACCACAAAGGAATCCACATTGTGAAAGATCTTTTCTAAAAAGAGTCTCAATTTTGGATATCTTAGAATGATTTCTAGTCCAAATTCAAACTCTCTCTAGATGATAGAGAGTCTACTAATGATATTATGGCAACGGTGCTTACGGATTTTATGCACAAGATCTCTGTCAACTTTACCCATCCTTGGTGAAAGGACTAGAAATGGTAAAAAGAGACTCATTTTTAGAATTATATGACCAAAAAAGGTTATAAATGGAGATTTACACACTTTCCTAAGGTGAATAAACTCAACTAGAGGTGAAGCATCCATTCCTCCCCTTCTATCAAAGGAAACACTTCTACACTATCTAGTTATCTTGTATTGAACCCAAATTTATGCATTTCACTTGATTTTTGCTTTATCAAGGCCTGTTGCTTGGTAGAAGGCTTGTCCAAATGGGAATTTATCTACCCAAATGTCCTTTCTATGGCCACCTTAATACCATTATGCACCCTTTTTAGTATTTTATAAAGGCCTAACATGCCTATACTTGGATCTAGGACTTTTTCCAACCCCTCTTGTTAATTCCCTTCAACTGATGACATATTCGTTTTGGAGATAATCCAAGTTTACCTCAAAAGTAAACCCAAATATATCATTATCTCCAAATTTAAATTTTATTTTGGTTATGGAAAGAGTGTAATTCAACATTATTTAATAATAATCATGTTAACTCTCTATTTGCTACTTATGACAAATCTACCCTTGTTTTTAATGTGATTCTTCAGATAGAAGTGCAAATAAACAAAGTGTCTATGGAAATTGACTACCTACAAAGGATCCTACATCACTGGGGTGACACAACTTGCATCATTTATTGTGTGCTACCTTCCCCACCTAGGGACACCTTGAATCAAGGTTATGATAACCTTCTTGGAAGTGGCTCATGCTATACCTGGCCTCATCATTGTTTCTAGGATTTTAGTTCTTTGTATTGGCATCACTCTCCCCATTTAACTTAGTAAGGTGGATGAGGATCTCCCCAAGTGTATTAATGTTCTAATTGGGTCTATCCACCTTAGCCACCTATGTATGGTCAGGGGTGGGGATCTCCACCTATGATTGCCCAACACTAGGGGAATTTCTAGTTTGGTAGATACTATGATGGTTCTTTCCAGTCATTTGATAAAATTTTTCCATGGATTAATTTAGCCATTTTCCCCTTGCATGCTATTGAAGAAAAAGATAATGTTTAATAGAAGGCTAATGATGCTGGATGGGACCTCATGGATGACAAAAAATACCTTATCAGCTTTGGGTGACGTCATCCTAACAATGACCCACTCTCAGCTAGTTTATTTTGCATTGCTACTTAAGTTACCCTTTTTAATGTATTATAGCTTTTTCTAGGCTTCGCCTAGTTTGTTCATTGTTGTAGTGGCCTTGGGACTTTTTGATTCTTAGGCTTGGCCTAATGTGATGTTGTTGGCATGTATTATATCACCTTTTTTTACAAATAGTATTGCATATGTTCTATTTATAATACAATTATAAGCTCTTTTACATCAATTTTTTTTAATATGACTCATAATTATAAACATAAACAATAAATAAGATTTATAAATTTATTATAATCATTTGTAATTTTTTTATTTTTTATCCAACTACAAAAAACATTGATTTTATTTTACCACTAAAAAGCATAAATTTACCATCAAATCTAATACAGTATCAAATGATGTTTGTATGTTTTAGTTTTAGTTTTAATAATTATGATGGCTAATATTTTAAAGGCATGACACATCCCTACAACTGGTATCCATTTAATGGTAGTATTTCAAGGTTGACATCACCCAAAATTGGCTACCATCACCTTTTTTAGTTTATAGGGACATCATTTGGCTTATTCCATCTATCTGGGGTGCCATTGGTAAGAAAACTGATGTATACATCTAATTGGTACTTTTCTAATTTCTACTATTGAAAAATTAAATAAAAAATTTAATTTTATTATTTATGTCATAAATTCCATTATTTTTAACACATATGGTTTCTCTATAGGATTTAAAAATTATTTCCATCATTTTTTAACATTTAAATTTTTTACATAAGGGCTTTGCAATAAAAAATAGTTTTTATTAAATTTGCCCTAGGGTTTCTAGTGAATCTAAAATTATTTAAAAATGTCTATTTAGGGACATTACAAAATATTTATTGATTGACAATTGAAATAAATCTTTTGATCTATTTTTAGATTCCCTCTTATGAATAAAAATAATTAAATATTTGAAACTTTCATATGATATATATTTTTATTTTTGCAGGGTAATGGTGAGGGTTTTGAAAGTCCCCCAACTTTGCACAATAATAAGAACTATATTACAATAAAATCTCTCACAAAATGCCCCTACTAGTGGTCTAATAGAAATTTTTAGCAAAACATATTTAAATTTAGGCACACTTGTTGATGCCTTAACTCAAATCCTACAAGATACTCTGATACTCCATCCCCATATACTATATGGGAGTGAAGAGTCATGATAGATGGTTTAAGGACCAAGAAAATTTATCCTTTTTTCATCTTCTCTAAATTTTTTGAATCCTCTCCATATCTGGTATTGTATGAATCTTGACCGAGTTGGATGTAAACTTCAATCACTTGAATGAGATGGAGACCAACCACATTTAATTTTTTCTCAGCGAGAACAACCTTTGTATCAATAGAAGAACCAACTTATCCTTGATTCATCACCTTAGAATAATTTAGATGTCCATAGAAAGAATACCATAACTTGGGTCTTAATAAACTTTTGATCACCTCTGGTTTTAGTTATGCTTCTTCACTCTTAGAAGTGTTAGATAAATTGACATCCAACACTGTGAGATGATCATGATGGACATCCTTCCACCATGATGTTTCTTCCTTTTTATGGAACTACGACAAGCATTATGGCTAGGACTAGTTTACAAACATCTTTGTCATCATAAGGGTAATCCTTTATAGTCAAGGGTTTGAGTCTAGAAATAGTCCTTGAATTTTAGGTCAATAGTAGTGTTAAGCCATTTGAGACATTAAGAAATAGGCTAAAGGTACCTAATAGTGGTCATTAGTTTTACTTGTCATTAAACTAATGAAAATTAAAGTAAAACATGCATCTTCAATATTTTATTATAGAAATATGGGGCAAGTAGATTTCATCTCTTAAAAAAGGGGGAGCCACTTTCTAAATGGCTCAAATCCTCTCAATTTAAAGAGGCATTGAGTCGAGAAAGACTTTTGCATGCTACCGTACTGGCTCAAGTGTAATCACTATAAGAAGATCTCATAATGACTCACATAATAATAGTTCAGGGCACACTTACCCTACTCTCTCATGGTACTAATGCAAGAGACCACATCTACCCACACTGTGGATGTAGGTGCACCTCTTAGAATGAATAACTCTCTGTAAAATTGTCATCTAAAATAAGAAAGAGTGTTTTTTGGGTTTCTAAGTTTGTGTCTTGCATTTGAAAGTGTGTCTATTAAGAGCGAGTGCGTCTAGGCTGGGGAGTAAGGAAGCCATTGATTTGGTCATCATTCCCTTATGCATAAAATTTTTTACACAATATTATCACGTAAATGAAGTCCTCTACTCCAAAATGATTAGAAAATAAATCAAAAGAGGAAGCCAACATTTCAAATATTATGTTAGAATTCAAACTTAAGAAAATTAAATGATTGGTGGCAAAGGAGGAAGATACTAAATCAGAGGTAGAGAAGATGATTTTACATCAATATGAGCTTACATTAATTTTTATCCTATATATAATTTATAACCTTCACATAACCCAATAACAAACCAACCCACCTAGTTTGTAATAATAAATTGATGACATTTCCACCCTCTAAACTCACTAGAGTTTCATCCACATCCATAGATTATAGTAGGCATAACCACATTAGTCATGATAAATAAAACCATCTATGTAAGTTTATTAGGACACAATAAACATTCTATTATGAATAATGAGCCAATCCTTGAACCACATCCATTAACTAGTAAGTTTGTACCATTTTTATACATTTTCCTTTTCACAAATGACTGAATCATGTAATGAAATGGCCTTAGTAAACATTTGAATTTGTACAGAAAATAAATCATGACATCATCTATATTCTATTATTTTATATATATTTAGCTATATAGATAAAATACAAGATCTATGCTTAGGAAAGATTAGACATAATACAAAAGGTTTTTAAACAACCTAATAATTGGATTGCTTATTTATATTTTACTCAAAAACATGGTCTATCTTACATAAAATAACCAAATATATACAGACATGGAAAAATGAGATTTTATGTAACACATTTTTTGGCATTCAAACATAGAGGCATGCATATTAGTTGGATGAGCTATCCCAGGTATATAGCTCAAAGTGTCAAACACTAGAGAACTCATCACCATCATAGAAGATGAAGATATTCAAAATTTGACGGTGTCCCAAGTCCCACTATGCACATTACTCATGATGGTGTGGGAAGTTCTCACTAATTATAAAATATTCAAACTTGATTTCTCATATTTGGATATCTCCATCGCACAAATTGTTGAAGAGCCATAATTTATTTCTCTTTAGTAACTATAATAGGTACTCTATCAAAAGAATACAATAGTAATTTCTTAGCTAGTGATCCAACAACAATAACTACCTCCACCACCAAATTCTATAGCACTAATTTCTTCTTCAACATCTCAATTATAACTAAAATCATATCAAGCTCTTGCACAGTCAGCACAGGGCATGCCACCACCTTATTAGTAGATACTATACAAATTTATAATTTTGAAAATTTAAATAATTTTTGTACACTCTAGTAGGATCACCTTAAGCCTTAGGAACAAGACCATGTTGGTTGAAAACCTTTAAATGGTGGCCACCTAGTTAGGTTAGTCTATTGAAAACTTGAAAGGGTAGTAGTAGACTAGTACAATACTTCGTGGAAAACCTATAAAGGTGCTAAGTAGTGTGTATGGGGTTAAAACTAGTAAACAAAACCTTGAGTGATCACCAAAAAAATCATTTCTAGTTTAGTTCCTTAGTGAAGTCAAAGTTTTTAGCTTCACCCCAGGGAATATTTTCTATGACTTTATCTTGGAATGAGATAAATGTCTAAGTTTGAGAAAGTGTTGGGAGTAGAACAAGGCTACACAAATCATAGAGTGTAATTGGTGTACATGTGTGCAACTAGAACTATTTTTGTCTTTTGTATCTCTTTTTATATGTGTTGATATCTTTAAAGCATAACAATAGTCTATAGAATGTGAAGAGTCTTTCCTTTGGATGTAGGAAAAGGTTGGAATATGAAGCAACAATGTTTTGTAAAAACTCTTTATATAGTACTCAGTTGTATTGTGAAATGGTTCTATTATGACATAGATTAATATATAATTTTGAAATTGTTTCCCATATATGTATTTTATGCTTGTTCTATGTCACTAAGTGCTCTATTTTCTAAATCTTTTATTCATGGAGATTCTGTCAAATGTTTTGTAACTAATGAATTGTGTTTTCTATATATCTATATATGTTTTAGTTAAAAAATTGAGAAGTTTAATCTAGATTTCAATTTATTGTATACTTTTTCACTTATCACAGAATTATCCTCTATTAGTATGTTCTAATGGGTTTTATAAGAACTTCTGCTAACATTTATATTTTTTGGCTTATTAACAAATTTGTCATTTTTTGTGTAGAAAATTTGTTCTGTTAAACATTGATTTTATTCTAAATTGTTAAAAATATAAACTAAAGAATTAATAAAGCTAACCCTAAGCAAAATTTATTTCATTTCAAGTTTTCACTCAAGTTGGTTAATTAATTAATTACTTAGTTTCATTTTCTTGCAAACTTCTTTGTGTATATTATAAGAGGTTGTGTATGCTCTTTCCTCGTTTCACATTGGTGATGATCCTTAGAAATAAAAAATACTTCTTATACCTATTTTTTTCCTAATATATATCATTAATACTATTTTATCACATCACATTATTGATGATTCTTGGAAATTAGGAATGAGATAGTCATCTTTTTAATTTCTACGATCTCTATCGACTATAGATTTCATTACCGCATGGTAGGCCAAACCCCATGTACCAACATGGTATATAAATTAAGGATCAATTATTTCAATTTCATAATTAGTTGTATGTTTTAATCACATGTGATGTGAGGGGGTTTCATCCTCTAATACTCAAGGATTCAACATTTACCTCAAATTCTAGTTTTCCAATAACATTCTACTAAAATCCTATCGATAGAGTGGGCACATAGGGACTAGAATATTTTATGTAGCCCATTAATCAACTTATTTCATGGTATTGGGCCTCATCATACTAAAATTTATAAAGAGGACACCCCCTAGTTAAGATTTTGAAAAACCTTAAGCCTTAGACACTTAGCCATTTGACTTGTAGTTCACCTAAGAGGAGTGTATTGCCTAGGGAAGCTACTCTCAACATACCCTTGAAATCGAGTTTAGTGGGATATGAGTATGACACTACCTTCATAGTTAGTACTCTAAAATATTGGGATGACACTATTAAACTAGAAAACAAGTATACATGAGAGCTCACAAGTCACTCAAGACCCTTGCCTAGTTTTATCCTTTTCATGTGGTTTGTATGCTTTCTATTTAGTTATAACTTGTTTGTTTATTTTTTATTTAATCTCCTTGTAAAAAAATAGTAATATAAATATTTCTTGTGTGTTGGAAACCAAAATTAGTTTTATAAATCCCAAAAACAAGTAATTATTTTTTCCAAGGTAAAATATATTTTTTCAATTGTACCCAAATGTTTTCCAAAACAACTAGTAAAAAATAAATCACTTATCTTGAAAAATGGTTATAGTTTCAATTTGAGTCATAATCCATTTTGAATCAAAATACAAAAATCCACCTTGAATCCAATATGCGTTGAATCCAAACCCAATATTTATTCAAACCATATTAAATACAAAATCAACTTGAATTATAGCACCTAAAACCAATCTTGATAGAGCCCACATTGATTAATACCTATTTACAAACAAGGACAATCTCTTTATATGAATTATAGAGATAGGTGCCTATCTTCCTTCTAAATTTGATACCAAAAACTTAGGACACATCATTATTAGGGAATTCTAAACCATCCCACATCAAGATAAAATTATCACTAGTAGATCTATTATATAAAATCAATTATATCTCCCCTCCACTATCTATAATCCCAACATCCCCTGAGATAAATATGAAATAAAATCAACTCTAACATCTAAATCTAAAAATCTAGCCATCCTTGAATAAATACAACAATTAACCCCATATTTAGAAGATCTAAAACTTTGTCTCACCCCTCTTACATCAAGATATTATTTGCTTAATCAATCTAATGACCTATCTAATCCACAATAAAAAAAAACTAAATATCTTACCAATTCAACCCTTGATCCATCACCATCCAAACTGGCCTTTGATCCATAGGAAATCCAACAAACTTTTTAACCCTAAATTGAGATGGGTTAATATAATATAGGGTTAAGAATATAGAAATGAATAAGCATAAGGGCGGTAAATAAATTTATAGTAGGCCAATTAATTTATAAACTTAGATAAATAATGTTTTGAATTTAAATGTTGAGGTGTGCTAAAAATAAAAAATATAGATTTTGATTAATATTATAATAAATTAGAAATAAGAGTACTTAGATATTTTAGCATGTGCAAGCATATATGATAGGTAATAGGCTAGAATTAGACTAGATATGGATTATGTATCAATTGTCAGATTCTATAAAATTGCATTTTATGGCTTTCGATGGTTGCATAAAATTTGGATGGTTGCATTGACACTACTATCTAAATGTGACATAGGTGTCTAGTACGTAATATAAAATTTATTTATATGTGACCTAAAACCTTCAATGTTTTTTCATATTTACTCTAATGTGTTCAGATCTCATGCATAAGCTATCACTCTTTTTCAAATGATCAAACCCTGACCTTTTCACCCTTGGAGTGGCGGTGGGAAAATGAGTTAGTTGGATCATGGTGTTGATATTACCCAAGTATCCCTATTTCAATAGGTTTTACTTACATAGTTAATACTCTGAAGAGGGCCTTGTACTTATGTAGTTATCCCCTACATATATTATGTGTGTATCAAGATGTGACATGTGATAAACAAGTATAGATAGTGACCTCACTTGTATCTTGGCATATATGGCTCATGGATTTATATTTAAGTACTTCAGACCTATAAATGGTTATCCTATAATTTTTATTTAAATAGGAAGTAATAGGGAATATTTTCTCACTTGAATGCTTGATTGAGTGTTTTTGGTAAGTTGCCTTGTGAGTTGTTATGTCTATGCTAGGTGAGGAATGAATGAGGGTTGATATTGTATATGTATCGATAAATTTTGTAAATATATCACATCAAATCACTTAGATTGACCATAGGGATATATTTAATTTGAAATTAGGTGACATTAAGGCACTATATTCTTAGTTTGACATAAGACACTAGTGTCAACATAGGTATCTATCTGGGATGCAAGTATTTAGGAAGATGGAGAAAAGGTATAGGTCTAAAACTTATATAGGTTGATATTAAGAAGGTTTATATATTTTTGAGTAGCATAGAAGGCCTAATAATTAGAATAATATACAATCAGACTTAAAGATAAGCAATAGGCACAAGAGATAGTGAATGCGAGCCTTTCAATAGTAGTAAGGTCTTATAACTAAAGGGTACAACCTTGAGAATTACTTTCAAAGTATACAAGATTGAGGCGATATATAATTTAGATTTAGTATCTACATTTCCCCTCATTTAATATAGTAATGAAATTACTAGTTTAAAGGAAAATAAATATGTACCTAGGTGTGTATAATACACCCTATCTTTATGTGAGTCCTACTTGAGTGCCTTGTTAGTGACTAACCTACAACCAAGATTATGCTATAATATATAATCAATCCATATAATCTAAAATTTGAAATAATTGAAAATGCTTGAAAGTAAAGAGAGCAAGGTTAAGAGTACACGTGTATTGATGCAACCATCTTGTCTTTTAGTAATTTGATTTTAAGAGGTGATTTACTATGAAGATTTAGAGCTAAGATTAGGACAATAGTAAAAATTTAAGTGCAAATATATATAAAGACTAGATGGAAATTTTCCCCCAACCTTTGAGAAAAAGTGAGTTTCCACCTAAAAATTAAGATTATCTCAATTGTGCAACCTAATAATACATATAAGCTGGTAAGCATGAGTAATCCAAGTCAAATCACACTATAAATCTAGTATGGGTGGATGATTTGATCATTCCTTCCTATAAACCTAGTAATATTGAGTGATGTAATCACCTCAACCTTGCCAAAAGTGAACCAACTATTGTAGTAGATTGGCTCAATAATAGTCCATAAAATACCATCTTGGTGTAGGCTAATGTCTATAGAAACATTTAAAATATGAAAACTTATTTGATTTCATAATTTAAGGCACTCTTTTGCATGGCATATGCATATCATATATGTCTCCATCTAAAATATGGGTATAAAAATGGTACCAATGTATATAATGTTACCATAAATATGTATCTAAATCATATAATTGTGAAATTTTAGAAAATTTTGAAAATTTTCAAGCATGGAAGACATGTTCCCATGACATGCCCCCACTAAAATTTCAAACTAAAAATTGATATAAGTGTGGAGAACATGTTTCCATAACATTCCCCCACTATAATCTAAAAATACTAAGTATTGAATAAGTGTGGAGGTCATGCCTTTTTTTTCATGCCCCCACTAAAATATAAAAATTTGAAGGTGTGATATCAATTATTCTATGACATGTCCCAAATGATATGCCTCCCTTTTGAGGTGAAGGGAAGTAGAAACTGGTAGTCACCTTACCTCAACAGGAAAAGATAATTGTATAATTTATGAATGCATTATGTAACATATAGGAGTAGTATGTCTAAGTAGATATAAAAATGAGGTACATTATATATTATCACATCAAATCCTAATATCCATGATGTGAATCATGGAAACATATAGATAGTAATAATACAAACTCAACAAACAATCAATCACACACACAAGAGCACTCAAAAGAAAATAAAAAAACAATGTTCTAAGAAGACCTCAAATAAGGGGCATGTTCAAATGCTGCACAATCGATGAGACATGAATTAGTCAAATGTTCACAAAGAAATAAATAACATACTTAAATGTTAGGATACAACAAACTATGAATATGTAAATGCCACAATAGTCAAACATAGGCACAAGAACCATAAATAATGGAGCATATCCAAAATTTTGAATAAACAATACAATGCAAAACAAGACACTCAAGGAGGTTGATAGATGGAAAACATGGAACATAAGCAACCAAAATAAACATGTCACACTAGGTCTTAGATATATGTGTTATCAAATAATGTAAAGTGCATAACATATCATGTACATTGTGAAAGTTATAAGCATGGATAAAGGCAAATGTAAGTATATAAGATCAAACATGATAATGAAAAATGATCATAGAATGATATAACCTAGATGTATCATGATAAAATAAATAGATGCCACCAATGTCTAAATGACATGAGTAGAGGGAAGGTCCAACATCTAAAAATACATAGATTGTGTGTCATGTATGCCTATATCACACTAAAAATATGAATGAAACACATATGTGTATATAAATAGATGATATGGTATATAAAAACATTGAACTAACAACATAGATGCCAAGGAGATAATAAAACATGTAAATGCTGAAAATATTTTGGGTATTTTTTGGAATATTTGAAAATAAAAAGTATCCTATGATCTCATCCAAAGGATGCTCATAGGTATCTCCCCATTGTGAACCTAGTGGAATAAACTGATGATACTACCAAGGAACATGCATAGGTTTAATATTTAGCACTATAAGATCTATAATGCTTTATGTATGTATAATAGAACTATGTGGTCATGAGGAAACAATAAAAATAATAGGGGTTTATGAAGTCCATCATTAAATTCTCTATGGTTTGTTTGAAATAGAAGTAATATGAACATCTTTAGGTGCTCTAGATATCTAAATATTGTGAGTAGTAGATAAAGGTTCTATGGAATCCAATGTATGGCTCTAATGAAAGGGTCTCTCAAATACTAGTCACCTAAGAAATGGGATTGCCTAGTTCTTACCTTAGTAGGTTTTAAAATTAAATGCCTTGGTATAAACTTATTTTGTTTAAGTGTATGTTCATATGGAATTTTATAAATTGTAATTACCTTGATGGCATGAATGTATTTAACACACCCATACACTATAGAAGGTATTGTGTGTAGTGTATGTATCCAAGGTCATCCCAATAACATATCAAGTACTCTCATGTATGGTATACCTATTAATGTAGTGACCACATATGTTGGATCAAACTATAAAGGTAAATCAATCTCACCAAAGACTCATTATGCAATTTCATCGAATGCTCTGACCATTTTGGTCGAAGGGAGTAGATCATCATGTTTATATCCTAAATGTGTAATCAATGTCATAGTGCAAATATTATAACTAGAACCATTTTAAATCATAACATTGTGTATATTTTAGAGATCAAGGTATGCCCAAATGAATAATTAATGAAGATTTGATTCATCACCCATAATCTTTCTATCATCAAAAGTAATAGGTCTCTAAACCATGGGAGGTTTATGTCATGTATAAGTAACAACAATACCATATAATGGGTGACCATAATGTGATGGATGAGTATATTAAGTATATTCCATTTTCAATTCTAGTTCCTTATTATAATGGTTTTGTGAAGGATTGTTAAATATATTTTGATTCTAGTGATCACCAGGTTATGAACCTAATTCCTTTAAAGGATCATAAAATGTAATATTTTGTTCATCAATAAGGTCATGAATCTTATCCTTCAAGGTAAAGAATTAGTTCGTAGAATGCCCTAGGCCTTGGTGATAGTGAAAATAATCATGTGAAACATATCCTTTGGGTAGAGGTTGAATCATATCAACCTATATAAGACTATGAAGAGATATGAGGTGAAACTCCACAAGATTTAGAAGTAACGAAGCTAGAGACTTAGGTAAGCATGTGAATTATCTCCTTAGTGCATTGGATAAGAAAATTTTATTAGGATGTTGTGACACCAAAGTAAATGTGGTAGTTTTTTTTAGGATCTATGGGCTTTACCTTATAATTTATTTTTATATTAAACTTAACATTTGATATAGTCAGTGTGTTTGATACATAATTAAGTTTGTTCAATGAGATAAGTTTCATTTCATGATCATGAAAAATATGGAATAATTCATCTAAATATTTGAAAATTTTGAAAACAATGGAATCTTGTAATGGGGAAAGAAAAATTTTCTTTAAAATGTCTTGAAGTTCTTTATCTGCCATTGGATTGGTCATTTTAGCAAACATTATCTTGTACCTTAAGATATATTCATTGATAGGTTCATTGGTTCCTTGTTTGATTTTTGAAATTTGGTAATAGAAAACATTTTTGATAATATTGATAGATAAGTGTGACAAAAACTAATGTGAGAGAGGTTTAAACATGTTTACTTATTTATTGGTAAATCATAAAACCACCTTAGAGTATAGTCCTTGAGGCTCCTTAGAAATAGTTTAGCCAAAATTTTATAATTGAAGGAATAATCAAGGCATACCACATATAAATATCAAATATGTTGTTAGGGATCACCCTTTCCATCATAAAATGTGAACTTAGGTGAAATAATACTAGTTGGTAATGGGTACAAAGATATCTCTTGTGTAAGATGGTTATGTAACACTTCTTATAAATTAATAACATAAGGTGATTTGATATAATTTTGTTTAATATATGCAACCTTACTTTGATTTAAAAAAAAAAAAAAAAAAGATCTTGCACCTCTTGGAATTTAAGGCTAGAAACTTGGAAAGTTACCAAAGAAGGTGTACCCATAATTTGTAGATATAGGCATTAAAACTAGTAATTGGGTTGAATTATTTATGTTTCCCATGTAAGATATAGTACTAACATGATTTTATTTGGGGAAAAAAGGTGTGAACACATATATCTTTCCCCCATTAGAGGTATGAAGTGGTGATATGACCAAGGGGATGTTTTTTTGGATATGGGATGACCCATATCTCTAATAACATGATCAATAAATGGACCTTAGGATCTCATCAAGATCTTCAATATTTTATTGGATATGATATATAAACATAGAAGGATATGTACTTGCTCTTTATCTATTTTCTCATTTTCATAATTTTCATTGGATGCATAATTTTCATGCTCTGAATTAGTTTCTATGACAACTTCTTCAATATGTAGTTTAATTTCATTAGTAGCATCATCATTAGGTATATGATTGGTTACTTAATTATTTTGAGCCATCTAGGTGTACAATGAGGAATATCTAGGTGTTCAATAGAAACACCAATTAATCTAGGGATACACCTAGGTTGTATACAAATGATAGAACATATCTAAAACATACAATGATGAAAAATCTTAGAAGGCTGAATACCCTAGGGTAAACTAGGGTTTTCATAAAGAGACATGTTCACCAAATGTTTAAGCCTAAATTGATATGGGTCAATATAGTATAGGGTTAAGAATATATAAATGAATAAATACATGGGTGATCAATAGATATATAGTAGGGCAATTAATTTACAAACTTAGATAAACAATGTTCTAAATTTAAATGTTGAGGTATGCTAAAAATATAAAGTATAACTATTGATTAATATTAAAATAAATTAGAAATAGGATTACTTATAATATTTATTATGCATATGTAGATATGATATGGAATAGGTTGGAAGTAGACTAGATCTAGATTCTTGATCAATTGTCAGATTCTGAAAATTACATGTATAGCCTCAACACTTTTGTTAGATTTAGATGGTTGTGTTGATGTTCTTATCTAACATGGATACAAGTGTCCAATATAGAATATCAATTGTATCTAGATGAGACCACATGAATCCTTATATTTTTTATATTTCCTTTACTCTAGTGTGTCCATATCTCTTGCATAGGTTTTTGCTCTTTGTTAAATGATGAAACCCTAGCCTTTTCACCCTTGAAGTAACAGTTAAAAAAATGGGTTAGTGGGCACAATGTGTTGATTTTCACCAAGGACCCCTCTATCAATGAGCATTGCCTACATAACTAATACTCTGAATAGGGAATTAAAGTTATGTAGTTCTTCCCTATGTGTTGGATTATGTGTGTATCAAGATTTAATGTGTGATAACCATGTACATATACTGACCTAGCTTATAACTTGGTAGATATGGCTCATGGAGTACCTATTCAGTACTTTAGACCCATAGATGGATTTTCCCTATGTATGATATTGAAATAATAAATAAAAAGGAAGTTTTGCTCACTTAAATGCTTAATTTAGTTATTTTGGTAAGTTGCCTTATGATTTTATAAGTCTATGCTAGGTGAGTAATGAATGAGGGTTGATTTTGTATATATACCAATCACTTTTATAAATATATCACATTAAAACATTGAGGCTAACCATATGGATAAATTTCATTTGAAAATTTTATGACATTAGGGTACTTTACACTTAGTTTGGCACAAGACACGAGTGTTGACATAGGCATATATCTAGGACACAAGTGTTCAGGAAGTTAGAAGATAGGTACATGTCCAAAATTTGTAGGGGAAGATAATAAGTAGGTTTATAGCATTTTGAGAAATATAGAAGGCCTAGTCATCATAATGACATACAATTGGACTAAGAGATACAATTGGACACAACCATGAGAAGTTCTTGCCAAGTACACAAGACTGAGCTATATAATTCAAATTTAGTATCTACATAAACCAACTATGTCCTTCCATCACCACACCAATGATCATTATTTGAGCAAGCATCAAATCCATAAACATCCAAAAAAATAAAATATGCTCATCTCAAGGAACCCTTGGATGTGGTATTTCATCTACTTGTTGCAAAAAAGATCATGTATCTACACACCAAGCCTTTAGATAAGATCCAACCAATGCCTAACTAGTATACAAAGGGTGAATATTATGAGTTGTTAGCCATTTTGGCCCACATACCAAGCTTCTTCCTAGTTTAAATATATGAGTAGGGTCCAAATTTTTGAGTGGATTAGGTGGCTTAGAAGCAAGCTCAACATTGCAAGTGGAGGGATCCAAGTAGGTTTTCATGGTGCTGAACAGTTGTAGGAACAGGTCCATAGAAAACCCAAGTTTACCCTTAGCCAAATATTTTAAATTTTGGCTAAGTGTTAAGAGCATTCATAATTTCCTTAAAGGAATTGTTTCACTTTATTTGGATAAGTGTTGGAATTATTTCAAGATTTTTGTTTCAGTTTTTTTAAACTAAGTATTGGGAATTATTTCAGACATTTTATCTGAAACAATTTCCATGAAGGGTAATTTATTCAAAGATATCTCTAGATATAAGTTTCAAAGGGTATCTTTCAGAGAAATTGGTCTAAAACACTTTTTTTGAAGGATCATTCTTTGATAAAGTAGACCAAACAAAAATCCCAAAGGGCACTTTTTCAAGCAAAGTGTCCCAAACACTTTTCCTAAAGGGTCTTTTCTCGGGAAAGTGTCCCAAACACTTTTTATAAAGGGTACTTTTCTTCACAGAAGGGTCCAAGATAGAGGCTCTGAAGGGAATTTACAAAGGGCAAAGGGACTATTTCAAAAAGGCCAAAGGGTAATTTTAAGGACATAATTCCTATGGGAAAACTTTCCAAGATAATTTTCTTGAAGGCAAATTTCTTTTAGAGTTTTCTTCTGAGGCAAAAGACTAAGGATGATTTATTTCAAACTTTTTGTTTGAGATAGAGATCCTGAAGACATGAATTATTTCAAACATTTTGTCTACAAGAAATTGTTTAAGCCAAAGGTAAGGAAAATAATTTTCTTTAGATAAAGTCATTGAGACACAAAGCTTAAAAGAATTGTCTAGCAACAGGTCTGAAAGAAATAACTCAAATAAAATGGTTCACAACAAAGGGGTCAAAACACAAAGTTTAAAATAATTATTTACTATAGAGAAAAGGCATAGGAAGTAGAGTGATAGTCATGCAGATGTCATTGGCATTCCCATAAATGCCAATTTTTGAGTGCACATATGCCAAATTCAAGCCATGATAAATGACCATTAAAGTTAAAATTTCTCAGTGACGGTCACGTGGACATCTAGTTTGGGCCCCTATAAATAGACATTTGGATTCAAAAATCCTAGGATGTTCATGTAGATATCAAGTTTGGGCCTCATAAAATAGCCATTTATATTCAAAAATCATCAAAGGGGTCCCTGAATGAGTAAAGGCTTCATAAGTATCCAAATCTTAGGTGCCTAGATCAAATCTAATGGCAAGCAAGTAAAGATAGGTTAATGGGACTAGATAAATCAATGGATTGCATTCAATCATGGATTTCAGATCAATAGACTGTAAGTCAAGGATTTAGTGAACCTTGAGTGTAAAGGCATGATCGATAAGTGGTACAAGTGCATGAATCCTGATAGAGGATCTATGAATCATGTTCATTCACATTAGGTAGATAAACAAAGCAAGACGAGTCAAGAATTTAATGACTGAGTCAGTTTTGGATAGTAAATTAAACCAAAGCAATCCTAAATGACTTAGATGGAGGTTGAAAGGTCAGTTTTTGACTAAGGCAAGTAAACATGAGTGGAATCAAGCTCGAACATGATCCAGATTGGGCCAGGAATAAATATTATGGGATCAGACATCACCATTAAGACTCTATAGTGGATTCTCAATGAACCATCGCTCAAAGTACAAATGGCATAAGTATTTTAATATATGAAGATTTGGTCCTCATAATGAGTAACAAGTGGTAGATGGAATGGAAAACAAAGGCGTACACGTAGGCTCCAATGGTAGTCACCAGATCCAACTACATGAAAGTTACTCCTCTCTCCACTTTGGCACACATCAACAAAACAATCATGAATGGTTTTTCATTAGGATAAAGTAAAAATAAATTGATCTCACCATTGAAGTCACTATGGAACATTATTGAGAGAATAATGTAATGATGTCATGGATTGGAGTGACTTGGATCAATCAAGAAGGGTTTGAGTGAGCTTGATTTGTGGAGGTATTTGTAACAGATTTTCAAATAGATTTAAGCTCATTTGATTCCATTTTTAGCACCAAAACTCCCTCTCTCTCTTGCTTCTTTTATTCTATAAATATATCCTTTGATCTATTATTTTATATCCCTCAAGATGGGACAACTAAACTTTGTTAGAATTGTATTCGACACCTCTTGTAGTAGTGAATATAATATTTTTGTAGTCATTTTATAATCTACATTTAGTGTTTTATGTTTGTTTGATATGCAAATGTGATTTTTATCTTCCTTTTGTATGTCCAAACTCAACCTAAGTGAGATAAACTTTATTTGTAGGTCATATAGTATGTCTCAATGTTGATCTCTCAAAAATATAGTGGATGGCCAAATTTAAGTGTCTTTAACCAAATCTTATCTTCATTGCTCCCTAGTTTGAATGCATCAAACATACCTCTATAAAAAATACTATTGCATAGAAACTATAGTAAGCATTACATTATCTTCTTTCATAGTTCAATAGTGTGTTAAGGAGTCCAATATTAAGAGTGGATTTGATAAATTCCTAGTGCATAATGACATATTAGAATAGGTTTTACCTTATGTTAAACTTCTTAACACTTTTCACCCCAAATAGTTTTTTTTAGGTTTTAGAAGAAAAGGTCCAAATTATAAAATATGAGGAGCTAACCTCATTAAAAATCCTAGAGGTTTGGTCTAAATATAGGCATCCCACAACTTTAGACCATTCCCATGTTAGTCTAGGTATGGATTAATGTGAACAAATATGACCTCTATTAGAGTGATATTTGGATAGCTAATAGTTATAACATGCCTGGTGGGATGACCTATTTACATAATTTTGCATATATGAGTATAGTAGCAAATTCTAGAGTTTCATTTCCAAATTTGCATATTTTTCATGCCCCCAGAGTTGTCACAAGATCCTCTACAAAAGAGAAAGGTGTAGATTTTTTTGAGCTATCTTTCTAATAAAAAAAGAAGAAGAAAGTCTCTTAGTCAAAACTTATACCTACCTCTCTTGTTCCCCCTATTATTGCCCAAAAGCGTATTGTTTAAGCTAGTATTGTTCAACCAAACATTGTTATAAATCCCATACCTCAGATGGCTATTCCTAGAAGGCAAGCCTTTAGGCCATTCAATGGTGGTAGTCCTCTGAATCTTACTCAATGGGATGATATTCCCATCTTGGCCTTAAAGGCTCTTACCTATTATATAGGATAAAATCTAGTTATTCCTATAGAACATATTACAAATATTACTAACCTTTGTTCAGTACATCACGTGACTCAGGAAAATGTAGCAATGAGGTTATTAGAAACTTCTTTCAAAGGAAAAACACTTTAATGGTATAAAGGATTGGCCCTTGCATCAATTAATAGCTAGGATGAGTTTGGAAAGGTTATGTGCAAGCACTTTGAGGACAAGAGTGATCATATTTCACTTGTGGAATAACTTACAACAATCAAGAGATTCAATCATGAATTCATAGTGGATTTCGATTACAGATTCCAAAAGACCTAGGATAAAATTACTATAGTGATCAAGCCTATGCCCAACTATGATTTTCTATACTATTTGAAGGATCTCAATCTAGATGTAGTTGTGATGATTCAATCCATGGGAGGGAGCACCCTACCTGGAGATTTTGAAGTAGTAACTAAGGCTAAAAATTGACATATACAAGTAGACAAGTTAGCTCTGAGGCCACTAATGCATATCTTCCTAGAGATACATCCTCCTACCCTAAATATTTCTCCAGTTTTAGATTCAAAAAAGTTTTATAAAAAATAAGGTGGACAAATAAACATAATGGGGAAGATAGAGAGTCTTCTCAAAGCCCAAAACAATAAGTTGGCTACAATAGAGAGGCAACAAGCTCCACCATATAGGCCATACCAAAATAATAATCAAATTTTTAGTACAGTAGGCCACCCTATAAATATAATCACCAAGGACAAGGATATAATCCTCAGTTAAGGCAATACAATCCTAATGCTCCAAGTAATTCTAGTGTTGTTGTGCCAACTTAGAACAACTATGCTCAAAAAAGTCAATGGCAGTTAGAGGGATAGTACAATGAGATGGTGATGCACATTATTGGAGACATGTATTAAGACCTTGGTTGAAATCATGATCCTTCATTCCAAGGTGATGATATGATGCCTCCTCCACCATAATCCCCCCAAATGAGTCAAGACAACATGCCTGCCATGTCATTATTAGAAGCTCAAAGCCAAAAATAAGGGAATGTGAGTAGAGCACCAATTGATACCACATGCATGAATTTTAAAGAAGGGGAATATGTGTTTTAGCATGTAGTAACTAATATGGGACAAGCTTCACAAAGGACAAATGAACCTATTGCAACTCAGATAATGGATAAGAAGAAGATGCTAGAGGATAACTTGGGGCAATTTAAGATTTATTCATCATCTCTAGAGACTAGTCAACAACTTAATTATTTAGATGTAGCTACTAAAACTCCTACAAATCATCAAGTGCCCTAACCTCATGGACAATAGTAGAATCCCCCCTTTATTTCTCATGTTACTCAAATGCCAAGTGATGCCTCTACTTCCAAGGTGTAGTCTAAAGGTACTAATCTTTCCTTTAATATTGTGGATCATTTAAATAAGGCTAATGTAACTATGTCCATGTATGATGATCTATCTATCTAGAGGCAAAAAGATATTCTCTAGTAAGAGCTCTCTAAACTTTCTCAAGTGGAAAAGATAGATGATAAAGTGAACACTATTTTCATCAATAATAGCTAGCCTAACCAAATCCATAGCCAAGTTCACAATCATATTCCAAGCAAAAGTCAATCTCAA
Source organism: Torreya grandis (assembly GCA_037957365.1). Taxonomy (NCBI): domain Eukaryota; kingdom Viridiplantae; phylum Streptophyta; class Pinopsida; order Cupressales; family Taxaceae; genus Torreya; species Torreya grandis. Next base: position 2,870,368 of record JARHVA010000228.1, on the reverse strand, counting down.
AATGTTTTTCATCATTCTGAGGTTGTTAAGTCCCCCCCATTTTATATTTAAGTCATCATAGGGGATTGTTTAGTACACAACTGCATGATAGACTCAGGTGCTTCAACCTTAGTGATGCCTAAAGACATAATAGATAAGCTTGGGATCAAATATGTGCCTAAAAAATAAGAGGTTATTTAATTGGATTTATCCCCCACTAAAATAGCAGGCATCTTGAAAGATCTATAGATTACATTAGCTGCTTGTCCAATTTATGTCTTTAATCAAGATGTAATGGTGGTAGACCTACCTCCATATTTTTCCCTATGCTTGTCCATGGAAATTAATTTTAATATTGGGGGATATTTGTCATCTAATTGGTCATACATGGTTTTTAGAACTAGATATGGAACCAAAGAACTATAAGATCTTAGCCTATCTCTAAGTTCTACCTAAAACCCTATATGCCCAATATTGCAAACACCAATTATGTCATATTTGAAGAGGTTAATAAATAATAGCCCCATGATCATCTTGAATGCATTTTAAATATGTAATTAGATGAGTGGGTAACTGATAACCATGTATTTGATCCATATAGAAACATTGAAGAGATAAACTTAGGAGTGTATTATATGCATGAAGAAGGTGCTGCTATACCTTGCTTAACCAACATTGCTCAAGAAGAGGATGGTATATGGACTTTGTTCTTTGATGGATCAAGGTCAAAGAATGGAAGTGGAGTGAGAGCCATGCTAATTTCACTCTCAAGTAAAAATTACCATTTTGTTTCAAGACTCTAATTTAGTTATACCTCAAATACAACTGAATATGAAGATCTTTTGCACAGTTTGCAAGAAGCAAGAAAGAGAGGTATCTAGCTCCTCCAAGTCAAGGGTGATAGTGAGATTGTAGTGAAATAAGTAAGAGGCCTAAGTAAATTCAAGAATTACCATCTAAAAGCCTATAAGTACTGGGTATGGGACCTTATAGAGGATTTATTAGAATTTAATATCCAATCCATACCAAGAGAAGCAAACCATCATGTAGATAGGCTTACTTCCATTGGTGTCCAATATGAGATAACAAGAGTAAAAAAAAACCAAAGCTAAGATAAGGTCAAGGTTATATGTAGACCAACTGTACCTGCCAATGGGGTGAGTTGTCAAGTATTTGAAAATGATGATCAAATCATATATTTTCTAATGCAAGAGGCAAAATTCTGCCATAGGAACCATGACAAGTTCCAAAATCAATATGATGATCAAATAACATAATTGAGATATAATAAGCTGCCTAAAGGGATTGTGACATTATAAAGAATATTCAATGAAGATGACCAATTAATAAAAGGGAAGGCATGTATCTAATCTAAGGAAGAATAATATGAAAAGATAGAAATCTTTAAGGGCAAGTTGTTGAAGCTAGGAAAGGTCAATACAATAGAGGAAAGAGCTACATTTATTGCTTTGTGCCAAGAATTTTTTGATATTTTGCTTGAGAGAATAAATAATTGAAAGGTTTTGACCCTAAATTGAAACAACACACCATTAAATTAGAAAGAAATGCCAAACTAGTCAGGTAGAAATAGAGGCCTATCAACCCAAGAGTGGAGGACCTCATCAGAAGAGAACACTATAAATTGATTGAATCAAAGATAATATTTCAAATTAAACATTCCTATTGGGTGGAAAACTTTATGCCAATGAGAAAAAAGAATGGAGAGACTCATTTTTGTGTTGACTTTAGGGAACTCAATAAGGTGTCCCCAAAAGATCATTACCCACTACCTTCCATGGATCAATTTTTACAAAAGGTGGTAGGTTCTCAAAGGTTCTCATTGCTTGATGGCTATTTTGGATATAATTAGATCATGGTCAAAGAGGAAGATAGGCATAATACTACCTTCACTACCAAAATGGGGCACCTATGCATATTGTAAAATGCCCTTTGGACTCTCTAATGCTGGAGCCATCTTCTAAAGAGTAATGGATGTTACTTTTCATGGTCTCTTGAATGATATGGTTTTAGTTTATCTTAATGATACAACAAAATTTTTAGAGAATCCTGATGATCATCTAATGCACTTGAGAGATATTTTTGATAGATGCAAACAATTTGGAGTTTATTTAAATCCAAACAAATGCATTTTTTTAGTGCATGAAGGAAGACTTCTTAGGCATGTGGTTTTCAAAGCTAGTCTTTCCATTAATCCAAAGAGGAGAGACGCAATCCGTGCTATATCACTACTCAAACACAAGAAAGGATTTTAGAGTTTTTTTTCCAATATCAACTTCATCAAAAGGTTTATTCCAGGATTTGCATAGATAGTCAAGCCTCTCACTCATATGTTGAGAAAAGGCAAAGAGTTCACATGGATAAGATAAGGTAACAGAAAATTTAAGGCCATCAAGGAGGCCATATCCCATGCCCCCACACTTTTAAATCCAAAATTCAATAAGGAATTACATTTGTATGCCTTCTCTACATTAGATGCAATTTTAGCTATGCTTATGCAACATAATGATGAAGGTCTAGAGCAACCTATTACTTTATTTAGCCAATATTTAGAAGGATATGAAGAAAGATATAATTTTGCTAAAAAAAATGTACTTGTTTTTGTAATAAGTTTAAGAAATTTAGACATCTAGTTTCAATTAATAAGATTATACTAATGGTGGCTCATCCAAGTGTGAAGGATTTTATCCTCAATAAAGACTAAAATGAAAAGAGAGCTGGATGGGTCACTAAGTGTATGGAGTATGACATTGAAATTAGGGTCACAAAGCTAGTCTGAGGTAAGGGATTATTTGAACATCTTGCAGAAGATGTGAGAGAAGAAAAGGATAAAATTTTGGTAATTCAAGTCACTCAACAAGAAGATGAAGCTACTCTTACATCCAACTCGACATAAGATATTGACAGATTTCTCCAAACAAGAGAGTTTTCAATGGATTGTAATGCATCAAAAATAAGACACTTCAAGCTATAATCAATGCCATACATTATGATTGATGGAGTGTTGTTCAAAAAAGACATTGGAGGTATGCTCTTAAGATGTGTTGAAACTAACCAATTTGATAAGCTTCTTAAGTAATTTCATGATAGTCCTCAAGGAGTCCATTTTGTAGCTAAGACTATAGCTATAAAAATCATTAGAGCTGGTTAATTTTGGCCCAATTTATCTAGAGATGCACATGCATGGGTTAGGAAGTATTCAAAATGTGTAATGTTTAAATGGAAACATAAACTAGCTGCTATGCCATTGAAGCATGTTAAAGTTAAACAACCTTTCATGCAATGGGTTTTAGACTTCAGTGGTATGATTAATCCTCCATCGAGTGCTGGCCATAAGTGGGTTTTGATAGCTATAGACTAATTCACCAAGTGGGTGGAAGTAGTTCCCTTGAAAGAAGCAAATAAGAACTCTATACTTGAGTTTTATGAGAGTTTAGTCACCTATTTTAGAGCACCTTCCACTATAATATTAGATATTATTTTGTAATTCAATAGTATAAAGGTATGTGAGTGGGATATTGAAAAATGTATCTATCCGACATCATCAAATTAATATCCACAGGGTAATGGACTAGTTGATTCCACTAACAAGAATCTGATTCAGATCACTAAGAGAAAACAAGAAGATAATTAGAGGTCTTGGAGTAAAAAGATGAAGACTGCTCTATGGGTTGATAGAGTCACCCCCAAGAAGGCCATTAGTAACTCACCTTATCTCTTAGTCTATGGAAGAGAAGCAAGGCTACCAATTTCATTGGAGATTCTAGCTTTGGAGCTTACACACCAATTAGAGCTTTAGAAAGTGATGCAATGGAGGTCATAATGAATGAATTGAGATAATTAGAGGAAATAAGGGATGATGCCATGCATACCATGTGGTCTAACCAGTAGTAATTCAAGATGAATTTTGAAAAAATAACTTCATCAAAGACATTTTGGCAAGGTGATATAGTCTTCAAATGGGACGAGGACTGTGCAAAACTAGGAAAACACTCCAAGTTTGATAGCCTTTGGAGTGGACCCTATGTCGTCATGAGTTGTAAATAAAAAAATGCCTTTGAAAATTATAGATTGAATGGAGAGAGCCTCCCATCCCTATAAATGGGAGGTATCTCAAGTTTTGTTACTAATTTTCATATCTTGCCCCTTGTACATAAGTAGATAGGTCTATTTTTCCTCCAAGTGCTTTTACACATTGCTATTTTTAGTTGTTCTATTTGTTATTTTCCCCCCATCACTCCAAAAAGTGTCTTCAGAATTTGGGTAGAGTCTTTTTTTAAGTATAATTTCATAAGCAAACATGATCAATGTCTAGGTTCCATGACCAGTAGGCTAGTCAAGATAGCTGAATCACCAAAAATGTTGGCCATTTTGGCCCATATACAAAGCTTTTACCTGGTTTAAATAGATAAGCATGGTCCCAATTACTGAGTGGATTAGGGGGATTAGAAGTAGGCTCAACATTACAAGTGGAGGGATCCAAGTAGGTTTTCATGGTGCTGAATAGTTGTAGGAATAGGTCTAGAGAAAGCCTAAGTTTACATTTAAGCCAAATATTTCAACTTTTGGCTGAGTGTTAAGAACATTCATAATTCCCTCAGAGGAATTATTATAATTTATTTGGCTAAGTGTTGGAATTATTTCAAGAGTTTTGTTTCAATTTTTTTTGCTAAGTGTTGGGAATCATTTCAGACATTTTATCCAAAACAACTTCCCTGAAGGGTCATTTCTTTGAAGAGAGTCCTAGACAAAATTTTTGAAGGGTATCTTTTGGAGAAATTAGTCCAAAAATTTTTTCCCGAAGGATCATTCTTTGACAAAGTTGACCAAATAAAAATATTGAAGGGCACTTTTTCAAGCAAAGTGTCCCAAACACTTTTCTTCAAGGGTCTTTTCTCAAGAAAGTGTCCAAAACACTTTTTTCGAAGGGTACTTTTCTTCATAGAAGGATCCAAGATAGATTCTCTGAAGGGCATTCCAAAGGGAAAAGAGGCTATTTTGAAAAGCCCAAATGAAAATTCTAAGGACATAATTCCTTTGAGAAAATTATCTATTTCAGAAATGCTGAAGGGAAATTCTAAGGGTATAATTCCTTTAGGAAAATTGTCTAGGATAATTTTCCCAAAGGTAGATTTCTTTTAGAGTTTTATTTTAAGGAAAAAGACTAAGGATGATTCCTTTTGGAATTTTTATTCAAGATAGAGATCTTGAAAACATGAATTCTTTCAGATATTTTGTCTGCAAGAAATTATTTAAGGTAAAGGTAAGGCAAACTAATTCCTTCAAAGCAAGTGGCTAAGACACAAGATTTGAAAGAATTGTCCAGCAACAGGTCCAAAAGAAATACCCTAAGGAAAATGGTCTGCAATAAAGGGGTCAAAACAAAAAGTTTGAAAGAATTATTTGCTATAGGGAAAGGGCATGATAAGTAGAGTGATGGTCACGTAGAAATCATTGACATTTCTATGGATGCCAATTGACAGGTGCGCAGATGCCAAATTCATGCCATGGTAAATGATCATTGAGGTTTAAATTTCTAAGTAATGGTCACATGGATGTCAAGTTTGGGCCCCTATAAATAGCATTTGGATTTGAAAATCTTAAGATGTTCACATAGACATTAAGTTTAGGCCTCATGAAATAGTTGTTTGCATTCTAATATTATCAAAGGGGTCCCTGATAGAGTGTAAGCTTGACAAGTGTCCAAATCTTGGGTGCCTAAATCAAATCTAATGATGAGTGGATAAAGACAAGATAATGGGCCTAGATAGATCAATGGCTTGCATTCAATCATGGATTTAAGATCAATAACATGTGATCAAGTTAAGGATTCAACGAACCTTGAGTGCAAAGGCATGATCAACAAGTGGCACAAGCATGTGAATCTTGATAGAGGATCTATGAATCACATTTATTCACATCAGGCAAATCAATAGAGTGAGATGAGTCAAGAGGTCAATGATTTGAGTTAGTTTTAGACATAAAATCAAATGAAAGTGAGCCCAAATGACTTAGATGGAGGTCAAAGGGTTAGTTTTTGATCAAGGCAAGTAAGCATGAGTATAAATAAGCTTAAGCATGATCTAGATTAGACCAAGAGAAAATATTTTAGGATCAGATGGTGCCATTAAGACTCTATAGGGGCTTCTTAATGAACCACCAATCAAATTATAGATGCTATAATTTTGTCAATAAATTAGGATCTGGTCCTCATAATGAGTAACAAGTGGTAGATAGCATGGAAAATAAAGGCATACATGTAGGCTCCAATGATAGTCATCAAAGCCAATTGCATGAAAGTGACTCCTCTCTCTACTTTAGCACACATCAAAAAACAAGTCATGAGGGGTTTCAAATTAGGACAAAGTAAAAACAACTTGATCCCACCATTGGAACCACCATAGAGAATCACTAAGAGAATAATGTAATGATGTAATGAATTGGAGTGACCTGGATCAATCAGGGAGGGTTTGAGTGATCTTGATTTGTAAAGGAAATTATAACAACTTCTCAAATGTATTTGAGCTCATTTGATTCCATTTTTAAGTGCCAAAATTCCCTCTCTCTTGCTTTTTTTATTTTATAAATATAGCCTTCGATCTATTATTTTGTATCCCTTAGGTTGGTATGATTAGACTCTACCAAAAATATATTCAACACCTCTTGGAGTAGTGAATAGAATATTTTTGCAATCATTTAATAATATGTATTTAGTTTTTTGTGTTTTTTTAATATGTAAATGTGATTGTTATCTTCCTTTTATATGTCCAACTCAACCTGTGTACAAGAAACTTTCTTTACAGGTCATGTACTGTGTCTTAGCATTGATCTCTCAAAGATATAGTGGATAGCCAAATTTAAGTGTCTTCAACCAGACCTTATTTTCATTGTTCCCTAGTTTAAATGTATCAAACAGACCTCTATATGAATTACTATTGCATAGAAACTATAGTAAGCATTGAATTAGCTTCTTTTATAGTTCATTAGTGTGTTAAGGAGTCCAATCTTGAGAGTGGATCTGATAAATTCCTGGTACATCACCACATATTAGAATAGGTTTTAATTTATGCAAACTTATTAACTCTTTTCACCCCAACTGATTTTTTTTTAGGTTTTAGAAGAAAAGATCCAAATTATAAAATCTAAGGAGTTAACCTCATTAAAACTCCTAAAGTTTTGGTCTAGATATAGGCATCCCATAACCTTAGACCATTCCCATGTTAGTCCAGGTATGGGTCAGATGTAAACAAATTTGACCTCTATTAGGGTGCTATCTGGATAGCTAACATGAGTATCATAAGATTGAAGGTCATTATATTAATATATGCTTGAGATTCAAGAATTATATCCAATATTAGATTAACAAATGGGATAATGAATTATATCCAAATATATTCAAGTCTAAGAATATTATATTATGCATCACTACTATAGAATTTATTGACTCACATGTCTGAACAAACCAAAGTGAATAATTTTGGATAATCCTTCAAAACTTATTTGAGATATATATTTTTTGTTTTATAACATGGCTACTAGGAGTACTAGACACGAGTCTCTATTTATTCCATAATTGAATTATGTTATTTCTTCATCAAGTAAAGCTAATCTATCCTTGACACAATGTGTTGTAGGGATAGTATTTAGACCATCTGGTTGGACATATATATTAGTATCTCAAAAATATGCATTAACATTAATAGTATGAGGAAACCCATTATTATGGTATAAGAGAGGGAGATCCTCATATACACTCAAATATTCTAGGAAAGCCACATAATTAAAGAATTCATCCAATGCCAAAATCTTTAAAAATGTTGTATGATTTATCTTGTCTAGGTATACCAATTATAATATAGATATATTATGAGCTTCCTATGCTAGCTCAAGCTATGCCTTCAGGAAATATGTATAAATAGTGAAAGGTATAGATAATTATTTCTTTGATTTAGTTGATTCTTTAACATAACTAGGTCTTCATCATACTTTTAGTTGAATTAAATGAATTGGGTTAATAATGACTTATGTGTGTGTTCCCAATCCTCATCTTTTATATCTATTTTATCAAATTTAGGGAATCCCAAATTTTTTTAGATTACCCTAAGTGAGAAAATACTATATAAAATTGAGAATAGTAATACTACAAATATAAAACATTCATTGATTTGAAACTAGCTAGATTTCGAAACTTACTAGATAAGGAAAACACAATAGAAAAATAAGACTTAGCTAGAAAATGGTGTCACTATAGGAATTAGAAGTAGAAACTGGCAAGGTGGTTGGATTTGGTGATTGTGAAACTAAATATATATTTTAAAGGATCCCTGGCCAAAAATTCCCTAAGATGGACAAGAAAGGGGGGTTTTCTTATCCTCTGTGAGGCCAACCCTATCTATAGATAATGAAGATATGAGATTTATAGGTTCTATCCACCTTATAATGTATGTTATATGTTCTATGTGGGAGATTTTAATTAGATACAATGATCACTATATGACTATATTTCCATCAAAACCCTTACTCCTTGACATGTGAAGACCAATGCAAATCAATGGGAGAAAAAGGAGTCTATGGTTAAATTTGGGTGTGACCTCAACACCCCATGTGTTAAGCCTTGCCTACATACCAATAACTTGAAGAAAAATAAAAATTCATGTATTTATCACATGCTATGGTGGTGTGTGAATAATTAATGCAAAATACTATATACCAATGCAATACTACTGTGATTAAGTGCCTTACCCATGACTTGTGACCTTGGAGATGTATTCAAACTTTAGCACTAGGCTACTAGGGTTGTATGTAATTAGAATTGGGATAAATAAAGAATTTTATCTCAATGTGTAATTCAAATTCTAGTGATTTTCAGTATGTAAGGATCTTCTATGAAAAATTGTTTGAAATGTATCTATATAGTCATATCTTTGAAATTCATTTGAATGGGGCTTATTAGGGACATAGGCCGACCTTTCCACAACTTCTAGTTTTGTAAATTAGTCATTATTTGGTGGGATAAAAAAAGGGGGATTGGATTGAATGATGGATGAGGCTGATAGTATGATGGATGGGTGCATTCCAATGTCTTCAATCAACTTAAAAGAGTGGGTCCACCACTTGTAAGGTGGTCAAAAATGATCAAACGGGCCCTAAGATAGGTTCAAAGCTATGTGTGTAAAGGAGTGGTCACAAGCACACTATTTTAACTTAAATGTTAATTTATCCCCCCCCCCCTTTTATTATAATAATGTAGCAAATCAAAATTATTAGATTAAAAGGAAAATGTGTACCTAAACTTACTTTTGAAGTGTAGTCTTGAATGTAGGCCACAACATTGAATTGTGCTATGTATAAACCTGTAATGAAACATATGTAATATAAATATTTACTTAAGATTAATATAAAAACTAAAAAGACAAAAAATGAAAGAATTACAAGGAATGATTACACATAATTATGTAGGTGAACTGCTGCATTTTTTGGTGTAAAAGATGGTAAAAAATTGGTGACTGTAAAGGGTATGAACCTTGAATATTTCATTTACATTAAATATATTAGATTGGATTGTACATGACCTAATACTCAATAATATGAGAGTGTTATTAGGAAATATAGGTGTGATTTAATCCATCATCACATACCCATAGTAGTGAGGTAATTTAGAATCTTGGTATGAATCCTAATAGATTATTCTAGTGAAAAACTGGTATAAATACTAGTGTAAATAGTAAACCAACCACTACAAATGGAATAAGGTTAAATTAAAGTGAAAAATTAGTGAAAAAATGAGTATAATCTAGGTCTAGTGTATACAACATAGATAATGACATGGATATGCCATTCCATATATGAAACTAGTGCAAAACTGAGTAATGAGGAAGCCATGTGCTGCCTACATGCCCCCAATATAAAATATGTTGTATATAGATTTTGAAACTAAGAATGATAACTATTATTATGAACAAACATGTAATTTAACATAGAACAACATACCTCACATTATTCCCCAAACCAAGCAAATATGAGACAAAACTAAGTAATTATGGAAACTAAGATTGTAAAATTATTGCATATTATCTTGGGTAAAATGAGATTCTAATAAATTCTAGAAATGCCTATTTTTTATGCATTTGGAAAAAAATAGTGGGAATGACAAAATGGAATTTATATTTTGTCTCATAGGGTTTTCCTATCCAAAAATCACTTTATGAGGCTAAAATTGTGTTAAATGTGTTAGAAATGCCAAATTTTGTCTATGTGCTGATCTGGGAGGTCTAATCAATCAAAATAAAAAGTTGTATAAAGATATAAATTTGAGTAATAATGATAACATGGATAACCATGGCATAATTATAGAGATAAAATAAACATAGTAGTAATTTGAGATGCATGTAGGATCAAACATTCATAGAAAGAGTGTCTATTTATGTTAGTATTTTGGCACACAAATAATTGATCAAATTGAGTATGTAACAATGAATATAAATAATTAGGGAGGATTTAATGATATATATAATATCATTGGAAGGGATAGGTGGATGCATGATGTCCATCATGGAATTGAAATATAATCAAATAATCAAGCTAGGTGTCATGACCATGACACACATAATCAAAGAGTATATGCAAAGCATATAAAAACATGAAATAAGAAGCCAAGGGCCCATATATAGGGGGAATGTTAAAATGTCACTAAATAAAATTAAATCACACAAAAATACATGTTCAAATATACTCACACACATAGAAACAAGTAATGAAGTCTTAGATCCACATAGACAGACATATTCAAATGTATACATACACATAGAATACACACACATAAATATATTAAAATGTAATTACACACATATATAAATAGATAATTAAGGATTAGATCCACACAAAAAATACATATTAAAATGTCCTTGATGTTAAGAGAGTGCATATTAGACATAACATGGAAGTAAACATGATAATAAGTGATTGATCAACAAGAGCTAAGTAATAACATGAATATATTCAATAATTGAGATAAATAGTAGTATATCAATATGTTAGCGAGTGAGAAATATAAAAATATGTAATTCTATGTAAAGAAATGAAATGTGAGTAAGATAAGGTAGACAAAGAAGGATAAAACATATGTATAATATGCCCCCAATGAGCAATCTGATGAATGTGCATGCTATAAAAAACCTGTGTGTGATCTAGAACTAAGTAATGCCACTCTAAGCTCACTGAGATAATAAAGAGATGATGGATAGTAGAGGAGGATGCTCTTGTATAATAGGGCACTCTTTTCTAATTACAATTTATAGATGTGTAATAGTCATATTACTTGAAACTGTGTCTGGAAATGGTGTTTTGTTTAATATACAGTCACTCATATACATTGGTGAAGCACATATGATATAAAAATGCATAAAATAAGTATTAAATAACTATGCATAAATGAAATGATGTATGAAAAATTACATATAAGCATGCATAGGTCCTAATTTTGGTATTTTTTGGAATATTTTACTATTTTTGTATTTTTTCATATATATATGTATGTATGAAGTGAAAGAGAGATACTAACCGATGAGTCCTACAAGGAACTCACAATAAATAGGCCTTGTGTTGAGAAAAGGAATGCTAACATTTCATGAAGGGGAAGGGGTATGTTGTGGTACTGAGCTCAATGGAGAATTTAAATATGGGCTATACACTATATTATAACTATCATTGCCATACTGACAATTATTAGCGTGATGTCTCTGTAGTGGATCACTATGAACTGTATGGATTTTTTGAACCCATCTTGAAGTATGTGAATCTTATGTTGGTATCTTATGTGAATTTACCTTGGTGCTTTATAATATCAATCTAGAAAATGTAGAATTAGAGGGAGGCTTTTTCGAATTTGTAAAAATATCCTTTGAAGAGGCCTCTCAAGTATAGGTCTCTATGTAAGGGTACATATCTATTGTGGAAATATCTGAGTAGGTTGGACCTTTTTGGGTGGATACTTGAAATATGATTTTTAGTAACCAAATATAACTATGATAGAGGGTACTCTTAAGGGATAGCCAAAATTATAATAACCTCATTAATATGCATGTATGCACATACACACACATACATTTTAAGCATCTATAAACTATAGAAGGAACTACAAAAATATATTAAATCCAAGAGCATCCCAATAATATATCAAATACCCTTGCACTAGGTACTATTTTGAATCTAAGGGCTACATGTGTGGGACCAACCTGTAATGGTAATGTAATGTCATCGATGGAGATATGAATGTGACCATTCAATCCTTTTATGACCATGGTGGTGGGAATTAAATCCTAATAGGTGTATCTTATATGATAAATAAACATGTTGTTACACATGTTCACACTAGAACAATTATCAAGCATAACACTTTGAATAGGCTCATGATCAATGTTAGCTCGAATAAATAGAGAGTGTAAATTTGAGTCATCATATACTATCTCATGCTCTATAAATGTGATGAGTATCCTAGATGGTACTAAGGTATGATAGGCACATATGATACCATTCAAAGGAATTAAGGATGTTGTTCCTATGCATGTAAATAGTAAGAATTTGGTAGAGGGAGTGCATTATTTGCATAATTTACACATGATGTATTTACTATCTAATTAGTTGTATGCCTAGGAAAAAATATTTCTAAAAATTTTCATTGCCTTAAATTAACTTGGTTTCATCTTTGTGATTTTTGTTTAGGTGCCCACATGAATGATGTTTCCATATATCAAATCCTAAATATTATGTCTAAAATTGATACATATGTTGGTAGTATGGCCTAGTGCCCTATGATAACACAAAAAGCATTTTGCTCAAAACATTTTGGAAGAGGCGAATTCACATAAACCTATTTAATGGGAGGGATATATATGAAATTTCATTCCAAAAGTATTTTGAGGACATTATATGGAGCTTTTGGTAGATTAGTAAATTGTATCCTTGGAGGAGTTCATAATACAATGCATAGAGTAGGCTATGAAATTATTTTACTATTATCTTTTGATCATTCTTATTATCATTTGGAATCAATTTTATATTGTATTGATTGAACTCTTTGAATTTGAATTGGTTTCATATTTAAGCTTATTCATTACCAATAACTTAAATTATATTTCCTTTACTGTGTGACACATATCTATGAATGAGGTGAAATTTTTGAACATGATAGTTTCATGCAATGATGGGAGAAAAAAATATGTCTTGTAATTATTTTTTTACCATAGGATTTGTCATTTTGAAGAACATGGTCTTGTAACTTAATACATATTCGGTGATAGGCTCAACATTTTTTTGTTTAAATTGGGAAATCTAAGCATATGAAATATTCTCATCAATATTGATTGAAAAAATGTAAGAAACATATTGTCCAATGGATTAAATGTATGTACAGGTTGGTGTGGTAAATCACAAAACTATTGTAGTATATAATATTGAAGACTTCCTAGAAAGAACTTAGTCAATAATGTATCATTAAACACATAGTCTAAACATATTGCATGAAATTTTCTTAGATGTTGCTTCAAGTGACCCTTTCCATCATATAGTGTAAGCTTGGATGACACAAAACCTATGAGTGGGGGTTATAATTCTATATGTTATGTTAATGGATTATACAATAGAATATGAGAATCTAATGCCTGATTAGGTTTTGAATCACCTTGATCTAAATGTAACACCTTAGCTTGCATAGATTGAATTTATTTCATAAGGGATTGTACATCAGGAGAAAAGGAATGCATACTAAGTGAATGCAATGTTCCCAATGGCATAGTAGTCTATTGAATCCTAAGAGTTACCCTTATTATGGAATATGGTATAAATGTTGTAGCCAATGGGTTAGAAGGGTTAGAATTCTCAGATGATTTCTTAAGTTTTCTTCTAATGTTTTTGATAAAGTCATATACACATCCTTATTATTTAAGAAAAGCCCTTATAACTATGTCCTATCTATGTAATCAAATCTATTGTCTTGTTCTACCAATATGGATTTATTAACCAAAATATAAAAATATTCAACTTGGGAACAACTTAATGTGATACTTTGGTTAAAGTAAGAAAAAATATTTTTCCTAACTTGTATGCTAATGAAATGAAAATGGTAGTATAGTAAAATTATTATAGGATTTATCAGATCTAAAACTCTTAGAATAGAAAATGGAAACAATAATAAGGATACAAACTATAAAAACTTCTATGGTTAGGGTTTTATCAACATTTGAATAATAAACAGGTTCACCAATATGTTTTATCAAATTTAGGGAAACCTATAAATGTGTAGATTACCCTAAGTCAAAAGCTAATGTGAAAAATCATGAATAATTATATTAAAAATATAAATCATTCATTCATTTTAAACTAACTATATTTGAAAAATTAATAAATAACTTAGGTTACAACAGGGGAGATGCAACAAAAAACTCAGATTAAGTTAGATTTTGATTTTTTTAAAAGATATTGCCAATCATCAGAACAAGTATAAAATTTTAGAGGATGAAGTCAATTTACATAAGTTTTTCCTTAGATGGTTCATGAAGGATCATTCCAGACTTAAACATGAAGTGAATAATCTTCAAGATGGTTTATATTGTTCACATGAGAAAGAGATTGAGATGACATCACAAATTGAAACTTTAACTGATAGAATGAATAGGCTGGCTAATGAAAACAAAGAACTCAAGTAGAAACTAAATTTGTTGGTGACTTTTAGCAAGGTGACAATGCATAATGCTATGCAGAGTATGGAGGGTTTGGCTAAATTTTTCAATGATGCCAGTTCCACAGGGAATGATAGTATCCCCAAGAAGAAACTTAAAGGTGAGGCATCACCATCTTCTCATGAGGAAATGGTCAATGGGATGGAAATAAATTTTCAAAGTATGATTAATGAATGGAAATATACATATGATGATTGGAAGAAAAATCATTAAATCTTTGGGTATGTAATGTTGTGTTGTGAATCAGTTGTGTTTTTGCTATTTTTCTCTATTTTTGGTCTATGTTCTTATTATGTGTTTGTTTGTGGTTTTGTTCATTGGGTTATCTATCACTATGGTGGATATTTTTAATGGGTAGATTCCCTTTCAAAACTCAATTTTACCTTAAACAAAAACTATATTTGAAAACATAATAAATAAGTAAAATACAATATAAAATTAACACTTAGCTAAAAATAATGTTGTGGGAGGAATCATAAGCTAAAACTGGTAGGGTAGGTGGATCTTGTGACTATGAAACTAAATTTGTACATGAAATGAGCCCTATACAACAATTCCCTAAGATGGATAGGAGAGGGGGTGATCCTATCCTCTATGAGGCTAGTCTTATCCATAAATAGTGAAGTTTTGAGTTTTCTAGGTTTTGTTTACCTTCATCTATATGTTCTATGTGGGAGTTTTTGATTAACTGTGTGTTGATGCCTAAATATGTATCACAAGTGCCTAGATTTTTCAAGAACATTTCTCATTTTATGATTCTAAGAATTCAACACATGAGTTATAGGTTATGATAATCTTGTTATTTGTTGGTGAAATAGAGGCAAAGCAAGTGGACTATTTCATAATATTTATAATGTTTGGTGGTTGGAAGCCACCGTGGCCTAATAGTTAGTCTAGGTAGAATATGAAGTATGTTATGCTAAGTACTATGAATTATGATTAAGATCTAATCTAAAGACTAATATAAGATGGACACTCACAATGAAAATTAAGCTAGAGTGATCTGGTTAAAAAAAGAGTGAAAAGAAGGGTAGGGTAGAAAAGAAATGTTGTTGATCTTCATTTCAAACACTATGACAAAGTTCAAATAACCTCCAGGCATGAACTTAACCAATGTATGACATAAAGTATCATAAGCTCAAATCCTGTTATACATTAGGCAAATATTTAAGGATGGCATAAAATAATTCAAATAAAAACCAAGTTCACTTTAAATATTTACCTCTGTAAGAAAACAATATTATCCCAAATACGAGAAGAGTAAGAAAATGAAATGAACCTAAGATCTTTCAATTAACCTATCATTGGCATAAGTTAACAACTCTGCATTCAAATGTACACACTAAGAACTCATAAGAACCATTCAAATCTAGAAATTAGAATAAATAAGTGAGAGAGAATCCAAAATAATAAAAGACACAAGCAAATTTGGACAAGCTTTACATAATTCCTTACTTATATTAATTAATCAAAAGTTACAATTGTCTTTGGCTCTAAGAACTTCCCCTTTTTTTGAAATAATAATACTCCTTTTATAGAATGCTAGGAAGTATGTTAGTTAATTATATCCAATAAAAAAAGTATGAGAGTTAGGAAATCTATCCTTTCTGTAAATGTTCTAGAATATGCTATAATCTCTTTAATGTATTGATTTATAGGCAATGTGTTTTACAAGTTGCACATGCCTTTATAAAAAAAAATTCCATTTTCAAAAAATATAATGTTTAGCTATAGGAAGAATATTCCCAAATCACTTAATTTGACTTTGAGAACCCTTTATTACAATCTAGTTTCTCGACAAGATCTTCATTCTAGAATGTTGTTCTTTAATTATCTCAAGGCAACTAAATGGTTTCATTAAGAGCTCCTAGATTTGATCTAATAAGCTTTTGTGATCTTTATCCACCCTATCTGATGCCTCCCTAATGCTTCCAACTTCATTAATTCTTTCCCTTGAGCTCTTTGTCTTGTGATCTAACTAAGTTAACCAATATACACATTGTCCTGTCTTCAAGTTGCTTGAGGTCATTGGAGAGGTCCTCCATCATTGTTAAAAATATTTTCAAATTGCTCACTAGTGGAATCTGGATCAAATTATCTTTACATAGGTGATTATTCAATTCCTCTTGGCTCAATTATAATGCTCATAGGGTCTGATTAGGGTTCTCATGCTTTACCAGGGCACTCCTTAAGGTTTTAAGAATGCTCTAATGGCATTTATGAGCTTATATCACATGTTTTGTGCCTTATAATGCATTAAAACTTGCCTATTTATACCTTTTTCTTGCATAGGTCCACAAAATCTTCAAGTCTATCATTTTTTGCTTGCATAGCATCAACGTGGCATTGTCATGGCACCTTTATGGCATCCTACTCATCACTATTAAAAAATATGATTGTTGCCTTTGAAAATTAAACTTTGGTTTCATACCATCTAATCATCCTTATACAAATCAATGTGGCCATAGATCTTTGGATTATTTTGATCCAAATGACTATCTTAAAATTGACATCTATGTGCCCATCATTTCACATCAACGTGAATGTCTTTGACATCCATGTGACCATCAATTTTAAACACATATTTAGGACTTTTTATTGAGATTAATTTTGACATCTATGTGCTTGCCATTTGACATCCACATGAACGTATTTGACATCCACATGACCACAAATTTTAAACACCTCTTTAGGAATATTTACTGATCTTGCCACTTTTCACTTACGGGTTCACTCTACTTCATGCATGTGCCACTTGGTAGCTTTGTGACAATTTTGCACTATGTATTCTATCAGATCCATTGGGTTAACTTTCTTTTACCATGTGTCATCTTTGTGTTTGCTCGTAGATTCATTGAAAATTCAATGTCCACCTTGCACCATCGAATTACTTCTATCTAGGTAAATTCACTCCATTGGATCATGATTTGAGGGATGCACTACCATTGGCTACTTAATATCCTATTAATGAACTTGTGACACTTGTCATTATTTTGAGGATTTGAATTGTGAATGCTCATCATAATCCATTTGATCCATCTTGTTCGAACAAATATGGATTTTTGATCCTATAGATAATAAAAGTTAGGCTCGAGAATATATATAAAGAACTTAGGATAAAAGACTTAAGATAAGTTCTAAACATCATACATGGGACCCTTATGAATAATAAAATACATATGGTCTTATCCTAAGGTTTTAATTTGTATTAATAAATATGAATAAATCTTTAGTCTAAGGTCTTAAGATAAATTAGGAACATATTAAAGGGAACCCCAAAAAATAAAAAAGACATAGCATAAAGGCATAGCCTAAGGTTTTTATCGTATTAATAAATATGATAAATATTAGGGTAAGGCTTTAGGCTAAGCCTTATAACAAAGGGATGATGTGTTTACTTAGACCAAGCCAGGATTAAAGGGAACAAAGGGGTCACGTGATATAAAATAAACCAAGCATAAATTTTTTTATCTTAAGGTTTGGTCTTGTTAAAAAAAATGACTAAGCCTTAGGATAAAAATTAAAATAAGTCCATGGTATAGTAATTGTTCCTACACAAATTTAAACAAAATTTCCCACCAAACTTAAAAAAAAGGAGGATATGATCTAGGGTATTTGGGATTAGGGTTTTAAGCTGATCAAACATGAGTTCAACTTGATTTCAATAGGACAAAAGATAGAAAAAGCTCAAATCATCATGAAATCATAAAACCCTAATATTGCTCATTCCAAATGGATCTATTAGAGTTGTGACCTATAACATAAATATCAAGTGTTAGAGACTTTAGGCAAAATTGGATCAAAATCATGAATAAACATGCCAACCATATCAGGTGTACACGATATTCAAATAAAGATAAAGTGAGACATGCTAATGACACTTTGATCAAATAAATTTTCAAAATTTAAGGTACAAATTTGCATAATTTGACACAAGGGTCCCCATTTTCATAAATGGGGGTATGTTAACCTCATCAACAAATGACAACTTCTAGGGGAAACATAACAATATATTAGAATCTAGAGACTCTAGTCTAGACTAATAACTAGTTTATTCATTTCATTTGATCTAGTACCATTATCAAGATCAAATTATGGTTGAAACAAGTCTTACACATGCAAAATTAGGATCAAACATCAAAACCCAATCATGATGTGTGTGTACTCTGATTCCACTTACTATTTGCCAAGGGATTTGGGTAAACAACTTCCAAATTTCATGAATTCAACCATTAACATTGACTTATAACATATTTAGATATTCATTGAGAATCATGCTTTAGCTTAGGGGAGGCTTGGGCATTGTTATGCTGAAAACTAGACATCTATAACCCTGACAAAGGTACATTTGGCTCCACTCAAGGCCTTGTTCCACTGCCAATGAGACGTCCATAGCCTCAGTGGATATTACCGAAACAACCTTTTCCTAGAGAGTTTTGAATTTTTCAATAAGCTTTTATTTTTATAATTTTTAGATCATTTTTGACTTTTTAGCAAAGGTTGGGAACCAAGTTAATTAGGTTTATGGATTTGGTTAAGTGTTTGATCTTCAGACAATCATCTTTGGTTTCAAACCTTTGTACTAGGCAATAATGCTTATTAAGTGCAAACATGACTGCATCTTAATAATTCAATCTTTCACTCTACATGTGCAATACTTATTAAAACCAATATTAGATCAAAATAATGCTCAAAATCCCAAAGAACAATTATCCTAATCATTAGTCTTTACTAGTTTATCTAAACCATACCATCTAGCTCATATTTCAATAATCTATGGTTAACCAATGCCTGGGGATCATACCTATATTCTTGATTAGTGAGGTTCTTGAGCAATTAGGTAAACTTTGAGCTAAAGATAGCCTTGAAAAAGACTTATTAAAAGCAAGGAACAAAGTAAGAGAAAGCAAATAAATATGACAAGAAGGAAAGAAATAAGAAAGAAACTAATCTAAATACCTACACTAAATCCATAAAGAACCTACCTCTAAGATCAAATGGAAAATTATTTAGTCTACTACAAAACCTTGAAACATGATTGCTTCCATTTAATGGTCCCTTCTTGCGGATAGGAGCACTTGCATACTTATGTCTTCTGGGTGATGCTACTTGGTTTCTCACCTCTATTATCAAGCATATGGATTGAAGACATGGATTCAAGAACCAATCATATCCATCCCAAATTATTCTTTCTTTCATCAAAAAATCTAGTTCTGCTTCATTCAAAGACTGTTCATGTATTGTATCATTCTCCTTTCATGGTTGTATTTTAAACTTGACTAGTATGCTTGTATTTATTTTTTCATTAGGCTTTAGCTCCTCTTTTTTGGGGATCTATATAATATCATTTCCTTCTTAAATAAAAAATATAATAGTACTTTCTATAATACATTCCTCAATCTCCATATGAGGTGGGAATATACTATTAATTTTTATACAAAAACTCTCCAATTCATCCCAAAAGGCATCTTCATCATGATCAACAGAAAGGATATGGGATTCATTTTGAATCTTACCATATGAAACATGTTGATCACACATTTATGACCTTTTGATGGATTCATATGAAGGTTTTTGATCTATTGCATTATCTTCATCTTTTTCATCCAAAAGTATTTCAATGATATCTTTAAGAACTTCATTCATATTAGCTGCAACTTATTCTATTATTTTAGAAAGGATAGGGCCTTCCTCCCTAATTAGCGTAATATATCCATCCTATTAAGTATCCTTAAATTCATCTTCATCCTAAAATGGCAAATCATAGGTCTCTACCATAAAAACTATTCTATAAGATGTAGATATCTTAGAAGAACTAGATGACCATGCAACATTATTATGAACCCTACAATAATTATCTAAAGGCACATCACAAGTGTTTATGTCAAGCACATTCATAATTTCAGATGGATCATTGTTATAGTTATTGTTTCTATTTTTAAACCTAGGTGCAAGTCTATTTTGATTTGTAATAGAAATGACATTCAACATAGGCAAATTAAGATTGAAATTTGGAATGGCATATGCCATTTGACCCTGGGGTTGCATTTGGTCATTGATTACTATAGATTTAATAGAGGCTAAAGCTAATGTATCAATGACTCTAATAGATATTTTAAAAAACATATAATTAAATGGATTTAAAGCATCCTTATAAATATCTAAAGCTAAAGCTTCAACATGTCTATAAGGAGCTATAGTTCTATTAAGCATCTTTTGAAATCTAACATTAAAATTGCCAATGGTTTCATTTGAATCCTTCTTCATAGTAAGGAATAGTTTGATAAAGGACATATGGACTGATGGTATTTCCAAATTGATCAATGAAATAATTATCAAAATCATTCTAACTGATAATAAAATCCTTAGGAAGGTTAAGAAACCAATCATATCCTCATCTCTAAGAGTAAAAGGAAACAATCTACAAGTAATATCTTCATGAACAAAATTTAAAAATCTTAAGGCATCCTTAAATAAATTGATGTGCTCCTCATTAGTAACAATACCTAGAGGACTAAAATAAGGAAAATACATTTTAAGATTCCTAGGTAAGCCATGTACCCAACTAGACACATTGATAGAAAAGCCTCCTAACTAGGCCATACCTTTGAAGATGATTTTACTTGTATTAGTTATAACTTGTAAAATATTTAACCCTATTTGAAATATGATGTGTAATCCTCATCTTTGCAAATAAAAATGATCAGACTTGCACATCAAGCACATTTTCCATAAATATGTATGAAGAACGATAAATGATATCAATCTTTAACTAAATTAGCTTGAGGATATGTCCAAACATGTCAGTATGAATAATATTTACATATTTAAGTTCAAATAAACTCAAATTTGTAAAGGATATATCAAAATTTTAAAAAAAATGCTATTACTAACCTCAAAGACCTTGGATTAATATATCTTAAGCTATCTTTACCATGATTACCCATAGATCTTTAAAGAACACCCATCTTTGTCTAAAGAAGCACAAAGATTGGCCTAAAACCATTAAGATCAATGATCTTTACAAAAATATTATAAAAGAAACATAAATATGCAAAGAATAGATCAATCTTTGAACAAAATTCACCAAAATGAGCAAAGATACATCAAAGTTTCAAAGATCTAACTAAATAAGCCCTCTTTATAGCACCAACAAATCTGATCTTGTTGATTCTTGAATATGTATCATAAGTGCCCAGAGTGTTCAAGAACACTTCTCATTTTAGAATTATAATAATTTAGTGCATGAATTATAGGTTTTCATAATCCTATTATTTGTTGATGAAATAGAGGCAAAGCAAGTGGACTATTTCACAATATTTATAATGTTTGGTGGTTGAGAGCCACCATGGCCTAATAGTTAGTCTATGTAGAATATGAAGTATGTTACGCTAAGGACTATGAATTATGATTAAGAACTAATCTAAAGACTAATATAATTTAGATACTCACAATGAAAATTAAGCTAGTGTGATCTAGTTAAAAAGAGCAAAAGGAAGGGTAGGGTAGAAAAGAAATGTTTTTGATCTTCATTCAAAACACTATGATAAAGTTCAAATAACCTCCAGGCATGCACTTAACTAATATATAACATGAATTAGCATAAGCTCATATCTTGTCATACATCAGGAAACATCCAAGGATGGTATGAAATAATGCAAATAAGAACCAAGCTCACTTTAAAGATTTAACTTTGCAAGCAAACAACATTAGCTCAAGTGCAAGAAGAGTAAGAAAATGAAATGAACCTAAGATCTTTCAATTAACCTATAATTGACATAAGTCAATAGATCTGAATTTAAATGTACACACCAGGAAATCACAAGAATCATTCAAATCTAGAAATCAAAACAAACAAGTGAGAGAGAAGCCAGAATAACAAACGACACAAGCAAATTTGGACAAACTTTGAAAAATTCCTTGCTTATATTAATTGTTCAAAAGTTACAATTGGATTTGTCTCTAATAACTACCCCCCCTTTTTATAATTGACAATACTCATTTTATACAATGCTAAGGAGTATGTTAGTTAGTCATTTCCAATAAAAAAAAGTATGAGTGTTAGGACAACTATCCTTTCTGCAATTGTTCTAGAATACACTAGAATTTCCTCAATGAATGGATCTATAGATAATGTGTTTTACAAGATGCACATGCCTTTATAAATAGATTATTCCATTTTAAAAACATATAATGCTTAGTTACAGGAAGAATATTCTTAAGTCACTTAACCTGACTTTGAGAACCCTCTATTGCAGTCTAGTTTCTCAACAAGATCTTCATTTTAGAATGTTATTCTTCACTTATCTTAAGGTCATTAACTAGTTTTATGAAGAGATCCTTCATTTGATCTGCTAAGATTTTGTGATCTTTATCAACCCTATCAAATTCCTCCTTAATGCTTCCAACTTCATTGATTATTTCCCTTGAGCTCTTTGTCTTGTGCTTTGACTAAGCTGTCCAATATACGCATTCTCCTATATTCAAGTTTCTTGAGGTCATTGGAGAGGTCACCCATCATTGCTGTAAATATTTTCAAATTTCTCAATAGTGGACTCTAGATCAAATTATCTTTGCATAGGTGACCATTTAGTTCTTCTTGGCTCAATTATAATGCTCATAAGGTCTAATTAAGGTTATTGTGCTTTATCAAGGAATTCTTAAAGGTTTTAACAGTTATTTAATGGAATCTATGAGCTTAGATCACAAGTTTCATGCCTTAAAATGCATTTAGAATTGCTTATTTATAACTTTATCTCATACAAGTCAATGAAATCTTCAAGTTTATCATTTTTTTCTTGCATGGTGTCATCATGGCATTATCATGGCACCTCCATGGCATCCTACTCATTACTATTCAAAAATAAGACTATTGCCTTTGAAAATTTAACTTTGGTCTTGCACCATCTAATCATCCTTGTATTAATTAATGTTGTTCATAAATCTTTGGATTATTTGGATCCAAACAACTATATTAAAATTAATGTCTGCATGCTCATTATTTGATGTCTGCATGAATGTCTTTGATGTCTGCATGACCGTTAGTTTTAAACACCTTCTTGGGACTCTTTATTGAGATTAATTTTGATATCTACATGCCCATAATTTGATGTTTGAATTCATGTATTTAATGTCTATATGACCATTAATTTTAAACATCTCCTCAGGACTCTTTGCTGAGCTTGCCACTTATCACTTCTAGGTTCACTCTACTTCATGTGTGTGCCACTTGGTAGCTCTGTAGGGATTCTACAATCTATATTATATCATCTCTACTAGGTTAACACACTTTTACCATGTGTCATCTTTATATTTGCTCATACACCTCACATCATTAGATCACTTCTATTTAGGTAAATACGCTCTATTGGATCATGATCTGAGGTATGTACTACCATTGGCTTCTTAATATCCTATTAATGAACTCGTGACACTTGTCATTTTTTTGGGGTTTTGAATTACCAATGCTCATCATGCTTCGTTAGATCCATATCATTTGAGAAAATACAAATCGCTGATCCTAAAGACAAGCACAAAATTTAGGCTTGATAATATATATAAAGAACTTAGGATAAAAGACTTAAGCTAAGTTCTAAACATCATACACAGGACCCTTGAAAATAATAAAAGACATAACATATGGTCTTATCATAAGGTTTTAATTCATATTAATAAGTATGAATAAAGATTTAGTTTAGGTCTTAAGCTATGTTAGGAACATATTAAAGGGAACCCCATGAAATAAAAAAAGACATGGCATAAAGGCATAGCCTAAGTTTTTTATTGTATTAATAAATATGATAAACCTTAGGGTAAGGCTTTAGGCTAATCCTTATAACAAAGGGACCATACATTTACATAGAACAAGATAGTATTAAAGGGAACAAAGGGGTCATGGGACATAAAATAGACCAAGCATAAGAGTTTTATCCTAAGGTTTGGTCATGTTAAAAAACATGACTAAGCCTTAGGTTAAAAATTAAACTAAGTCCATGGCATGATAATTGTTCCCATGCAAATTTAAATAAAATTTCTTGCTAAACTTAAACAAAAGGAGGACATGAGTTGGGGTATTCAGGATTAAGGTTTTAATCTAATTAAATATGAGTTCAACTTGATTTTAATAGGCCAAAGGATAGTAAAATTTAAAATCATTATGAAATTATAAAACCTTGATATTGCTTATTCTAAATGGACTCCATTGGAGTTATGACCTGTAACATAAAGATTAGAATCATGAATAAACATGCCAACTAGATCAGGTGTAGATGATCTTCAAATAAAGATAAAGTGTAGACATGCTAATGACACTCTAATCAAATGAATTTTCAAGTTTTAAGGTAGAAATTTGCATAATTTGACACAAGGGTCTACATTTTTAGAAATGGGGGTATGATAACCTCATCAATACTAGGACAACTATTATATGACTATTTTTCATTCAAAACCCTATATCTTTGACATGTGAATGCCAATATAAATTAATGGGATAAAAAAGGGTCAATGACTGAATTTGGGTGTGACCTTAACATCCAATGTGTTGATCATTGCCTATATACCAATACTTTGAAGAGGGATCAAAATTTATGTAGGAATCCCATGTTATGGTAGTGTGTGAATAAATGTGGAAAGTGATATATATTAGTGAAATACTAGTTTGATAAAGTGTCTTAACCATGCATTATGACCTTTGAGATGTATTAAGACTTTAAATTGAGGATATTATGGCTATATGTAATAAAAATTGGTAAAAATAGGGTTTTTTCTCTCAATATGTGACTTGAATTTTGGTGATTTTTAGTGTGAAAGCCTCTTATATGAAAAATAATTTGAAATGTGTTTATATAGTCATATATTTGAAATTAATTTGAATGAGGATTATTAGGGACATAGACTGACCTTTCCATAACTTTTAATTTTATAATTTATGCATTATTTGGTGGGAGGATAAGAGATGGGGATTGGAAAATAGAGTATTTTGTCCAATATGGCATTGTTGGCCATTTGGGACAAGTAATAATGCTAAGGTTATACCATGGATTGAATTATGGTTTAGGTTGATAGTATGATGGATGGGTGCATTCTAGGGTTGTTAATAAGATTATAAGAGTGGGTCCTCTATGTGTAAGGTGGTTGAAAGTGATCAAAAGGGCCCTAGGATAGGTCCAAATCTAAGTGTGTAAAGGAGCAGTTACTTAATGAAGGTTTTGAATGTGTGTAGGGATTTAAAATCAAATTTAGTTTAATTTTAAAATAAAATTGTATATCATCCAATATGTCCCATAATTACTAGTTATTAATCTAGTAGTGTTGTAAGTGTGATTGATGACAAAATATGCATTTAATAACTTCAAATTAGAATACATAAGCTTTTTAGTTTTTATTTGTGAATACTTTCAATAAAATATCAGAGATAAAAATATGCATAAAAGTATCTAAATAATAACTATTTTTCCACACTTCTTTTTTGTATAATTATTTATTAATAAATATAGCTAAAACAAGCCTATTACAAGATAACTTGCATGGTAACTTATGTCAAGAAAAAACATAAAGTAAAATATAAATTAATAAATTTACTTAACCAATAAATTAAATAAAAATAGACTCCTAAAAATAGAATCTAAGATAACTAAAATTTTACTCAATAAAATAAGGTTGACTTATTGACAAGACAAGGTCAACATACAAGAAGACTTTCTTAGCAAGTAACTCATGCAACTTAGTCAAGTTAGGTGCCCCAAATCCCTATAAAATAGTAAATTGATTAAAATAACATTAATTTAAGTTAAATCAACTTAAAAAATTTCATCCCAACTCTTGGAGATGAATGGATAAGTGTTTGAGCTCAATTAAGTACACATTTAGTGAACTGTACTCTAACTAAGACTTCTAACTATTTTTTTAGAAGTTCCTATAAAGTTTCAAAATTTGCCCCAAAAAAATAATCTATAACATAAATAAATTAAATAACCTTAATAAACCCATGTCCTTTAAAATTTAATGTCATCTATTTAAAGTGAAATCACTTCTGGATAGGATGATGACACAACTGTCACACACACAAATTTTACTTCTTAAGTGAAGGCTTTAAAAAATCATGACTCACCATCATTCCAATACAAGGAGAATTAATTACAAAGGGTGGGATAAATCATGTAATTTAATTTTATTTCAAGTCATTAGCTCTAAGCCTTACCAATGTTTGGTAAATTCCATCTTCAACTCTCAGGATACTATTAAAATAGGTGGAGACAGGGACCATCTTAAATCGACTTCTGGCTTGGAGGTTAGAAGCATGAAGAAGGTTTAGAGGAAGCTTTGTAGAGAGGGAATCATTGAATTTATGCTAAGGATCAATGACCATGATTTTGACTTATCAAAGGAATTTGTTGCGGTATGGAACAAGAGGGTTGTGGAAGTAAGAGGCATTAGAATCTCTATAACAAAGGAGCTGATTGGTGAAGCCATAGGGATGTCATGCAAAGGAATAAAATCATTAAAATATCAATAAAAAAAATAGGAACTCCTACAAAGGTTTTTTTAAACCAATGAGTTCAATAAAATAGATAAAAAGAGGTTTCCTCACTCGGATCTTTGGCGTCATTGGCCTGAAGTTTACTTGTAAATAATGAAGTATCTCATGCATGAAGGTAAGTATACCCTCATTTTTTCCCATCAATTTCCCTTGATGAACCATTTTTATGGCTTCAAAATCAACCTTCCTTATTACCTTCTAAAATCCCTGGAGAGCACTACTCTTACATACCAAATCAATGAAGCTAATTCCATCATACATGAGGGACTTATCTTGATACTAGTAAAACATGACGAAACCCATTGGGGTAAGGAAGTTTCACTGGATGGGTCCTCCCTAAGGAGGATTCACTTGATGAATATCCTACATTAGGATCTCACTTCCTAATAACTAGTTTTTCCCATGTTATCCCCAATTCTAAAAGCTCAACCAGGGATCCTCCCCTGAAACTATATGTTTTCAATCCTAGACCACTTTTATTGGAGGAAGGAATATTATGAGTAATGAAGGGGAAAGGAAATACCCCATAGAAAAAGTGATTAAAACCAATAAGGTTTAGTCATAAAGGTTTAATAATAAACTTCATGAGGTAGGGATGTGTTTAGCAGGTTTAATCCAGGATTGGAATTTTATGAACAAGGAAGTTTCCAAAATTATCCAGTCTTTCTCTTAAATAGAAAAACATACCCCATTGAAGTAATATATCAAATAGGTGGAGACTTATTCTCCTAAACTCCCCCAAAAATTCCCCACCAAGAAGACCCTTGTGAAGGAATAGCTACAGAAGAGACCCATAATGATCCTACCTAATGAGGATGTAGAAGTCCCAGGAAATAGAACTAGGGCCAAAATCTTAAAGAATACGCAGGTCACATAGGAGAAGATGATTGAGGATACAAAGGTACCTATGAATGGACACCCTCTCTTGGAATATATTTTCTATTTACTTTCCTTTTGTTATTCTCCTTCGCATGGTTAGTTATCTACTAGTGTTGTTTTTTGGTTTTATCTTTCAGCCTGTGGGGCTTGATCTTGTTTATTTAAATTTTATATACTATAGTTCATGGTCCCTATATAACCAATATTTTTAATATATCAAATAAAAATAAAACACAAAATTAGCTAAATATAACATTAATAATCAAGTATCCATATTGACATCATACTCAACATGATGTAAGGGTCGACGCTAGGCATATCTTCATATGACTATGCAAAAATTTGTTTAATCTATCAAGGATCAAACTAAAGTTGTATGTCTCTTTATGGTATAAATCCTTAGATATAAAAATGGGTCAAGGTTCTATAGATGATCTTAAGTTGACTTCCCTAATTTCCTCAATGAACATTACATTTATATCCCATAAATGATATGGTGTGGGTAGAATATTGGAAAGGGGATCACACTTAGTATCAACACTAAAAACAAAGTTATGAAAACCTGAAGAAGTATTCTCAAAATGGCTAAGCTTATGATGTTTGTGTGGAAGTTGAGGATCACTTACATGAAAGAGTTATAAGATAGTTTCATCACTATGAAAAGTAAGTAGTGGCCCATAATACTCAATATATGCTTCAAGATAAAATATCTTATTTGATTTAATGTGAAACTATGAGGGTATCTAGCTCCCAATAGTAGCTTTGACATCTAAGGTAATTTATGGAGCTTTGGGAGGTGTTTCAAAACTTTGATATATAATATTGATCTAGCTGATACAATCTAGTTTAACATAACTAGGTTGAACTTCATCAGTATAGATAATACAATCCTATTTATCTGGGATGAATTAAAATGTATCAGTATGACTAATATATTTGGATAAAAAAAGATAGGTTTAATATAGTTATGGTCAGGGAAAGAATTAATGAACTCTGTATATTCACTTTCAAGGTTGTGGCTGATGCAATAGGAAATAATAAGTAGTGCTAATACTATATTAACACTATAAGAGTGATATATGATAAATTTATAAGTGTCTACAGGTGATGTTACAAGTGTATTGACACTTTTTATGTGTTGATCGATATGATTAGGTGGTTGTAACTAAAATATATTGATAACGTTTGAATGATGGCCAATATAGTTGAGAAAATTTATGGGATGATGAACTGTATTGGGCTAGCCAATGCAATAAAAACTACTTGAATGGATATGTATTTGGATGGAAATACAATAAGAAAGACTAGAATGTGTATATTTTTTTCTCATAAAGAGTTGATTTCTTGAGTTATCTGGGGAAAATTAGAGATTTTTTGATGAACCCAATAAGATTTTTTAAGGGTAGATTAGCCAAAGGGACATAGCCTTTTGAGTTGTTCCTCATCCTCTTCATCAATTAAATTAAAATGGGGAGAAATGTGGACTAAATTAACATCATAGTTAAAAGAATGGATTCTAGAAAGATACTTCTTATAATGTAGTACATCTAAGTTATATGATTGGGCTTGGGAAATTATATAATCAACATACAAAATGGAGAAATATTATGTGTCACATAAATTTTTGAGAGTTTTCATTAGAATTATGCTTGGACACACCAAATTTTATAAAGGCTCTTGGAAAAATTAATAAGGGATATTGTAAAATCATGGTCACCTCAAGGCAATTGTATTCAAAATGATCTTAAGTATAGGAAGTTTCATTATCATCACAAGGAGGTGGGCTTTCAATATCATCTTTAAGAAAGGGAAGGGTCCTATCTCATGGTAGGTGAGATGGAAGAAGTTATTATGATATGTAATGAGGTAATATAGTGGTGTTAAAAATGGTTTAAATTTCATTACGTTTGTCATCATCATAGTCAACAACAATTACTTACATGTTTAGATTCATATTGATGAACTCAAGTAAAAGAGGACTATTCATGCATGGAATATTCATATTGTGATTTTGAGACCTAGGGTTAGGTAATTTGAGATTTCATGGGTTAGGATCAACTTAATGTTTTTAATACTTACCATCATGATTGAACTTTAATAATTGGATATCAAAATAAGTGATATCTCTCATCTAGTGTGTCCAATGATGGCCTAGAAGGAGATTGTAAAATAGTAGAATATATAGAACCATAAGCTTGGTGAAGACTGTTTTGGGTCCAACAATAAGAATGATTTTTTTGGGTAGTCTTATAAAATCCATGACATGTAACTCTAGTTTACTTAAGATATTATTTATAAAATTCCTGACAATGTATTAGCCAAATGGAAGTGATATTAATTCCTAAACATTCATCCACCAAAACTTTCCTTTTTTAGACATAATTGATCATGGTCTTAATAAATAGAGGTGGATCATTGGCTCAAAAAATGACTTCATCACTGATCATGTTATCCTCAAGAAAAATCTATGGAGAGTTTCTTATAAGGGGGATGGTAAGAGATGGATTTAATGGTATGCACTTTTGTAAGTGCAGGGATTTTAGAAGGTTAGGAAGGTGATTCAGGTTCAATAGATGGGGATTCATCTATGCCTTGAAATTATTGCATGGTAAAATTCTAATTACATAGTGATGTTCTCATGAGTTACAATAAGAAAATATTTCAAGGCATATAGTTAAGCTAATCTATAAATTTCCATTGAGATGATTTTGGGTATGGACCATATCAATACTTATGTGGATTTAGATTATTATATTTAGAAGCAATGGTAGTATAGGGATATGGATCACTAGGTTGAAACTTTAGTTGTGGAGTAGACTCATGAGTAGGAAAAAAATTGGAGGAAGTAGTAGTGTCCTTAATAAGTATTTTATTAGGAGAAGGCTTCTTAGGTTTATCAATGGGATCCTTGTGATCAGGATTGAAATGGTAGTTAGCCTTGGTTGCATTCACATATTGAGAGTTGGTATAGTAATGATCATAATCGACATTGATAGCACATGTGAATTTTTTAAAATGTTATGAATTATGATTAGATGTTTGAGGGGGTTTTTGATATTTTTATATCGAGGTTCAAATTGGTTAGTTTGATGAAATTAGTTAGAGTTTTTTTTTAAATTAAGGTAAAAGCAAGTTTTGAAGGGGCCCCGAAACCCTATACATCTCAAGAAAGATAAAACATTACAAACCGCCAGGGAAGGCAAAACCACTATGAAATTAGTTAGAGTTATTAGATTGGTTGATTTTATTTTTAAAGGATTTTTTAAATTATTTATAGTGATCTTTGGAGATAGATTTGTGCTTGAATTTTTAACCTATTAAAAGATCAACCACAAGTTTTTTGAGTCTATGAAATGTTTAATGAGAATTACCAATGTTGGCATGGGACCAACAAAACTTATCAACATTATAACATAGTGGTAGAGAAGAAGCATGGAAAAAGGTCTAGATGGTGATAAAAATTTCCTGAGTTATTGAAAAATCAAGGGAGGGCTTGCATGGTTTTTATAATTTTGATTTGAGGCTCCCACTTTGGATTTTTGGGTAGCCTTATTTTGAGAAATAGTAGCATTGATTACATTATTTGAATTTTGAGAAGATTCCTTCTTAAAACTTTGACATGGTTCAACTTGGATCATAAAGAAGTCATATTTTTTCTTGATTAGAGACCTCTTGTAAAGTCTTAGGGTAAAATATCCTAACACTATATTGATTATGGGTCTTAAGAGCGGTAACAAAGAGGTTTAATATATTTTCATCATTCAGGTTATGTTTTAATTTTTATGACAATGATTTCCATTGCTTGATGAAATCATGGGAATATTCCTTAGGTAATTAATTAGTATTAATTAAATTTATAAGGTTATCCTTGGGAAGATCATTATGTTTGAAATATTTAACTAGAACACTAAGTCTTCTAGTTGTGTGATTGAGTGAAGTGGAAGTTGATTATACCATTTTTAATCCACACCACAGGGCTCAGGATCAGGTGTATGGGGAAAATTGAGTTTGGTTGTGTAAAGTGAATGCATGAAGATGTATTCAAATGGAACAATAAAACACACATTCAATGGAGTGTAAGTATTACGTGAAAAAAATGCAAATTTTATTCATAAGTGAAAGAATAGGGAAAATAGAATAAAATGTCTACAATTTGTGTATGTAGAGTAGATGTGTAGAATAATCTATCTATGTCACAACTGTATAATGGCATCGACCCAACTAACTATCTTATCTATCATTAGATAGATGTGTATATTACATATTTAACATGCATAATACAAGATCATTCTTAATTGTTGTACAACTACCAAGGAAGGTGTTGATAGGCATGTATATCTTCTTATCAGATGTGGTAGTTGGAAATAATATAAATTATTAATGTTCAGGCTATCTTTAATAATTTACAATCTTAAGATCCTCTATTTGTGGCTAATGACTAGTTGTTGTGTCACACAGTCGATGTAGGCTAACACATGGTTGTGTTAAAGTGGGGCCTAAAGGATTCATTGAGTTTGTGAGTAGATACCAATGAAGTGCATGGGGATAAAAGTTTAGGAGTGCATAATGTGATACACAGGTTAAAATTATAGGTGATCATTGCATGAAAGTCTATGAATAGGCACAAGACTTGTGTGTAAGGTTATGAGTAAGATTTAGAAAAAGGAGTGCATAGGGTTGTGTGAGAGGTGAAATCTCTATGAAAAATAAAAAATGAGGAGTGTGTTAAAATACATAGATCAATTTTAATGTAAAGTTTTAGTTATAATTTTTATATTTGTATAGGTGATATTTAAGATCTACTCCTTATAGAGGTTACAAAAATATTTGAGATATAAGGCATGATCGATGGTGCCATCATATGTGATGGTCAAATAAATACCTCCAATAGCCATAAACATAATGAAAGGAGCCAAAGGTTCATTTTGAATAATTTGAATCATATTATTTTGGATTGGAGGTTGGGGGATAAGATTTCCATTGGAGGAGGAATGTAATTTTGACTTGGTTTCTTTACAACAACTTGAGGAGCTTGATTGGCCATTATAAAAATGTGGTTTTTTCATTTGGATTATTTTATTTTTATTGGAATATTGTATAAGGGCTATTTTTTAAACCACTTGTGTAAGGACTTAGGAACTATCTATAAAAGGATTATGATTTGAATTTTTAGGATTGTTGAGAGGAGGACTACTAGGGAATGGATTCTAAACATTGGTGTTAATAAGAGGACCATAGTCATTTACCTTAATTATTGTAGTATATGGATTGATATCACTAAGGATCCCAATATTATTTTATGTCTAAATGATATTAGTTTCAATATTTTTTATAAACTGATTGAGATCTCTTATGTACAAAACTAGGTCAATTTGAACAATGTTACAATTGGTAGATTTAGGTTGATATTGAGAGAAAATTCACTATGAGGAGTTATAATCAATGGTGGGCATGGAAGGAATGAGATAGAAAATCATGTAAAATATGAATGGTTTTAGAATCAATAAAAATATCCTAAGAGGAGACATTATGACGAGAAAAACTAAAATGTTTGAAAATGTGAAGACAATCCAACCAACAGTGGGATATGTTTCATGTCAAATTCAATAGAATATATACGTAGGTTAGGATGACTAGTATAAAAATCCTCTATCTTGATATATTAGGATAAAAAAAGAGATTATAACATAGATCCTACGTATACTTGTATGGTATAAAAACTATACTTGGGGTTGTTATAGATCTAGCATAGGGTAATCCACACTCAATGTCAAAGGTATATGGTTCCAATGCATATGTATAATATATGGGGTATGGTTCTAATTATATATAAAGATAAATCAATGATAAATAAATGGTAACAAAGGAGTATCAATGATATAATAAGGAAACCACATGAAATTAACTAATTAACAATAATATTAAACTAAAAAAAAGATAAATGGTATTATGTCAGACTGTAAGTGCATTATCTGTGGTCTAAAATGGTAATGGAAAGCCTAAGCATCTTATAATATACTATCTTATTTAGTATAATGAAGACTTAAGTAGTGAAAATAACATACATGCCACTACAACAATAAGCAATGTAGATATTTCTACTAAGCAAATAAATGAAAGAGAATAGAGATAAGGATACTTACATTTAGATTTAATTTTTCATGAATCAATCTTCCCCTTAGATCTAGTGGAACTTTGTAATAGATTTTTTAGGTGAAGACCTCAAATGGTAAGGATGAAGATATATATGTCCTTAGTTGGGGATTCCAAAGATTAGGGCTCTTACTTGGTTTGACTCCTCCTATTGAGCTTCAAAGACCTTGATCAAGATTTGACCTTAAAAAAAAAATTGGCCTCTAAATACACATTTTACTACTTAAGGGTATCAATGCAAGCATAAGAAAATCATATTAGTGGTGCATGTGCTAGGAATGATAATTATGACCCATATAAATATGACTCGCAACCTAGAAATCACATGAGAATCTAAGTTGATGTTATTAACAAGGCTAATATATTTAAATGGGATGTTTCCTAAGTCAGTACTGTATTGGCCAAGATAATATAGTATGGGGATAAACAAGTAGGAAATATATTGTAATTATGAGGTTGATATAATAATAATATAGGGGAAAAAAGATAATTGGACATACAGAGATAAAAAAGGAAGACATAAATAGACTCAAAGGTGGTCAAATTGATAGTCATGAAGGTATGACATAGTAATATGCAAACATATCTCATAAAGTACCATGAACCAACACCACCCATTTTATTTTGCACTTCTTAGGATATGAACTTAGAGATATTGACATGATAATGAGTCTTGAAAGATAAATCATCAATAAATGATAAAGATGTAAAAATCAAGGGTATACAACTTTCATGACTAACACAAAAAAATTTAGTTCTCTTTCACTTCTTTATGGATCTCTTAAAGCTCAAGTATTTAGGGATATGGTTGTTAAAGTGTTGGGTTTGTGGAAAAGGATATAGATTTAAATATTAGGGAGATGGGTTTTGGTATGTTGGGTATGTGGAAAAGAGTCTAGATTTCACTATTGGGTAGATTTCGAGAGGTATAATTTTTGACAAATGGTGTAGTGACCTCATGACAGCCCTTATAATAGCTCTAGGTAGAGGGTGTTTAGGTGGAATATTATTAACTTGTACCTTATTCATATGAATGATAACTTTTCATTTTATTTTCTCTCTTACTCACTCAAATATTAGAAAATAATGGGCATGGACCTAGTTTTTTTATATTGCATGGAAAACTTAGACTAAGTGAATGGGTTTTACTATGGGTGTTATTGTTGGTTTCCCTTGTACTCTAATAATTGTGTTTTTATAATTCTTGTGACATATATATAAAAATATCTACAATGATATTAAATTTAACCATGTATAATAAACAATGATATTAAATGTTAAACATATAGACTATAGATATACATTTTTAAATTGCCTTGTGTATGGTTAAGATATAACTTGGAGTTGAATATGTGGTTGGTTAGAGTTACAAAACATGTTAATTTCATGTTATATAACTTGGAAAACATGATATTTGGTGTATTACTTGTAATGGTTTTCATATGGGATCTTTAATCTAGTGTTGGTATTCTTGTAACTTGTGAA
The DNA here is from genome assembly GCA_037957365.1 of Torreya grandis. NCBI lineage: Eukaryota > Viridiplantae > Streptophyta > Pinopsida > Cupressales > Taxaceae > Torreya > Torreya grandis. Next base: position 2,834,581 of record JARHVA010000228.1, on the reverse strand, counting down.
GGTTGTAGGATTGTGTGCTAAAAATTACCCAACTAACCTTCTTGATGTAAATAGAGGCCTTTCAACCATTGTGAATTATGTGTACACTTGTTTCCTTATATTTCCATTATATTTAAATAATTTTTTCTAATGTATTGAAGGATACATTAATTATGGGATGAAAGGCATAATGTAGTTAAATTTATATATTATACAACTCATTATCATAGTCTAGATCTATATTTTTTATGGTTATTATTGGACTATTAACCCTCTTTTTTATATATATTTTGAGTGTTATGGAATTATAAAGTCATGTATTTAAGTCTATGAAGGCTATGTAGGCCTTCAAGATCACATCAAAACATTAAAAGAGAATAGCTCTCACCAATTATCTTCTTGCTTTCCCAAAATACCTAAATGTTATTTGGTCTAAATCATTACTTAATGAGTCTTGTATTTGCCTATATAAAGGATAAAATATGATGTAGGGGCATCTTGGAATGCTCATATATGGTTTATAATGTGTCTCAAATGTGTGTAAATTTGAATTTGAGTTCAAAGTTGGTTTTCTTGCCAAAAGGGAATTTCAAAATTTCATGATGTATTAATGGTCTAGGTGAGAAATGAAGATATGTAATAAATGAAAAATGTTTTAAATTATCTTGATGATATCTTGAAAGGTCCTAAAAATGTATTTGAATATATTTTTCAAGTAAGGTGTGAGGTGGTAGTCCACCACCCTACGTTAGAATAGGAGGTTGTTGAAAGATCTTGATCAAGAAATAATTATGAATCTTGTTGTGAGAGTTTTTGATATATATAGGAGCAATATAGCGTGAGAGAGTAAGTTTTTGGAGGTAGTAACCTCTCATCCCATTCAAGGATGATAAGGAATGGATTTGTAAATATAAAAACCTGTTGAATCAAGAATGCTATGTTATGAAAATTTTGTATGTCATCAAATTACATGGATAAGATAGAGTACTTTTGGTGTGATTGAATAATATAAGTGGTAAGTATATTTTGTTAAATGAGTATTGATATTTTTGTGATCAAAATATGTTTCCTAATATGATACAATAATGCTAGTTTTGTGGTGAAGGAAGTCAATTTTATGTAGACTGTCAAAGTTTGCCAATAGGGTATGCAATAATTCTATTTGTTTTAAGTAAAAGTTTGAGTAACTGATCTTCTATCATTGTGTTATAAGGAAGGTTTGAAAGGGAACATGAAAGAGGGTTGAGATTAATATTTTTATGAATAAAATTGGTTAAGATATGATAAATTCCCACTTGTTCATAGTCTTTGTTCTTTGAAAACATAAAGTCTACAAACTTAGAAATTTTATACTCTATGTTTTTGGTATTATATCTTGTCTTTTATTCAAAAGAGAGAGTAAATGTTTTAGGATGGTCCTAAGAAGTTGTGAAAAACCTATTATAGGTTATAGATACCTTTTGTGAATATAAATAATGTAACCCTATATACCCTATTTTCAAAGGGCAGAATACAGTTAAAAGAGACTAAAGTTTTCTTATTGTGCATGATCTGGGGGTTTGGAGAGCTTGCTTAATGAATATAAAAGTTTCAAGGGGCATAGGTAGACCCATTCCAACCATTTTTATTTGAAATGGTTTTGGGATCAATATATGCAATTTTATGCACTCTCAAGTTTATGCAAGGACCTAGAAACCCTAGATTAGGGTTTTAGGTTTTGGAGGAGTTTCCATTGGCCAAAAGGCCAAAACTTGGTCATTAGGTCTATTTTATCCATATCTAAGAGATTATTGTGGTTTCAAGTTGGTAACCTCAATATTTCATATAATATTAACTATAGGTTTTGAATGAGGGTTAGATAGGCCTAATTAAGGTATGAGCTATTAGAGAAATAGGGTTTGTATAAAGGATGATGCCAAATGGAAAATGGTGAAGTCGTAATCCCCAAATGTGTTCTTTAAAAAGGTTTTAATATTATTTTAATGATTTTATATTTCCCAAACTAAGGAGGCTTACCCCTAAATAGGGCTAGTAGGGGTTAATGCTAGAAAGATGCTTAAATGAAGCAAGTGAGCAAATCGTTTGAATAAATTACTTAAGTAGGGTTAAAAATGGATGTTATAAGAAGTTATAAGATCTTATATGATTTTGATCATCATTGTGTTTTGATTCCACATATAAGTTCATTTTGACATTAACAACTTGCAAGAATGTTATGAAGGATATAAAAAGCACATGTCAAAAGAATGATATAGTTTATTGAAGGTTATTGTATGGTTTAAAGTTCATTTGAAACTAGTGTAGCACGATCTCATGAATAATTTCAAAGGAACATTATAGTAATTATTTCATGATTTCCCAAAAGGACTATAGGGAATGAGTTTGAATTAATCAAAGAGAATCTTGAATCTAGGATAAAGGCATAGTTTGAAAAAAAGTGCATTAGCTCTGCATCATTTGGTATCAGATCCAGGTAGATGCTCTAGGAAAGTTATATACAAGTTGATTACATTGTGCATGTTGCATGTTGCATGAATTTGTAGGTAAGAAATCAAGGAGTCTTGTTGAGAAACAAAGTAAGACAATGAAAAAAAGAGAAGGTATAATGTATTTTGTTATTGATTATTTGGTTTGAATACATTGCTGATGGTATGAGATAGGTGAAGAAAGAAAATAGTACATAGTGTGGTGTTAGTCCTGAATCAAGAAGAACTATTAAAAAGTTCAAGAGGAGAGAAGCTCATAAATAGAGCCTAGGAAGGGTAAGGTAGTCCAAGTATGAAGGAAAAGAGATTTAAAGGCCCAAGTGAGGTTTGAGATAGAAGGGTTCCAAGTGTGAACCAAAGGAAATGGTCTAAGTGAGACCAAAACAAGAATGAGAAGAATATACCCAAGTGAGGTACTTAAGATGAAGATGAAAGAAGAGGTAGAAAGGAAAGTGAGAGATAGGGTTAAGTATGAATGACACAAAGAGAAGATGGTGCATGAAGACACTAAGAAGAAGATTAAGATGGTAGATATAAGGTAATAAATAAAGGAGATGCTAACTAAGATAGAGTAGTTAAAAGAGATTGTGAACCCACATCTTGGATGGGTCATGAGAAAGAAGCCACTCAAGTGGCCAATCAAGTAATTAGTGGAAAACAGAATAAGACAAAAGAGGAAGGATAAGGAGGAAATCAAGCCTCATATTTTTAAATCTAATGATGTATTGGTATGTGTGAATGTAGGTTTGAGAGATGAAGAGAAGAATGAGATAGTTGAGCCCATTCATAGGCTTATGGAATAAAAAGAGGAAGCATAAGACCTAGTGGTGATCAAAAGAAGTCAAGATAAAGAAGAGACTCAAGGTAGAGTCATGTTGATGGAATAAGAATAAATAGGTCAGCCATTTTGGAAGAAAGATATCATGAAGAAGGAAAAGATCCTCACTCAAGAAGATGCAAGTGAAGCCAAAGGAGCAATAAGATAACAACATAAGGAAGGGTATGAGACATATTCAAGTTTGTATGAGTCTTTTAAGAAAGAATATGGATTTGATCCTCATCAAATGTGTATAGAAATGGTTAACGAGGTTACCAAGGAAAACATAGATTTATGGAATGCAATAGTAGTGTCCAAGATAAGGGCATTAATGAAGGAAAAAATAAGTCAAGAACATAATGGCACTCTATATGAAGAAGTTTCAGATATTGAGGTTGAAGTGTAGTTTGTAGATGAAGGAGAACACATACAAATAGTAGAGCAAGATGTATTGATAGCTGATGCAAAGAAGAAGAGTGAAGCATACAAAACACATGAAGGTGCTTGGAAGCAAGATCAACAAGCAAGTAAAGAGGGAAGTTAGAATATGCCTCAAGGGAATGATAAAGAACATGTTTTATTTAATGATCTATTATATATTATAGCTGTAGCATGGAGGAAGATAGCAAGAGGCAAGACAAAGTACAAGTGTGGTAGTTAAGATCACACACACTTATATGAGTGTTTGAAGGAAGAAGAACATGGGTGTCAAGATTTTCTCCACTTGGGAGTATGATGTAGGGGCATATTGGAATGCTCACAAATGGTATATAATGTGTCTCGAATGTGTGAAAATTTGAATTTGATTTTAAAGTTGGTTTTCCCACCAAAAGGGAATTTCAAATTTTCATGATGTATTAATGGTCTAGGTGAGAAATAAAGATATGTAATAAATTAAAAATGTTGTAAATGACCTTGATGGTATATTTAAAGGTCATAAATTGGATTTTAATATATTTTTAAAGTAAGGTGTGAGCTGGTAGTCCACCACCCTACGTTGGACTAGGAGGTTATTAAAAGATCTTGATCAAGAAATAGTTATGAATCTTGATGAAAGAGTTTTTGATATATATAGGAGTAATATAGTGTGATATAGTAAGTTTTTGGAGGGATTAAGGTATCATCCCATTTTAATGTGATAAGGAATGGAGTTGTAAATAAAGAAACCTATTGAATCAAGAATGTTATGTTATGAAAATTATGCATGTCATCAAATTGCATGACTGAGACAGAGTAATTTTGGTGTGCTTGGATAATATAAGTGGTAAGTATATTTTTTTAAATTATTATTGATTTTGTTGTGATAAAATAATGTTTCCTGATCTGATATAGGAATGCTAGTCTTGTGGTGAAGGAAGTCACTTTTGTGTAGACTATCAAAGTCTACCAATAGGGTATGCAATCATTCAATTTATTTTAAGCAAAAGTCTGAGTAATTGATCTTTTATAATTAAGTTATGAGGAATGTTGGAAAGGGAATATTAAATAGGGTTGATATTAATATTTTTATGAGTATAATTGGTCAAGGGATTATAAATTCCCACTTTTTCACAATCTTTGTTCTTTAAAAACATATAGTCTGCAAACTTTGAAATTTTGTACTCTATGTTTTTGGTTTTATATCTTGTCTTTAGTTTAAAAGAGAGAGTAAAGGGTTTAGTATAGTATGAAGAAGTGGTGACAAAACTATTATAGGTTACAACTACCTTTGGTGAAGAGAAACAATGTAACCCGCTATACCGTTTTTGCAAAGGGTAGAATACAATCAAAAGAGACTATGTTTTTCTTATTGTGCATGATCTGGGAGTTTGGAGAGCTTTATTAATGAATGTAAAAGTTTTAAGGGAAATATTTAGACCCATTAAAACCATTATTTTTATTTTAAGTGATTTTTGGATCAATAAATTTAATTTTGTGCACTCTTGGTCTGTGCAAGGTCCTAAAAACCTTATATTAGGGTTTTAGATTTTGGAGGAGTTTCTATTGGCCAAAAAGGCCCAAACTTGGTCATTAAGTATATTTTAGCCATATATAATATATTATTATGGTCTCATGTTGGTACTATTAATATTATATATAGTATTAATTGTAGGTTTTGAATGAGGGTTAGATAGGCCTAATTGAGGTCTGGGATGTTAGAGAAACATGGTTTATATAAGGAATGATGCCAAATGGAAGATGGTAAAGCTGTAATCCCAAAATGGGTTGTAAAAAAATGTCTTAGTATTATTTTAATTCTTTTATATTTCCCAAACCAAAGAGGTTTACCCCTAAATAGGGTTAGTAGGGGTTAATGCTAGAAAGATGCTTGAATGAAGCAAGTGAGCAAACAATTTGAATAAATATCTTAACTAGGGTTAAAAAAGGATGTTATAAGAAGGTATAAGATATTGATATGATTTTAATTATCATTGTGTTTTTATTTCACATATAAGGTTAGTTTGGCATTGAAAACATGTGAGAATGTCATGAAGGATATATAAAGCACATGTCCAAAGAATGATATAGTTTATTGAAGGTTATTGAATGGTTTAAAGTTCATTTGAAACTAGTGTAGCATGATCTCATGAATCATTGAAAAGGAACATTATTTTCATTATTGAATTATTTCTGAAAAGGACTATGGGGAATGAGTTTGAATGAAGCAAAGAGGATCTTGAATCTAGATAAAGGCGGAGTTTGAAAAGAAGTGCATTAGCTCTACGTCAAAATCTATTGGATTAATAAGTGAGAACATAAGTTCATATTTATATTATGAAATTTAGTTTTATATTATAGGTTTGTCCTGAGATGGATTAGTGTTGGATTGTTTAATTTTCTTGGTAAAATATGTGTTCTATAACATTAAAAAACCATGGTTTTATCCCATAACAATTATATAAACCTTTAGGATATTATCAATCCATTAAGTGAGATTATATTGTCACTAAATGCATTCCTAAAGCTGTAAACATACCATCATAACCATGTGTTGAATCAATATATAAAGAGGATTTACCTTTGTTTATACATTATGATATCTTGGCTTGACCAGTGTGAGCATAAGTTTATGTTATTGTTATAGGACTAAGTATGCATAGAGGTTTGAGTATCATGTTACTTATATTAAATTTATCTAAAAAGGAGTAGTGATTGTTTCGTAAATATCATTTGAAGTCAAGAAAGTAGATTGTACAAGGTAGGGAAATGAGAATAAATAGAGTTTTTACCTAGATCTATACATTAAAGTCTTCTTGTATTGACTAGTGTGAACATAGATGGGTGGTTGTCATAGTTTTTAGGTTGTTGTTATAATATTCAACATGCATAGATGGGTGGTTGTCATGTTTCTTTTATTAATTTTTTATATCAAGGAATAGTTATTATTTTATAAATGTATTTTAAAGTCAATAAGGTGAATTTCACAAGGTAATGAAATGAGAACAAAATATAAATGAAAACTCTCCTCTCATTGCCATCTCACACATGTCCATTTAATCTCATAAATTGAATAATATGTGTTGGGTTAAAAAATAAGTGCAAGTATAGTATTGCTCATAACCTTCAAATATTTAATGATTGAAGGATATTCTTAATTGATTTAATATATTCTTATATAGCCAGTCATATTTTATATGGTAAATTGAATGTTTTTTGAGTTAATTAATTATGAAGACTATGAAGTTGTTTGTCTAATTAAAACTATAAGTAAAAAATAAAGGATTTATATAATATATTATAAAGGCATGAAGGCACCCTATATAGCATGTGGTTATAATAAAAATTAAGATGGCTTCTTCTACAACCCATTCTATGGAGAGAACTATCCAAAACCTACAACCCTCTCTCAATTGAGAAGGGTTGACTAAGATTTAATTTTAGAATGTTCTTAGAGCCAAGGGTTAATTTTTAAAATATTCCAAAACTATACTTATTGAGTAAAATTGGCTTGTTTTATATATTAAAACTTGATTTGATAAATGAGATGTTTGATTGTGTCTTAAAATAGTTGGGAATTAATAAGATTATATGGAACATAGAAATAATAGGGGTGTATATACTAACATAATCCAAAAAACTTGATTTTTTGAGTGGAGACTCAAGGGTTATGTTGTTGATCTCTAATAGTGTTTGGCAAAATCATGAATTACGCTTCTCATTTATTCTTATTTATTTGGGTATTTGGTTCAACCTGATTTTAATTTATTTACCTATAGATGGTGATGATGTTTATTATGTATTCTATGGGTATGAATGGTTGTATGACTATATGGTTGATTATGCTATCACTTTTCAACACAAGGTTTTATGTATCTTTGATGGTTTTTTCCATCTTCTATAATTGTTGAAGAGTATTGTAAATCTTTGTGGTTGGAGGAAAAGTGCCTTGATGATGCTATCCCTCTCCATTTAGTATATTACTTTGTATGGGAATTCAAGATTATAAAACTATACTTGATTATATTATATATTATTGTTCTCTTTGCTCATTTTTATAGATGTATTACACATACGGTTATATTTATTGCATCATTTCATTCATGTAAATGATTATTGTACATTGTTGTCATTTATTATACACTTTGATATTACAGTTGTGTCTAGTGGGGTTATCCATGTTCCCAATATCAAAATGATTCATTAGTTAATAATGACTTATAAAATTCCATGATTCCATGTGATGGTTGTAGTTAGTTATTAGTAATGTAGATTATGCAAATTGAATAAATGGTGCATTAAATGTATAAGATGATGAAGAGGATTGAGAACTCAAATTCATGATTGATCCTTTCAAGACTAAGCTATATAATAGTCAAGGGTGTACATGGAGCAAGTGATTAAGAATCCCTACCAAAATAACCTGCAAGATTTAATGTGGAATGAAATTTGTAAAGTTTCAACCAATTGTATTCACAAAGGGGATGCCTTAAAATAGGATTTACAAGATAATAAATAATCATTAAAATTAGGAAGTCTCAATTATACTTTTGTTGAGAACTCAATTGTGAGAAAAGGAAATGGAATAATACATCCCAAATGAATATGGAAACTCTATGAGAATATCTCTCTAAAATAATATAACTCTTGTCACCTATTGACTAGATGTGGACGTAATGTTAAATCCTGATTCTCTCACTAAACTAATTTACCTAATTATCCAAGGATTAATATGTTAATTTTTTTTTTTTTTTTTTTAAAAACTTTTTAACTAAATAATAAGTCATATGTTGTTATGGGACATATGTGTGTTACTTAGATTTTATGAGTTGGCTAATTATGAATTATGTATATAATTATTTCTTACATTTGTTGATTAAATACATTCTTGTTGTGAGTTGGATGTAGAATAATCCATCCCTCAGAATAAGTTGGAGGGAGAGCATCATCAGAGAGGGTGACATAGATGGAAATGGTGAAGGATGATAGAAGAATTTTCTAAGACCCATGCACACACCACATTAGGTTTTTAAATGTAATATGCATAATGTGTTTGGTTTGATAGAGTTAGTACATTTTTAAAGTGAATTGTAGAAGAGATTAGAAATTTTTTATTTTAAATGTTAGTACATTTATATGGTATAAATATTTTAGGAGTTTGTATTTTGTATTTACACGTAGAATTAGTATTTAAAATTATCATATGATTATATAATATTATTTTATTCATGTTTGTGTATGAATATGGAAACATAAATCTTATAGATAACATCTAATTACTATTGTATGTAGACTATAAAGTATCTTGATAATGTTTCAGAACGTTAATCTTGCTAAGATTGATATTCAAGAATATCAATATATGTCAAGCCATTATAATAATAAAAGACATATATAGGCTATATACAATAGTAAATAATGCAAACAATTATCTTGAATTAATTAGAAGTAATACTTGTTCGGTATATCATAAAGGGATAATTATATTTATTTTATATTTTTGGGGTTTAATTATCCTTAAAAACTATCCTAAAATCTAGGTCTAATCTTTGGTTGACATGCATAGACTACATAGAGATTTAAAAAGTGTTAGTTATCATGACAAAAGTGGGCTTATTGAATGGTATACTCGGGTTTGAAATGTATTTGGACATGTAAATTTGGAATTAAATAAAAAAATAAATGATTATGTAAATAATGGAAAGACTTGATATAAAAATTAGGATTTTTTAGTTTTTTAACTGAGAGATTAGTGAGTTAAGAGAAAAAATGGGGATTATGCATGAACTGCTAACTAGGAGTTAGTAGATGCATGTAAATTCCAAATGGTTTTAGATAGACAAAGATATTTTTTGTAAGAGGTGATCCATGTAGAAGGAAGAAACATGGTTGATGAGAAGAGGAAAAGGGCATAACAAGAAGAGAAAGTTTTCTATTTCATATAAGTTTCAATTTAGAAGAGTTGATAAGGTTGGTGATGTTATTCTATTTATTTTAACTTGGGAAAATTCTATGTGTGTGAATTTTTTACTTAGGGTTTTAAAAATATAGAAATTTAAATCATAGGTACAGGTTTAACCATATGGATGGCTCGACCATCCACAACACTAAATGTATACTCTCTAATTCCCTAGGAATGTAAATAAACGTTGTGTGCATCTACAGGGGTCAAAAGGATTTAATTTGTTATGATGACATATAAAACCTTGGGCAGATGATTGATAATATATAAAGACTTTATTTTGATTTATAAACCCTATTACATTTATATACTTAGCTAGACATAGGTCAATTTTTTGAGCATATGGATGTAATGTATATGTCTGGTGCATATTTTGATTTATTATAAAGTCTATGTTAATTTAATAATGGGATAGATCGACTTATGAATTGTGATTACTATTGGGTTTGAAATTTATTTGGGGATTAGTATATATATAAATCATGATAGTGAGCATTTGTCATTTAAATCAGTAAAGATATAAATGTCCAAACAAGAAATTTATAAATCAAAATAACAAAATATATGAACTCTGTACATTTGTTGTTATTCAAACCATGAACATTTATGAATGGAAAGTGTATGTAATTATTACACAAATCATGAGGATATTTATATTTGAATTGGGTTCATTTGTGTTATAAAACCAAGAGAATTTATATAAGAAGGGACTGTGTATTCTAGTCTTTCAAAACAAGGAATATATATATATATATATATATATATATATATATATATATATATATATATATATATATATATATATATATATATATATATATATGAATGGAAAGTGTATGTAATTATTACACAAATCATGAGGATATTTATATTTGAATTGGGTTCATTTGTGTTATAAAACCAGGAGAATTTATATAAGAAGGGACTGTGTATTCTAGTCTTTCAAAACAAGGAATATATATATATATATATATATATATATATATATATATATATATATATATATATATATATATGGACTATGTATTCTTGAAATACAAACAAGTTTACACACACACACACACACATAAAGACTGTGTGTATACTTATCACATGAAACCATGAAATTATATAAATATACATTGTGTAAATGTTACTCCAAAATAGTGAATAGGGTATATAATTATCATTTCAAATAGGTATAATATATATGAACTAAGAGTATGATGAAGAAATATAAGTTTTAGACTTAGGGTGAAAGCTAAGTCTGTGTTTTTAAAGTCGACTATATAACCTTTGAAATATTTATTAATAAATTCAAGGGGGTTTCATACATATATTTAGATAAGTGATTGTAATTGATTATCGGGTTAGATAATAAGGTTTGAACTGTTTATAGAAAAAAGTTATCGCAATTTAAAATCAAAAGAGTTTTTGTATATGGAAAGTCAACAAGATCGATTTGAAGTTATATATATATATATATATATATATATATATATATATATATATATATATATATGTATGTATGTATGTGTGTGTGTGTGTGTGTATATATATATATATATATATATGTATGTATATGTATGTATGTATGTATATATATATATATATATATATATATATATATATATATATATATATATATATATATATATATATATATACACACACACACACATACATACATATACATATATATATATATATATATATATATATATATATATATATATATATATATATGTAAATGTATGTGTGTGTGTGTGTGTGTGTGTGTGTGTGTGTGTGTGTGTGTGTGTGTGTGTGTGTGTGTGTGTGTGTGTGTGTATGTGCGGTTCAAATACCAAAGGAAACCATGTATATTCATTAAGATAGATTTGGTTCAAGTATAGAGGTTGCAAAATAAACAAATTGTGCATAAAGGAATAGAGTAATTACATTTATAAAAGTATGGATGTTAACACAAAATTTGACATGTATTCATATACAATTGTATATTTACATATGAAAACCAAAGGTTAAAGGTTTAAGAATTTATGCTCTGGCTCTATATATGAAAACACTTTAATTTTATACCTGAAATGGATTATGTAAATGGTTATAAACTGTGAGGACAAAAATAATAAGTATATTTTAAATTATCTATACTATGGGTATATATAATAAGAACATAAAATATATATGAAATATACGTATAAATGAACCTAGGTCCTCACACACACACACACACACACACACATCCTATATTTATAAATCAGGTGGTATGTCTATATTTATAGTATGTGATTGAGAATATAAGTCATGAAATCTTGATGGATTGGGAACTGTAACTATATACACATAGCCTATGTTCCAGGATGAATAATTAAGTGTTTTTATTTGAGTTTAGTAAACCTTTATGTAAATTAGGAATGATGGTTATATTGAGTGGTATGAACCTTATGTTATGAAATTATAATTTTTTTGTATAAAATTTACTTAAGGAAAATAGATTCTTGGAATGACTTGTAGCATAGCTGTATGGTCAATAAACTTGTTTATCAAAATTAAGCAGTGAGACAAACTTCACTGGCTTAGTTAGCATCATCAATGCTAGATAAGGGTAATCTGATCAAGTGATGTGTATGAATTTGACTGATCCTAGAGATAAATATCTACTTAAAAACTTTGGTCAATGTAATATTAGATAGACATTGTCATTTCATATGTATGATTTATGTGTTTGTGTGACATCATGTTAGAATGTATTTTTCTTTATGATACACATCATGTATTATAAATATTACTGCACATGGGTAGTAGCATATCTCTATGGATTCTCGTACCATTAATATATACCCATCCATGAAGGGGGGCCATTACTTATTTGATGGATTATGTGGGGGATCGATGGTCCATGGTTAGGGTGGAAAAGTGCTCAAATGATGATCTCTCTCCCTATTGTAGTACTTACTTGGAGACTACACTTGAGATTATCAGAGATACAGTTGAGTTAGAATAAATCAAGCTCAGTAGAGCATAGTATCTATAATTGTACTTATGATGAGACTACATTCCTATTGGAAATGTAATTAATTAATTGTAATACATTTACAATGGTGACTTTACTATTTTACTAGGTGTGGCTAGATTTTAATATGATTACTATACTTGGGTAGTTGTGATTATTACATATGTTGTTAATGATTAGTAAATGTTGTTGTTACATGTTTAATTATGTTTAATATGCTTATTTAGTATGTTTAATATCACTAGTTATATTTTCATGGTGTAATCTAATGAAATAATAAGTGTTTAGTAAATAATATTAAAAAAGTTACTGTATTATTCTAGTAAATGTTTGTGGGGATGTTACATTATGAAATCAGAGCTGTGACTCAAACTCTAGGACTTAATGAGTCCACTAACATTTTAGTATTATTATGTTACCATAATGAATAATGTTGTGATCAAGAGCATCATGTGAGGTTCCTTCGAATGTCAATGACAATAACCCTCCATTTGATCTTAACCAATTTTCTACTAAACAAGCAACAAAGTTATATCAAATTCTTGTAACCATAAATGAGACTAGGGATAAAGTTGTATCCCTATAATAGGAAATTCATGGACATGAGGAGAATCCCAATGGGATGAACCTAAAGAGCATCCTAGTGGGAAGGAAATCCCTCAAGATGTAAGAGCACATGTAGCCACAAAATTGGCAAGGGATATGAAAAAGGTGAATATACCTAAGTTTGATGGAACCATTATGGGAGATGGAGCTAAAGTATGGTTGAATAAAATGGAGAAGTATTTAGAGATTCAAAACTACTCTGAGGTTACCAAATCTATTTTGGGAGCTTATCAGTTGGTTGGATAAACAACTACATGGTAGGATAGTAAGAAGTTGGAAATGAATCTGAAATTGACCACCACTACTTGGGAGTAGTTTTTAATACTATTTAAATCATGGTGGCTTTCACAAATTTATTTTAATCAAAAGCTTATTAATTTTTAGAATCTAAAACAAGGAGACTTGTCAATGAATGAGTACTGGGAATAGTTTACCAAACTTCTAAAATATTTACCTCAATATCAGGTAGATGAGAGGTTCATGATTAGGAAGTTTATCATGGGATTAAAACCCTAGATTGGTGGAGAGGTGGATGTTCATGGACCATGTACCATGGACCAAGTCTTTGAGAAAGTAGTCAAGCAAGATTAAAAGTTGAAATCTCTTTCTCAAGTTAGGGACAAGTTTAATAAAATTTTGGAAGTTCAAATCTAAATTTAAAGAAGAATAACTAGAAGCAGAGGAATGAAGACTCCAATAGTCAGTTCAAGAATCAAAATGCCAAATTCAATAGTGATATAGGTAGTCAAAATTGGGTAATGGTTCTAAGGGAAGTTTTAGGAGAAATCAACAATGTGATAGGAAGGGACCATTAGGAGGTTACTTCATCTATGGAGGTGACCATTTTGCATGTGAATGTACCTAGGAGAAGTTGAGTAACAAAGGTGTTACCCCTCAATAAGGACATTTTTAGTAATGTATTCATGTGGCGGTTGATAATTGACAAGCCAAATTCCAAGATTTACCCATAAAACTATTAGGTATTTTGTTTGAACATACAATTTCCATTTTGATATATACAAGGGCTATGGAATGTTTTATAGCTCCTAGGATTTTAAATAAATTGTCTAGGAAAGTTGGTGTAATGGAAAATGCATGGTTGATACAATATGGGAATGACTCTAAAGTCTAGGTTGATAATTGTTTTTAAAATCAGAAATTAGGTTAATAGAATTCACAATGGGTTGTGGTTCTTTATATAACACCAATAGGGTTGTGTTCTTAGGAGTCAAGTGGATTGAAAATCATAAATCCAAGGTTGACTATTATCTAAAAAGTGTTGAGTGTCTTGATGATTGTGGACATCAGATACTAATTCAAGGTGAGAAAATGGAGTTAAGGCTTAGGTAGATTTATGCAATGTAAATCAAGAAGACTCAAGGTAAAGAATGCCAAGCATTTATCATTAAGATAAATGAAATGGAGGAAAATAATGAACCATCAATTGAAGATTATCTTTTCCTTAGGGATTTTCATGATGTGTTTCCATAAGAATTACTAGGATTGCCTCCTAAACGGTAATTTAATTTCTTAATTGATATCAAACCAGGATTGAAACCTCAATTTAAGGCTTCATATAGAATGAAAACCACTGAATTATTAGAGTTGAAGGAAAAAATTCAAGAATTGTTGTCTAAAGGGTTGATCAGACTAAGTGTGTCACCATGGGGTGCACTAGTTATCTTTATTAAGAAGAAGGATGGCACTCTTTGACTTTGCATTGATTTTAGAATGTTGAATAAAGTGACCATCAAGAACAAGAATCCAATACCTTGAATAGATGATCTTTTATATCATATGCGAGGATCAACATTATTTTATAAGATTGATCTTAGTGCTAGATATCATTAGTTAAGGATAAAATTGAATATATTCCAAAGATGACATTTAGAACTTGCTATGGGCATTACGAGTTCATAGTGTTACCATTTGGGTTGATTAATGCACTTGTAACATTAATAAATCTCATGAATAGTGTGTTCAGAGATTACCTAGATCATTTTGTTTTGGTATTTTTGGATGATATTCTTATATACTCTAAAGATGAAGAAGAGAAGCTTCAACATCTAGATCTAGTTTTGCAACGTCTGTAAAAGCACATGATATATGGAAAATTATCCAAGTATGTATTTTTATAAAAGAAAGTGCAATTTATAAGATATATTATCTTAATGTATGGTATTTTTGTTGATCTAGCTAAGATAAAATCCATTATGGAGTGTCTATCACCAAGGAATGTGCACATGGTTAGGAGTTTCATGGAATTAGTGGGCTATTATAGAAAATTAATCTCATAATTTTCTAGGATAGTTAATTTTATCACTTGGATTTTCACCCTTTGAGGAGATGAAAATATCTCCTCATCCAAGTGGCACAATGGAATCACCTCTAGGTTTTTGGGTAGCCTAAGGAATGAGGTGAGTCTCTAGATAGGGCTAGCTCCTTTGATGTACCAATTGACCACCACTACTACTACTAAATTTTAGGGGTGAAAATGGTGAGAGATAACTAAAATAAGATATAAACTAATGAAGTGATACACCAATTCAATTTTATGACTTCCAACCAATTGCATCCTACACTTAAGACCAAAAGACAAACCAAACTTACACTCCTTCAATCTTCATCTTCTCACATCAATGCTACATTGTGAGGTTATGGATGGATGTGTAAATCCATGAGGAATAGACAATAGGCCTTGAATGGCACTAATAAAAATACTAACTCAATCAACATTTTCCATCTCCTCAAAAACTTCACATGCCTTGCAAAAAGATATTTTCTAGCTGCAAACAAGTGAAAGAATGAGACCACATGTTAGGAATCCATAGTCTTCACTAAGAAATATTCATCATACATATATACACACTTGGAAAAAATCATGAATAGGTAACACTTAGTCATTTTATTGATAAAAAAGGTATAAAAATGAGTAGGGATTCACCATACTTAGGTGGAACATCCCATACAATGCCAAAATGGCCAATTCTTATAGAGTTTGAGAGAGAGAGAGAAAGAGAAGTCCAAGGGTCACAAAGACAATTGTAAATCTAATAATAAATGTTATTCATGCATGGTAAAATTATATGGGTTGAGCCATTCAAGGTCAAGAGAAACAAGTGTCAATTCAAGGCATCAAAGTTATGCAAAGTGGCCTAAAACTCCTTTTCTTGCATAGAAAATTACATTCATGATTAGGCCTATTTGAGTGAATTTTAACTAATAAAGGGTAGGTAAATGATTATAATGGAAGGGGAGGATTTAATACATTCCTCTCCATGAATTTTTTCATGCTTGGTCTTTTGGAATCACATGGAAGAGAGCCATCATCACCTGTACTCTAGAAAACATCCTTCTCATGCACCTAACACACTTATCTTCAAATTTAGCATAATTTTCCCATGAAAATCCATGGGATGGAGTGAGTTATAAGTTTAAATACCCTCCATATCCTTGGAATCATCAGAAAAGATTAAAAATTAGTTCAAGTGAAGCTTTCCACCCCTCTCTCTAGGTTGCCCAATATGCTAGATTTGATTAGCTGAGTTGAAGGACCTATTTAAGTAACTTAGGAACATTTTAAAGGCATGAAAATCACATGTGGAGTTGTATTATTTCTCAATATTTCCATCCATATTTATTAAATATCTTTGAACTTTTTACAACCTACAAAACAAAAAAAGTAATGAGAAAAAACTTGTTTTTGCCTACATCCATACAAGTTCATATAGCTAGATGGCATGGGAAGGAGATTGGGTGAGTCCTCTCCAAGGTCCAATATGTTTCCTGATCAAATTGGTCCATTTTTTGGAATTTTCAACTCCATTTTCTAAGACTCATCCTTAGCAAGGGTTTAGTAGGGTTTTAGCCCTATTTTCAGCCTTAAACATGTTTCATAAAAACCTAACATTGGAGTTGTAAAAAAAATCCAAAAATTTGTTGTTGAATACCCCTCCTAACTTCCCTAAACTTCTTTTGTCTCCTTGAAAAGCGTCATGGGAGATGTGAGATTCAAAAGATGGCCTATCAAGCTTGTCTCCTTTGTTTTAATAGACCTAAGTTGATTTTGAGCCAAAAAATGTCCTTCTCATGGTTTTAATTTCACTCTAAGAGATTTAAATTTTTTTTATGGACCCCACAAGCATGCTTCAAGAAGTTATAATGTCCACCTCTTGTGAAAAGTAGAAGTAACTCTTCGTTTAGCTATTAGGGATATTATTGGTATATAGGTCTACCTATAATGTTTTAGTTTGAGAACCCCCTTTCTTACTTCTTTGAATCAACATATATTTAATACACTTGTATCCATCTCATATACATAATTTAATATATTATAAAGCTTATTTCATACTTACAGTGACTTAACCTTCTCATTTGGACCCTTAGGCCTAGCCTTGATTATAACCCTTGGTTCATAGAGTAATATATTTGGTTTCACCTCCCCCTAATAGGTTCTCCATTATTTAATAGGTTTCATATAGCTTTCCCAATCTTATTGACCTCATTCTCAGCCTATAACTTCTTTTCCTCAAGTCTACCTGCTTATGCACAAGGGGAAGTAGCCTATGTCTGAGAAAAAATAGAGGGAAATTACCCTATTTTTATATACTAAATGGATATTTTATAATATCATTTAATTTATGAGGATTATATATACAAAATTTTGATCCTTGAATCCAATTCTAGACCCCCAAATCTTCTCAATCTTCAAGGCAAACCTCTAAGAGACAAACTATGTGCCTATTCAACCATGTGGACTATGTTTATAATTGTTTGAGCTACCTAATTTCTCAATATCCTTTGAAAATTATGTATTCAAATTTTAATAATCATATTATATTTTATTCAACTATCATTCTAACACTTGATCTCTCAAACACTCTTTATGCCTTCGAAATCACAAGACTGAGTTTACAATTCTTGATTGATAAAACCTTTGTTTACTGACTTGTAGATGTTGTTTGCATGATTTTGGACTTGTAATGAAATTAATACATATTCATTTAATATATACCAATATTAACCTCAACCATGACTTTTATTTTATCACCTATTGGGGTTGGAAGGTCTTGCGACTAGTCAAGACTAGTTGATTATGTTTCTATTTAGGAGGAAACCCTGTAAGTTGCTTCAGTTGTTTATCTTGGAAAATATGTTTTAAACCTCAATAGTATTTCATTTTTTAATATTAAACCTTTTTTAGATCATTATTTTTATTCTCAAGCAATACCAACACCTCAAAATCTCTGATTGCCAATTGTCTGCCTGCTCAGTCCACACAGTGAACTGTGTTGAGGACAATGACAATTGTAGGTGTTGATTGCATCAGTTAAGATTATTTGAAGGTTTTTTTTATTAATTATATTATTTTTATAGAATAATACATACTTATACTTACCTTTCATTCCTTGAAACAAAACCAAAACACCAATACTCGCTTCTTGAATGCACACCCTGCTAGACTGAGACAAACATGCCTTTTGACTTTACTATAGGTTGCATTTGATCATATTGGATTAGGAATTGGAATGATGTTTTGAGATATTATTATCAACTTATAAACTCCTTTTTTCATCTACACTCCTATTTATCCTCACAACTTGGGTTTTAAAATGCTCCTAAGGCTAATTACACTTAGCTAACTTGGACTCTATCTGCTAAGGTTCTGCTTTATTTGATCTTGGATATTATTTAAGTATTTTTGTGGTTAAATAATGTTATTAAGTTATAAAAATTATTTTTAAACCTTAAACATCACCTTATCCTCAATCTCTAGGTCATTACCTTGGGTTGAATATTTTGCCCACAACCCTGCTTGTACGTGAAAAGATGGGTTTAGTTGGGGGTGAATTGATGAGGAAAAGACATCCTTGCTTCCATATTGAGACAAAAAATAATTTAATTATCTAAAAATAACCTTATATAATATAAAAACCATCCAAACATGCATAATCCACTCTCTACCTTATCTCAGCCAACAATGCTAGCTGTAGGTGCATGTTTTATGGTCATGGTACGAACTAAGGTATGAGTGGAAACAAGAAGCCCAATGAATCATTACCTTGAGTTTATTATAACATAAGGTCATATAAAAATTATAACCTTATAATAATGAAATAATTCTCAATTTTAACTTTTGTGAAATATGTCTCTTTTTAGTCTCAGATTTGAAGACAATACTAAGAGAATTTAGTGGTTTCTTGAACAACTTTGGACCTCTTAAAGACTACTCTCCATTTGTAATTTGATGATAAAAAATTGAAATTTGTTTCTTGGTAATATATAATATAAAACAAGGTCATTATGCACCTCAAAATTCCATTTCAACTTTGTTATAGGATCTCAACAAAACCTCAAGTTCTCTATTTTCCATTTTTAGGGCAGACAATCCTAAACCAGTCATATTGTGTTTCAAAATGATTTCACACCTCATATGAATCATATATCCCTCTAAAACAAGTTTTAAATTCTAATTTAATACATAAAAATAATTATGAAGGTTTATCATATGTTTCAAACTTGTATATGACCTCTAAATACTCTACCTAGGCCACTTGAAGATACACATTTCCTGTATAGGTAGTGGGGAGAAAGGGTTGGTAGAACATGTGGCTTGTGAGGTATAAAAGAGTTTTTAGTTCCTTAATTATTATAAATTTTATTCCATTTAATTACTATAACCTTTCTTGAGCTTACAAGCTCCTTATCAACATGGTCAGTCCCATAGAAACATCAGCTAGTGATGAGCATTAGTGGTTGACTATATGAAGGTTTTTAGTATGACTATCACCATGAAAAATTTATTGAATAATGAGGTTGGAATGTGAAAATAGGATAAATTTTACCTTTTAAATTTGTAAAATACATTAACATAACTCTCTATAACTATTCACAAATCATGAAGACTCATAAAACAAAAGAAAATTGCCCATCAACATAGAATGTACTAGTCTACAAACTTGAGGGTATTAGCTCATAAAAACACATTTTATATTGAAAAAAATCAAGGTAATTGTTATGGAAGGATTAAAAAATACTTTTGAAACAATATTAGCAAATAATTTGTATAGACTTGCTCTGAATGAAGCAAAACCTACAGGGTTCATAGATTTTCAAGCAGATTTACATAGTCCACTTCAAAAACATGGTTCATGAAGCACATGAAACCATTAATAAAAATTATTATATGTATTTTAAGGTATATAAATTTAAAACAACCTCCCAATATGATTATTCTTGAAATCCTTTTTACTGGCCATACCAAGTGCAAACCTGTAAATCACTTCTTTGTGCCAAGAAGGATTAAAAAGAGATAGAATGATTTTGGATTAAAATTTAAATATATATATCAAAAAAATAATGGATATGAGATTTATGAATATGGAGAGATTTTCCATGGCCTCCTCACATGTGGCACACTTCCCAATGAGCCATACATGTGTCATTTTCATCCTTTTCTTTAGGGAAACTGACTTTCTTTTGATTAACCTTCAAATTTTTAGTTTTTTCAGTTAATTAAGAACTTTGTGGACACATGGGGTAGGAAATAAACCATTTAAATTTTAAAATTTCCCAAGAAATCCATATAAATCATTAAATGTACTATTTAGACCCCTTAAAATGATAAATAGACTTAGAGAACTAATGGCCAAAGTTATTATAACATTAATTGACATCAATTGACCTATGAAACACCTTGTGACAATATATTATACCCATTATATGCCTAAAAATGAAGTTTTTTACTAGGGGTGCCCTATTTTGACCTAAAAGTCAAAATTGGTCAACAAATTGGTGAATCATAGGGGTAGTATGCTTGCTATACTAACTACACCAATAGCCTTACTAGTCCATTGAGCTTATAGAGTCATCTAAGGACTGAGACAAATAAAGAAACATTTACCATTGACTCAAATTTGATCAACACAAGACAACTAGTGACTACCTCAACCACACAAAGGAAAAGGACACACACAACCAAGAAATGAAACACACCAAACACTCACATGTGCATAATCACTTAGGCTAAATGGGAAACATCATATTATACATAAATAAAAACAAAACAAACATCCTTTCTAGAATCAAAAGGAAAACCTCTTGAATCATCTTCATGGTGAGATGAAACAAAGTACCAAGCATACTTCTCTTTGAATTGAATGCTTTGTGAATCAGACCTCTTCCTTGGCAATTCACTTGATCTGATCTCAAGTAGATAATACTTAAATAGGTCTCTAATAAATACATATTACTCTTGAACATGTTCACACACTTCATGCTGCTGCCCACTCTTCATCTCATGGTCAACTTGTATCTCCTTAGTATGCATGTTTCCAAGAGGATTGATTTCTTGTTCCTTAGAAGATTGAGGCCAATATGATTTTGTTTCATCCTTAAATAATTTATATGTTTCTCCCAATTTATTTATAGGGTGATATCCCATATTGATGACTTCAAACATGTCATCATCAAATGCATATGCTGCTTGAAAAGATAGATTTGAGAGGATGCTTTTCCTTTGAATACTTACTTGTGTACCAATGCTGCCTTCTCAATATTTGACCAGCTGATAGCCTCCTTGAAGAGGAGTATATCCTGATCTAATGACTTCAAAAAAGTCACCCAAAGTCTGATTAAGAACCTCTCCTAGTCCATCTATGGTATCTTGCAAAGTAAGGAAAGAATCAATGATCATTTCTTCCTCATCAAATATGGAGGCAAAAGCTTGTGAATTATCCTTTTGTTCACCAAAGGGAGTCCCTATGGTGATTTATTCCTCATAAACACTCATGAGTTCTTCTTTATCATCCATGAATTGAGCATGTTCCTCTTCATTTACCTCTCCTAATATAGGTTCTTCAACACAAAGAAAACATTCCTCATCATCAACCAAGCAAAGAGATTCAACATAAGGACTTACCTTATCTTCATTAATTAAGACCTCTTGAGGGATTTAAAACTGAAATTTAGATGTCATAATCTAATCTCTTTTGTCAAGGGTTGCATGACCTTCAACCTCCTTCATGGTAATTCCAAGACTAGGCATCTTGAAATCATGTGATCTAGCCCAACTAGGCTGCCAAGGAGGTAGATTTTCTTCAAGCAAGACTTCTCCCTCTTTATCAACTAGCTGATCCTCCTTTGGTTCCCACACCATAGGTACATTAAGGAAAAGGGTAATAAGATAAGGACAAGATGAACTAGTTGGTGGAAGTGAAATATAGAGCTCAAGGTCATATTGAGAATGCAAGATAAGGGACTCTTTTGGAAGCTCTTGAGGAAGGGGATATGGGGTGTGTTTAGACATAGGATATTCTTTTGGGTCTAAACCTTCCACCTCACCTTGAATTAACAATCTCATATTTTGTTGGATAGGTTCTCTTGTAAAATCTTCTCTTGAATTTGATAAGAATCATCATGGGGATAAGGATTGCATGAAGGCTACCATGGAATAAAAGAATATTCTTAAGGAAGTGTGGGAGGGACTTACAAAGGATTAAATCCATTTTCCACTTCACACTCTTGGACAATGCTCCCATCTTATTTCTTACCACATGAATCTAATATCTTGCTCCAACTTAGGATGTTAGGATTAGATGTCTTCTCAATTTCACACTCTTGGTCAAGACTTTTCTCCTCCTTATTTTCCCATGATTCCACTATTTAATTCCAACTTAGGACATTGGGATTATGAGTATATTTTTTAGGTGATGGGGATGCTATATGAGATGGAAAATTAGGCTTGAAATCCACTTCCTTTTCTACCAACATAGACTGCTACATATGCATGTTAGCTAATTCAATCTGCCTATCAAGATTAGCCTCAAACACATGACCTTTTTTTTTAAAACTCTCTTCCAAATGATTAGGAAGAAGATGACCTTTATAGGCTTAGTTTGGATCATGGGTAGGGGTCATATATCACTGATATGGAACTTGAGAAAGTGGGTATAAAGGTTGATATGTTTGGTAAGACTGCCTTTTATGAACTTCTAGCCTATCCTCTAAGGAAGAGACTAAACCACTCACATCAAGCATCTCACTTGTGAGCCTTTGCCAATTGGATCTCTCAATAGGTTCCCACTCCTTCTTGACTAAATCTAATGCATTTTTCACTTGATGGATGAAATGATTAGGAATCCTTTGACCACATCTCCTTCGAGTATCAAGCTCCAACATATACCTTTCTGCTTGTTTTAAGGTGGAAATGGGTTGATTGGGGAAAGGATTAGGTTGACTAGGAGGGGTAAAACACTGATAAGGATGGTTATAATACTGATACAACTCATGACAGGGCTTCATATGGTCATATTGGGATTGATAATGATCATAACAAGCTTGAACAAGAACTTGTTCATATTGATAGGGAATATGACATGATGGATATGTTTCACCAACATGTAGAGGACCAAACTTAAATCCAAGGTCAGCCATGAATCTTCATTGAAAAAAAGAACACAAATAAATATTTTACCATTGATATTAAAAGGACAACTTGAGATGCTTGACCAGTTGATATGTCTTCAGAGTCGCCATTGATGCTTGAAAAGATGCCTCTAATGATGTGTTGAAGGACAATACTAAAAATCCTCCAACTCTGGGAATAAGAGTCCCACCAGGCATGCCAAAAACTATTGTCACTTTAATTTTCACCCTTTGAGTATATTCAAAGCTCTCCACATCCAAGTGGCACAATGGAATCACCTCTAAGCTTGTGGGTAACCTAAGGAATGAGGTGAGTCTCTAGATAGGGCTAGTTCCCTTGATGTACCACTTGACTACTATTACTAATACTAACTTTGTGGGGTGAAAAGGCTAAGAGATAGTTGGAATAAAATATAAAATAAGGAGGTGATACACCAAATCAATTTTATGACTTATAACCAATTGCATCCTACACTTAAGACCAAAAGATAAACCAAACTCACACTCCTTCAATCTTCATCTTCTCACATCAATGTTACATTGTGAGGTCATGGATGGATGTAAAAATATAGGAGGACTAGACAAGAGGAATTTAATGGAACTAATTAAAATAATAACTCACTAAAAATTTTACATCTCCTAAAATACTTCACATGCCTTGCAAAAAAGATGTTTTCCAAATGTAAACAAGGTGAAAGAATGAGACCACATGTCAGGAATCCATAGTCTTCACTGAGTAAGATTCATCATCCATGTATAACACACTTTTAAATAGTAATTAAGAGGTAAAAATTAGTCATTTTATTTATCAAAATTTATTAAAATGATAAGAGATTCACCATACTCAGTTGGAGCATCCCATACAATGCTAGAATGACCAACTCTTATAGAGTTTGAGAGAGAGAGAAAGAGAAGTTCAAGGGTCACAAGGACACTTGTAAAGATAATAAAAATATTTATTAATGCATGGGAAAAATATATGGGTTTAAACATGTAATTTAAGGATAAAAAAGTGTCAATTCAATTCATCAAAGTTATGCAAAGTGGCTCAAAATTCCTTTTCTTGCATAGAAAACTACTTTCATGATTAGGCCTATTTGAGTGACTTGTAACTGATCAAGGGTAGTTATAATGATTTTAATGGAATTGGATGGTCTCATACATGACTCTCCATGTATTGGTTTCATTATTATTATTTTATAATCACATGGAAGAGAGCCATCATCACTTGTACTCTAAGAAACCTCCTTCTCATGCACCTAACACACTTATCTTTAAATTTGGCATCAGTTTCCCATGAAAATATATGGGGTGGAGTGAATGAAAAGTTTAAATACCCTTAATTTCCTTTGAATAATTATTAAATATTTAAAATTAGTTAAATTTAAGCTTTTCACCCCTCTCTCTAGCTTGCCCAATATGCCAGATTTGACTAGTCAAATTGAAGGACCTATTTGAGGCACTTAGGAACATTTTAAAGGAATAAAACTCACATGGGGAGTTATATTAAGTATAAATATTTACATACATTTATATTTAATCTCTTATAACTTTTGAAAATCTAAAAAACATATAAAATAGTGAGAAAAATCATGTTTTTACCTCCATCGTACAAGTTCATATAACTAGCTAGCATGAAACAGAGCTTGGGTGAGTCCTATCCAAGGTCCAATATTTTTATTGATCAAATTGGTCCATTTGGTGGCATTTTAAACTAAATTTTAAAAGACTCATCCTTAGCAAGGGTTTAGTACTATTTTAGGCCTATTTTCACCCTTAAACTTATTTCATAAAAACCTGACATTGGAGTTGCAAAAAAAATCCACAAATTTTCTATTGAAGACCCATCCTATATTATCTAAACTTATTTTGTCTCCATGCAAATCCTCATGGGAGATGTGACCTTCTAAAGATGGCCTATCGAGCTTGTCTCATTTATTTCAATACACCTAAGTTGATTCTGAGCCAAACAATGGCCTTCTCATGGTTTTAATTTCACTATAAAATATTTAAAAACTTTTTATGTACCCCATAATCATACTCAAAGAAGTTATAATGTCCACCTCTTGTGAAAATTAGAAGTAACTCTTCATTTGACTACTAGGGATAATGTTGGCATATAGGTCTGCCTATAATGTTTTAGTTTGAGACCCCCCTTTTTGACTTATTTGAATCCACATATATTGAATACACCTATATCCATATCATATAAATAATTAAATAGTTTATAAATCTTATTTCATACTTAAAGTGACTAAACCTTCTCATTTGGACCCTTAGGCCTAGATTTGCCTAGTAAGTTTGCCTATAACCCTTGGTAAATAGAGTAATTTATTTGGTTTCACCTCCCCATACTAGGTTTTCAATTATTTCATATGTTTCATATAGATTTAAAAATCTTCTTTAAGGGTCTAATTAACCTCAATCTTAGCCTATCACTTCTTTTCCTCAAGTATGCTTGTTTATGCATAAGGGGAAGTGCCCTCTATCTATAAATAAACATAGTGAAATTCCCATATTTTTATAGAATAAATGGATATTTTATAATCTCCTTGAAGTTATGATTATTATATCTACAAATTTTTTATCCTTGACTCCAAGTCTAGACCCCCAAATCTTCTCAATCTTCAAGGTAGACTTCTAGGAGGTAGACTATGTACCTATTCAACCATGTGGACTATGTTTTTTCTTATTTGAGATACCTCATTAATAAATATACTTTTAAAATGGTCTATTAAAATTTTCATAGTCATATTATAGTTTCTTTAACTATCATTCTAACACTTGACCTCTTAAACACTCTTTATGCCTTTGAAATCACAAGACTGAGTTTACACTTCTTGATTGAGAAAACCTCTATTTATTGACATTTAGATGTTTTTTGAATTATTTTTTACCTTTAAGGAAATTAATTAATATTTATTTAATATCTATAAATATTAACCTCAACCATGACTTTTATTTTCTCATCTTTTGGGGTTAGAAGGTCTTGTAACTAGTCAAGACCAATTGATTATGTTTCTATTTAGGAGGAAACCTTGTAAGTTGCTTCAGCTATTTGTCTTGGAAAAGATGTTTTAAACCTACATATATTTTAATTGTTTCATATTACACCTATTTTATTTCATTCGTTTGATTCTCAAGTAATACCAACACCTCAAAATCTTTGATTGCCCATTATCTGCCTGCTTAGTCAACACATTCAATTGTGTTGAGGAGAATGACACTTATAGGTGTTAATTGCATTGGTTGAGATTATTTTAAGGTTTTTTATTAATTATATTATTTTTATATAATAATACACATGTATAATTACCTTTCATGCCTTTAAACAAAACTAAAACACTAATACTAGCTTCCTAAATGCACACCTTGCCTAACTGAGACAAATATGCCTTTTGACTTTGTTGTAGTTGCATTTTCTCATATTGGATTATGAATTATAATTATTTTTGGAGATATTATTATCAAATTATAAAATCCTTTTTTCATCTAAAATCTTGTTTAGTCTCACAACTTGGGTTTTGAAATGCTCCTAAGGATATTTACACTTAGCTAACTGTGGACTTTGTCTGCTAGGATTCTACTTTATTTGAGCTTGGCTTATCTTGATGATAAATAATATTATTTAATTATTTATGTATTTAAATAATTTGATTAATTTATAAAAATTATTTGGAAACATTCACCATCACCTTAACCCCAATCTGTAGGTCATTGCCTTGGGTTGAATATTTTGCCCACAACCTTACTTGTAGGTGAAAACATGGGTTTAGTTGGGGTGACTTGATGAGGAAAATACCTCCTTCCTTCGATATTGAGAAAAAAAATAATTTAATTTTCTCAAACTCAACTTATATAAGCTAAACACTATCCAAACATATGTAATCCACTCTCTACCTTGTCTCAGCCAACAATGCTAGCTGTAGGTGCATGTTTTGTGGTCATGGTACGAATTAAGGTATGAGTGGAAAAAATAAACCCAATGCATAATTAATTTCAGTGTATTATCACATAATTTCACATAAACATTTTAACCTTATAATCATTAAATAATTCTAAATTTTAACTTTGGTGAAATAAGTCTCTTTTTAGTCTCAGATTTGAAGACAATACTAAGAGAATTCAGTGGTTTCTTGAACAACTTTGGACCTCTAAAAAAGTACTCTCCATTTGTAATTTGATGATCCAAAATTTCAATGTGTTTTTTTTAATAGATACTATAAAATAAGGTCATTAGGCACCTCAAAATTCCCTTTCAACTTTGTTATAGGATCTCAACAAAACCTCAAGTTCTCTATTTTCCATTTTTAGGGTAGACAGTCCTAAACCAGTCATATTGTGTATCAAAATTATTTCACAAATCATATTCCTCATCTATCCCTCTCAAAAAATTATTCCATAATCCTTTGATACATAAAAATAATAAGGAATTTTTATCATATGTTTCAGATTTGTAAATGACATCTAAACACTCTGCCTAGGCCACTTGAAGATACACATTTCTTGTATAGCTAGTGGGGAGAAAGGGTTGGAAAAAATGTGGATTGTGAGGTATAAAATAGTTTTGATTTCCTTAATTATTATAAAATTTATTAAATTTAAGTAATATAACCTTGATTAATTTTACAAGCTCCTTATCAACATGGTCAGTCCCATGGAAACATCACCTGATGATGATCATTAGTGGCTGACTATAAGAAGGTTTTTAGTATGACTATCACCATGAAAAATTTATTGGATAATGAGGCTATAAGGTGAAAATAGGATCATGATAACCTTGTAAATGTGGAAAAGACATTAACATAACCCTTTGTAACTTTTCACAAAGCATAGAGACTCAAAAAATAAAAGAAAACTGCCCATCAACACAGAATGTACTATTCTGCAAACTTGAGGGTATTATCTCATAAAAACACCTTTTAAATTGAAACCAAGAATGATAAGTTTTAGGGAAGTATGCCAACATAATTTGGAAACAATCTCAATAACTAATTTATATAGACTTGCTCAGAATGAAGCAAAACCTGTAGGGTTCACAGGTTTACAAGAAGATTTGCATAGTCCACTTCAAATGGATGGTTCATGAAGCACATGCTACAATTTTTCAAAATTATTATATGGATTCCAAGGTATATTATTTTAAAAAAACCTCTCAATATTATTCTTATTGAAACCCTTTTTGCTAGCCATACTAAGTGGAAAATTGCAAGTCACCTCTTTGTGCCAAGAAGGATGAAAAAGAGATAGAACAATTTTGGCTTGAAATTTGCATTTACAGATCAAAAAAATCATGGAGATGAGATTTATGAATATTGAGAGATGTTCCATGGCCTCATCACATGTGTTACACTTCCCAATGAGCCATAATGTGTCATTTTCATCCTTTTCTTTAGGAAAACTAACTTTATTCTGATTAACCTACAAATTGTTAGTTTTTTAAGTTATTTAAGACCTTTTTGGACACATGGGAAATTAAATCACCCATTTACACTTGTACATTTCCCAATAAACCTATACAAAGTATTAAATACATTTTTTAGACCCCTTAAAATGACTCAAAATGATATATAAACTTAAAGAACTAATGACCAAAGTTATTATAACATCAATTGACATTAATTGACCTATGAAAATATATTATACCCCTTATATACCTAAAAATGAATTTTTTTACTAAGGGTGCCCCATTTTGACCTGAAAGTCAAATTTGGTCAATAACTAATTGATTACCTCTATGCAATGTAATAATCAAAGTTTTATTTGGTCAGATAAGTGTGAAGTAGAATTTTAAGAATTAAAAATAAGGCTTAATTTGATTCTAGTGTTAGGAGATGATAATCCCAATGGTCAATTTTTAGTGATCACATATACATCTAAGGATAGACTAGGATTCCTTAATACAAGATGGTGTAGTAGTAACTTATGAGTCAAGGAAGTTGAAACCTTATGAGGTGAATTACACCCCTCATGATATTTAACTTGTAGTAATTGTCTATGCTTTTCAAGTTTTGAGACATTATTTTTTAGGAAAACCATTTGATTTCAAGACTGATAACTTGGGGCTCAAATATATTTTCACTGAACCAAATTTGAATACTTGTTAGAGGCACTATTTTGAGTTTTTTTTACTATGATTTTGATATTAATTAAATAAAATGGTAAAGATAATATATTTGATGATTCTTTGAGTCGTATAACGTACATAATAGCTATGGCTACTATCAGGAGTACTTTCAAGGATCGTGTGATTGAGTTCTCATCGGAGGATGAATTGTATGACCAAGTTAGGAAAGCTTTGACTGAGAATGCTTAGAATCCTAGAGATAAAGGATACAACTTTGAGAGTGTTGGTTTTCTATGTTATAATGGAAGGATGTATGTACCAAATTGGGAGAATTTGAGGAACACAGTGCTAAAGAAATTGCATAATGCCCCATATTCAGGACATCCAAGAGTAACAATGCTTATATCAAAGATTATACCACTTTATTTATGGAAGCGAATCAAGAAAGATATAGTGGACTTTGTGTCACATTATCTGTAATGTCAGCGAGTAAACTATGAACATGTGTATCCAAATGGATTGTTATATGCATATGAAATACTAGAGTGGAAATGGTAGGTGATCAGTATGGAATTTATCCAAGGATTACCATTATCATGAAATAATTTTGACATGATCTGAGTTGTAGTTTATAAAATAACTAAGGTAGCACATTTTATCCCAGGTAATTTGATAGATGATGCACCAACTCTTATGAAGAGGTTCACAAAATAAGTGTATTGATTACATGTTTATTCAAAGAAGATCATATCAGATCATGATCCAATAATGACTTATAGATTTTGGTCAACTCTAAATTTAGCTTTGGCTACATAACTAAACTTCAATACTACATATCACCCATAGATTGATATTCAAATTGAGTGAGTTAATCTGGTGTTAGAGGATCTTATTTGTATGTATTACATGGATTAGAAATACAAATGGGAAGAATACCTTTCATTAGTTGAGTTTGTATACAACAACTCATACCAATCTACTTTGAAGATGGAACCATTTGAAGCACATTATGGGAGAAAGTGTAGGAAAATAATTAGTTAGGACAGGTTGGAAGATAGGGTAGTCTTTGGACCTGAGATGCTTTCAAAAATGGAGGAGCACATCAAAAAGATTAGGAAGAGATTGGTTGAGGCCAATGATAGGCATGAGAGATATGTTGATATGAAAATAATAACTAAATAGTTTGTAATAGGTGATAAAATATTTTTATGAGTTAAGTTGTAAAAAATCTCAATTAAATTTGAGAAGTCAGCAAAATTTTCATTAAGATGTGTGGGACCCTTCAAGGTTTTAGAAGTGGTCAATCCTATAGTGTATAGGCTTGAATTGCCACCAACCCTAGTTCTATTTCATAATGTCTTCCATGTATCTTTTCTTAAGAGGTATATAGCTGATCCTTCACATATGTTAGATTCGAATGCTTTATTGGTTTTGAATCTCAAGGTGGTCACGATAGAACCAATTAAAGTAATTGACATTCACAAATTGAATTTGCATAATAAATAAGTGTCACAGTGCAAGGTTTTGTGGAACCAATACTCTAAGGATAGTGCTACTTGGGAGGACTATGATGAATTCTATAGGCTATTTTCATAATTTTTTGCTTGATTTGATACTAGATACAATGTTATATTCTATTAAACTTTATTTATTTTTCATAACTATTATTTGAATAAGTGTCATTAGGATGATGACCAATTTTAAGGGGGAAGGATGTTACACCTTGATTCTCTCACTAAACTAATTTACCTAATTATTTATGGATTATTATGATAGTTAATTTCATTTGTTACTTTTTAACTAAATCAAAATTCATATGCTATTATGAGACAGATGTGTGTTACTTATATTATATGAGTTAGCTAATTATGAATTTTGTATATAATGATTTTATTACATTTGTTGATCAAATAGAATTGATTTATGATATACCATGATGCATTTGACTAACTACCTTCTTGTCATGAGTTGGATACATGATCTTCCATCCCTCAGAACATGATGGAGGGAGAAAATCATTAGAGAGGGTGATGTAGATGGAAATGGTGAAAGATGATAAGAATTTGCTAAGACCCATGCACACACCACATTAGGTTTTTAAATGTAATATGCATTGTGTGTTTGGTTTGATAGAGTTAGTACATTTTGAAAGTGAATTGTAGTAGATATTAGAAATTGCATGTTTTAAATGTTAGTACATTCATATGGGATAAATATTTAAGGGGTTTGTATTTTGTATTAACACGTAGATTTAGTGCTTAAAATTGTAGTATGATTATATAAGATTATTTTATTCATGTTTATGTATGAATATGGAAATGTAGATCTTATAGATAACATCTAATTACTATTTTATCTAGACTAGAAAATGTCATGATAACATTTCAAAATGTTGAGCTTGCTAAGATTGATATTCGATAATATCATTTTATGTCAAACTATTATAATAATAAAAGACATATATAGCCTATATACAATAGTAAAGAACATAAACAATTATCTTAACATAATTGAAATTAATACTTATTTAGTCTATCATAAAGGGATGATTATCCTTATTTTATATTTGTAGGGGTTTAAATATCCTAAAATCTAAGTCTAGTCTTTGGTTGACATGCATAGACTACGTAGAGATTTAAAAAGTGTTAGTTATCATGACAAAAGTGGACTTATTAAATGGTATACTCAGGTTTGAAACATAGTTGGACATGCAAAGTTGGAATTGAATAAATAAATAAATGATTAGGGAAATTATGGAAAGACTCAATATAGAAATTAGGGCTTTTCTAGTTTATTAATTGAGAGATTAGTGAGTTAAGAGAAAAAATGGGGATTATGAGTGAATTGCTAACTAAGAATTAGCAGATACATGCAAATTTTGAATGGTTTAGTAAAAACAAAGATATTTTTGATAAGATTTGGGCCATAGAGAAGGAAGAGATATGGTTGAGGAGAAGAGGAAAAGGGTAAAGCAAGAACAATTTTTTTTTGGTTCATACAAGTTTCAATTTGGAAGCATTGATAAGGTTGGTGATGTTATTCTATTAGTTTTAACTCAAGAAAATTTTGTGTGTGTGAATTTATTTCTTAGGGTTTTGAAAAGATGCCAATTTAAATCTAAGGTACATGTTTATCCCTATGGATGGATCAACCATAGATAGCACTAAAGCTATACTCTCTAGTTCACTATGAATGTAAACAAATGTTGTGTGCATCTGTTAGGGTTAAAATGATTTAATTTATTATGATGACATATAAAACCTTGAGTAAATGATAGATAATATATAAAGATTGTGTTTTGATTTAGAAGCCCTATTAAATTTATATACTTAGTTAGACATAGGTTGATTTTATGATCATATGGATGTAATGTATAGGTTTGGTCCATATTTTGATTTGTTACGAAGTCTACGACAATTTAATAATGGGGTAGATAAACTTATGAATTCTAAGTACTATTGTTTTAAAAGTTATTTAGGGATTAGTGTATATCTAAATCATGACAATGAGCTTTTGTCATTTATTCCAATAAAGATATAAATGTCTGAACAGGAAATTTATAAATCAAAACAACAAAATATATGAACTATGCAAATTTGTAGTTATTCAAACCATGGAAATTTATGAATGGAAAGTGTATGTAACTAATACATAAACTGTGAGGATATTTATATTTAAACTAGGTTAATTTGTGTTATAAAACCATAATAATTTATATAAGAAGGGATTGTGTATTCTAGTCTTTTGAAATAGGGATATATATATATATATATATATATAAAGAATGTGTGTATACTTATCACATGAAACTATGAAATCATATAAATATACACTATGTGTAAATGTTACTCCAAAGTAGTGAACAAGGTATATGCTTATTGTTTAAAATAGGGAGAATATATACAAACTGAGAGTTTGATGAAGAAATATAAGTTTGAGACTTAGGGTGAAAGCTCAGTCTATTTTTTCAAATTTGAATTATAACCTTTGAAATATTTATTAATATATTCAGGGGACATTCATAAATCTATTCAAACAAGTGATTGTAGTTGATTATCAGGTGAGAGAATAAGGTTTGAACTCTTTATAGGAAAAAATTATTGTAATTTAAAAACAAAAGAGTTTTTGTATATGACAAGTCGAAAGGATAGAGTTGAAGTAATATATATATATATATATATATATATATATATATATATATATATATATATATATATATATATATATATATATATATATATATATATATATAAACTAATATATAGATTATAGAGTGGTTCAAATACCAAAGGAGACCTTGTATATTCATTAATGTAGTTTTGGTTTAAGTATATAGGTCACAAAATAAGTGAACTATGCATACATGAGCAAAGTAATTACATTTATGAAAGTATGACTGTTAACACTAGCTTTGATATATATTCATATACAGTTGTATATTTATATATCAAACATCAAAGTTTAAAGGTTTAAGTATTTACAAGTTTTGTATATGAAAACACTTCAATTTTATACCTCAAATGAATTATGTAAATGGTTATAAACTATGAGGACCAAAATAGTAAATATGTTTTAAATTATCTATACTATGGGGTATAGATAATAAGAACATATAAAATATACGTATAAAATAACCTAGGCCCTCCTATACGTATATAGCATATATTTATAAATTAGGTGGCGTGTCTATATTTATAGTATGTGTTGAGAATATAAGTCATGAAATCCCAACGGATTAGGAACTATAACTATATGCACATAGCCTAAGTTTTGGGATGAATAATAAAGTGTTTTTATTTGAGTTTAGTAAACCTTTATGTAAATTAGGAATGTTGGTGATATTGAGTGGTATGAACCTTATGTTATGAAAATGATAATTTTTTAACATAGCATTTACTTAAGGAAAATAGCTTCTTGGAATGACTTGTATTATTCCCATATGGTAAATAAACTTATTTTTCATAAATATTATTTATGTGATGAATATTATAAATAAAGTTCATTTGTATGTTTGACAGACTAAATATATGTATACTAATTATTTTCATAATTAGAATGTGCTTGTACTTTCTAGTAGAAATAATTACATGAACCCCTTGGTTATAATGGAAGTTAACCAAATATATCATTGGTGATTCTAATTAAGCAGTGAGACAGACTTCATCGGCTTAGTTAGCATCATCAATGCTAGATAAGGGTAATCTGATCAAGTGGTGTGTATGAATTTGATGGATTCTAAAGATCAATAACTATTTGAAAACTTTTTCCAAAGTAATTTTAGATAGACATTGTCATTTCATATGTATAATTTATGTGTTTGTATGATATCATGTTAGAAAATATTTTTCTTTATGATACACATATTGTAGCAGAAATCTTACAGCACACGAGTGCTACCATGTATCTTTGGATTTACACACCATCACTATCTACCCATATATGAAGGGAGGTCCATTCCCTATTTGTGGTATTGTGTGGGGGATCTATGGTCTGTGGTTGGTGTGTAAAAGCATTCGGATGATGCCCTCCCTCCCCACTATAGTACTTACTTGGTGACTACACTTGAGATTATCAGAGATATAGTTGAGATAGAGTAACTCAAGCTCTATACAACATATTATCTATCATTGTACTTTTGATGAGGCTACATGCCTATTATAAATGTAATTAATTGATTATAATACATTTACAGTGGTGACTGTACTATTTTACTAGCTATGGATGGATTTTAATATGATTACTTTCCTTGTGCAATTGTGATTGTTACATAAGTTGTTAGTGATCAGTTTATGTTGTTGTTACATGTTTACTTATGTTTAATATGCTTAGATAGTATGTTGAAGATCACTAATTATATTTTCTTGGTGTAATCTAATGAAATAATAAGTGTTTAGTAAATATTTAAAAAAAAAAACTACATTATTCTAGTAAATCCCTGTGGGGATGTTACACGTAATTTATCTTTTAACAAAGAATATCATACATAAGGTGAATTAAAAGTTATATGATATAAATTTATATCCTAATAAACTTAAACATACATATCATTCCTCCCCAAAATAATTGATTTGGCTTCCAAAGCATACAATATGAAAAGAACTAGGAGAGAAATGAATGAAGTGATGATAGGCAAAGATAATAATTTATTTAAAGATTCAACCTATTGAAGATGACAACATGATAAAAAAATTACAACAAAGAAACATTTTTTTTTGCCACCAAAGAGTTATAATATCAGGAATTTCATAAGTCAGAGATCTAAACCATGTTGTGTGACAATAAAATCTCTAAAAATAAAAAGATACAAGTATGGATGAATGAAAAATGATAATTGTGAAGTTTAGTGATGTTTCCAATAGATTCAAAGAAATTATGGAAAAGTAAATATAATTAAATAGTGAATATATCCACATACTATGTGATAGCATAGGTAGAGTCCAAAGTATGAAAAAATTTAAAAGAAATTGTCAAATGGATCATAAAACAAACCTAAATATGAACCCAAGATCATTGAAGATCTTGAAAAAAGATAATAAGAGGACCATGCATGTCGAAGTTATAGTACCATAAAAATAAAATTAAAAGAGAGTTTGTTTTGTAAGCTGAAGATGTGTATCATTGGAAAGAGATAAAAACACATAAAATGTCCTATAAATGGAAAAATTTCTAGGTGTGATGGTCCATTGGAGAAGGAAAGTGCCATTTTTTATAGACTAGTAAAAAGAAACAAATGCCAATTTTAGATTGAAATTGGGAAGGGGGTTGATCCTGTAAATTTTAGGGCGACTTAAAATGAAAATACCATTTTTTATTGCATTTATCTCTCTCTCTATTTTTATTTTATAAAAGGACTAGTGAGCCCCACCCACAAATAACTTATTGGGATACATAAGAGTATTTTTTATATTAATTATTACTATAATTCAAAATGGTAATACTAAAATTATTAAAAATTTATACATGTATAAAGTTTAAATAAGTTTATTTTTTAATAATAAAATTGAATAATGAGGATGGAGAGCTCAAATGAGCCATCAATCCTTTCAATAAAAAGCTACATAGCAATCATAGATCTACATGGAGCATGTGACTAATAATCCCTATCAAAAGAAACCATAAGATTGAATGTGGAATGAAAATTTCAAATTTTCAACTAATTGTATTCACAAAGGAAATGCCTTTTAATAGGATTTACACGATAAAAAATAATCACACAAATTAACAAGTCTCACTTATCCCTATGTTAAGAATTCAAATGCGAGAAAATCAAATAGAATGATACATCCCAAATGAATAGGGTAACTCCATGAGAATCCATCCTTAAAATAATTTATAACTGAACACCTATTGACTAAGCATAAAATGAGTTTGTACACTTTTTATAAAGGATAACATACACATGGTGAATTATAAACTAAAGTATATATCAATATTAGATGTTGATTTGGGTATCTTAATGAACCTTTTTACTTTTGTGATAATGATTGATTAGATAGAATCTTACAATAGTGGGATTATATCATTATCATCCCTAAATGTTCAATGCAAGTATGATGGAATATAGATGATTGTGTATTGTCCACAACAAATGCTGTATTGAATAAAGAGAAAATAAGTAAAAATGTATTATTATTTATTATATGTATTGTATTGCTATAAAAATATGATTATGCGTAGATTGAATGTTTTTGATGTTAAAACTATAAATGAATTCTTTTATTATGTAGAAATTAAATATATGATTTTAATGGATGATTTTTAAGAGTTATTTATGATTTAATAAATATTAAACCTAATTTATAACAAGTGTGAAAATATTATTGTAATATATATTAGATTTATCTTGATTATAGTTGTTTGATTAATAGAATCAAGGGATTAAATGTTATTGATCTCCATTCTCATTTAAAACAACTAGGAATGACTACTAGAAAAACAAATTGGCACATTTTTGTGTATTTTGATGAGATGTCACTATAACTAGATAACAAAGGCAGATAAAAAATATGTACCTTATGTTCAATGTGGTCCTTTATTCCTCTTATAAACAAGTCTTTCAATTTTTCCTCTATAACATTCAAATGTAGGGATTGAAATCACTAAATATAATTCTTGATTGTACCTATTTTTCATAGTTTGGCCAATTGGCTGAAGTAGTTATCCTATTTCTTGTTATTATAGTGCAATATGAGCTCCTCCATAAATATAAACCATGTGATGAAACACTTTTTTTCTTTTGATAAAAAAATTCACAATGCTAAATTAATTAACCAGGTTCAAAATAAATATATATCATTTTTACCTTTTACATGCATGGGACCTAGTGTAAATAAAAAATATGAACCATTTGATAGATATAGTCTAATGGGTCCTTTCCATGAAATTTTCATATATCCATATTCAACATAAAGTGTTGAGAATAAAAAATAGAATTGTCCATGTGTTGATTTGGATCTATTTTAGCATTTATAATGTGGTGATGTGGTATGATATTTCAATGTGTTGATCCAATGATATACTAGGATCAGTTTATTAATTTGTCTCTAGAGTCTTGACCTTCTAAATAGATTATTTTAATGCTACCAAAAGTTGTAAAAATGTTGTAAGTTGATCCAAAATTATAAATTGGGGTTTCATGTTTACTTTGATTCAATCTATATCACCTTTCTAATCCATATATTTCATTTCCTCTATATTATCCATGTCCACTAACCTCAATTCTAACTAAGTTATTTTTTATTCCACCTAAGATATATCTTCTTGTGAAGCCATCTTACCTTTCAAATCTTCCATATATGTTGTAGTTATTGTAAACGGTAAGATTTTATTAGTTTTTTCCCTTAATATTATATCCATACTTGTAAAATTCTCTTCCTAAGTCAAGCTTTATCTCTATTTTGAATCTTTATCATATTTAGTAAGAGTCTTCTTTGACATAACTTAACTCTTGCACTACTTCTAGAAAAAGCACCTACAATGATGTACCTTGCTCAAAGTAAAAAAATATAGGTTATTGGACACATATGCTAATTTTTTTATCTTTGATGAGAAAAATTTAATGACTGTTATATTGTTCAAGGGTGAAAAAACTCAAAAAAATTACCTAAAAATCTAAAAACAGTTAGGGATGTCAAATGCCTATATTATTGTGATTATCCCACAAAGATGAATATAGTGGTTGTTAATTATTCAAGGATGAAAAACCCTAATTCCATAGTTTTATTTATTACCTCATACTATTTGGTGAAGAATAAACCCATAAATCCTCCTAGATCAATTTATTATTATTTTGAGTTGCACATAAAATCAAACAAGCAAAATAACAAATATTCATATCAAATAGAAAAATATCTAAGAAAGTGGAAAAAATTGAAAGAAAAATATTTGATTTAGGTTATAAATAGTAATTTTGTCTTCCTTCCAAAAACTTAAATGTGCCATAAAAACATTTACCAAATCAAATCTCTAATACTACATATAATGAAATTATTTATCCATATGCAAATTCATAATAAAATATTTTAATTCAATATTTGACATGAATAAATTAACAAAAATCACTAAAAAATAAAAGCAAAATAAATAGATCCACAAAATATAAATGAAATGAAGAGAAAAATATTAAAATATAGGACTAAGTGAATTTGATAGGGGAACCTCCAAAATCCTTATAGTAAGAGAAAAAATATAATATAATGATCCAATACTCAACACTACCTCCCATATATAACATAATTAGGCTATGGGGGCTCTATAAATTGATTGTGGTACTCTTTTTTTAGATAGATACAAAGTTTTTGACTAGAACAACTAATTAGTTACATCAACGACCATAACCGATCAATACCAACACTACTGCCATAACTAATGAATACCAATATTCCCACCACAACTAGCATTTTACATTCCTTACCACAATATTCTCGCCATAACTGGTGTTTTACATTCCTAACAAAATCAGCATTTTTACCACCAATATGACCATAACCAGCCTATACCAGTGAAACAACCATAACCGACCTTCCAATACCTCTGAGATTTGAACTTGGGTGGTGCATATAACAACCAAGTTGTTTTACCAATGCACCCCCATCTCATTAGTTGATTGTGGTACTCTTACTAATATGCAATATATAGATTATCAAATGACCAAGTCAAATTTATACATGCCATAGGTCAACCACATATATCTTGATACATAATAGGCTATTAGTGTAATACTTTGCACATGACATCTGTCCACTTAATTCTCTTTCTTCACACCCTATACTATCTCTTATTATCATGTGGATGATATTAAATTCTATTTTTACAAAACAATACAATCTCCCATTTTACAATGCAAGCGTTCACACATATTGTTTTAACTTAGTAATTAATAATAGAGTTAATTTTACATAGAAAAATTACCCCTAACTTATTGCAAGTATCCCCATGTGTGCATATTAAATTAATATATATATTTAGGGAGTATACAATTAATGCACATCATATGCATTACAAAATAATATTCAACATAAATGTTTAAAGTGAATATGCAAGGAACATTCATGGAAATAAATAACATATAACATGTCTTTATTAAGGATAAATTTCTAATTAAATGTATGCATGACATTTTGAAAAAAACATATATCTACCCTTAAAATTTGTTTTGGTTGGTAAAGCATTAAGCATGACTAGAGGTGAAAGTATTTGAGCATTTTTACAATGTCTTCTCATCAGGCATAATAATATTTATGGGTGAGTTAACATCCCTTAAAAATTGGATCAAAACTAAATTAGATAACCCATGAATTTTGGCAAATTCTTCAACCCCTCCTTGAAGTTTAAGTCATGTCCTTCTAATTTAGGAGTGTTTTCCATTTTATTTCTATTCTAAAAACATTATTAGGGACTTAATAGATTATTTCCATTCCCCTTACTTTTGATATGCATTGGTGGAGTTAAAAGTGTGAGATAACCCCATATTTATCACTTATTTCATATCATTTTGGGCTTCTTTACCTCTAGTCTCAACACATTGAAGTTGTGTATCCAACTTCCTAGTTGCTTTGGCGGTATCCATCATAGTGCTCATAGGTTTCTTGTATTTAGTAGCAAGATTCAATCCCAACAATTTAATATCTCAATCATTTAGTATCTCTACATTAAAATTAAGATCAACCATAATATAAGTGTTCTATCTACCAAAACTTTAGAGTTGGGCTGACTTATTTAAAATATCATAAATCTATGCAAATATCTTCATTTATATTGGAAAACATACACATGGACTCAGATATGGCATGTATTTATTCAACCTTGGTCCTCAATAACCCTATCACGGTGTCTATTTAGTGATTATCCAAGTCTATCATTTACATGTATAGGTAAATAATGGTTCCTTTGTCTTTGGTTAACTTATATTAAAATCCAACCATATAAATGTAAACTTGTGCAAGAGGAGGAGATGCAACATACCTTGATAGGATTTTTATTTCACCCTTAAACTTCTTTTGTATATCCCAATTTTTTTATTCTAGTGTTTTGCACAACTTGGAGTCTAGTGCCTCTTTTATAAGAATGTTTTCCCTTTGGATTTTTTAATATTCTTCTTCCAACTCTTTGTTCTTATTTGAATAATGTTTTATATTGGCCATATTATAGGAATTAATTTCAAAGGTTTTATTAGATTAATGACTGGGAGTAAATTTTATGAGTTGTAGTGACCCATTAAATTCCTCAAGATTCATTTGAAAAATGGGCGTATTGTGCACTGAAGCAATAGTCTATTTACCCAATACTCTAGAGTCAAGATTGAAAGTAGTTCCATGAATAGTTTTATAAATCTTAAAATAAATAACACCAATACCAAAGATGTTTTATGGATCATTTTTTTTAATATGTGGTGCATTAAAAGAAGTAATTTTGGATCCAATCCTAGTAACACCATCATTTCTCTTTTTTTAATCATCTCTTAAGCTTATTTAGGAGTGACAACATGATGAGATATTTTTTCCTTTTAGAGGAAAGTGTGAAATTAGATTCAACATTGTTATTATGTTTAGACTCTGTAACTAAATGGTCATCCAATCTTTTTCTTTTTTTCTCTTCCTATTTATTATTTCCAAGCCATGTTTATGTAATTTCCTAAATTTTCATGAAGTTGTGATTGGAATAAAATTATTTGTGCTCTTAGATCATATGATAATTCAAAGATTCAAATTATTTAAATCAATTCAAGGTATGTTATTAGAGTAAGATCAAATCTTGGTTTAACCCAAGGAGTAAACTCAATATCTTGAACATCCTTGCACAATTTTTCCTCTACAATATTTTCATCTATGAACTCAAGCTGCTCTACTTGTTGTATATTTTAATGGGAAAGAGGCACCGATTAAGTGGATGATGGGGCATCCATTTTATCATAAATAGGTGGGGATAATTTAGATGAATCCTTGACACCCCCATGTATAACATGAAAATTTAATTTTAATTTTAAAGGATTCATTTTCTTCTCAATTTATCTTAGGATGGTCTAAATTACATTAATGTTATTGAACATGTGGGAGAAATATTATGTACAATTAGGCTCTATTTTTATTCTTGTTTTTTGTTTGGTTTTAAAATACCTCCACTCCCACTTAACTTATAAAACACAATTCTCTTTAAACAATTTATGGACATACTTGCTAGGCCTAAAAATATCATTCTTTCTACTATAAAAATCCCATGTAGATCAAAATTCTATGCTTAATAGTTAATAAACCATGTGTGTTTAAAAACAACTAGGAAACTTTAATGTTAGCCTATTCTCAAAAGTGAAACCCCCAATGTTAGCATATTCTCAAAAGTGAAACCCCCAACCAAAAAATTAACTTTGATTAATGATAATTTTAATACTAAAAAAAAATCATCATCAATAAAATTAAGTTCTCTCATTAATTCTAACACCAAAATTTTATTAGACACATATTCATGAAGAATGTATTAAGGTAAATTTTCACCATACATTCTAATATATGTATGATTAGATCGTATATAAAAATCAACCCAATTGTGCCCTATATTTCCTTTACTAATATAAGAAAATAGTCTCAACAAACCAGTATTATATTTAGTGATTCTCCTCTTGAGTCTTCCAAATAACAAATTATGTATTGGTGTGACATAGTGATCTTGAAAATGTAGTATTTAATAAATCTATGATTTTTTTTAAGTATATGAGATCATAATTAAATAGGCTTTGCAAATGTATTACCAATATTGTGGTTTGTAACATGAGTTTTCAAATTAATCTTGTTGAAATTTATAAACAAAATGTGGAGGTACATGAAACAAAAGTGGGAGTAATACATAGATTAATCATTTGACCCAATTTAGATTTTATCTAAAGCGTTTTTAATTTTAATAGAAAATATGGTGGTACAATCAAATAACATGACCTCATTATGACTTAATACCTTTTTTTAAGATTTGGAATTAATTTCCACATACTCATTTATCATATTGATACCCCAACACATGACATATAATGGAATTAAATTATGTAAAATAAGGACTTAATATACCAACATCAAATGGTTCAATAACACCAATTTTTTGGATTTTTTTTGAGTTATGAGTTTCAAGTGACCATGTCATCTCATTACATATTTTTAGAACACATTAAAATCTCATAATGATCCTTTAATTTATATATATTTTTTATTGTGTATGGAAAATACATTAGAAAAAGTTTTAGGTTTGT
This sequence comes from Torreya grandis, assembly GCA_037957365.1. Lineage (NCBI taxonomy): Eukaryota > Viridiplantae > Streptophyta > Pinopsida > Cupressales > Taxaceae > Torreya > Torreya grandis. The sequence goes on along the minus strand of JARHVA010000228.1, from coordinate 2,791,098 downwards.
GGTCAAGCATGTTTTGACCCTTGGTGTTACTAAAAATACTTTGTGTTACTATGCATTGAAGAAATATATATGAATTAATTTATTTATAAGGGACAATTTGGTATGATTAACCTTTCCAAATGTTTCACACTGGGTCACATTTTTTGCTTTGAACCCAACTCTATCCAAATAGACCATAACTTATATGTGACAATGTGGGGTTATGGATTCCCCATAATTGGTAAAAAAAATATTGCATATAATTTTATCGTATGTCATGGAATTCACATTGTTTATTATAAATTCACAATAGCAAGATAATTACCATTGTATCTCCTAAGCTTAGAGGAAGTCAAAGGGGTAACCTTAGGAGTGGTGAACTAGCTATCTTTCTACGAGTGACCTCATTTTTGTATGGATTCTAAGCCTTGGGAATTTTATAAAAATTATTATATCCATTATATAATATTTACATGGAATATATAAGAGATAATATCATTTTAATTATCATTAATCACTCCTCTTGTTAGACATGCTTTAAAATTGATAATTTACAAAATATCCCTTCACTTTGGATTATTGAAACTCTTAAATCCTTGAATATTTATAAATAATTTCTAATATATAATATATAAAAGTTTTGTTAGCATGTAGAAAAGCTTTGATAGCCCAAAATACTCTCCTATTATCATTTTACTCCATAAAATAAGATAACTTTACACAAGAGTGAAAAAGGATAAAAAATATATTAAAAAAACATAGAATATACAAGGATATGAGGGGTATATATATAAAATAATAGTGATTTCACCCATTTAATTATTATAAATAGAGCAGGTACATTTTATTGGACCAATTAGAGGTGGCACACTAATACACAATATTCAATGCTGATCCTTATCCTATTCTAAGCATAGGAAAATGTATCAAAACACACTTAGTATAAAATATAACCTAAGTTAACTTAATGATTTTTGAAAATTAAATATTTAGTCAAATTACCCCATTAAGTGTAACTTATGGATGCCTATACATAAAAATAAATCTTAAAATCCTTTGAAATGGGCATTGAAAACGTGTGAGATTCTCATGTACAATACAAAATCTTAATAGGAAAAAGTGAGTGATACCACATGGGTCTCTCAAAATTATAGTAAAAAAACATAAGTGAATAGATGTGTTGAGATGTAGTATAACATAAAATTACTGCAAAAATATGCTATAAGAGGATGGGGTAATCCATCAGCGAATAAAGTGCACTCGATGGATAGAAACCATAACTAAAGAAGAATTGGTGGGTTGATCCAACACTAAATAAAGATAAACCATAAGTATGGTTTGATACATCATTGAAGAATTAAATACAACACACAAGTAGTATAATAATATGATTAAAGAGGATAGGTTGTTCCATAGTTGAAGAAAACATAATGGATGGGCTAAAACCATCACTGTATAAGTGTTAGGTCAGGTGATCCAACATGTAAGCAAGATGCACTAAACATTTCCATTGATGTGATGGTGAAAATTATGGATTAGATAAAAAGTGAAAAAATGTGAAAAGTAGGATGAGAGGGCACAAATAGGTCCAAAGTGACACGTAAATTGCTCAAACTCCATTAAAATGATCCGATGATAATCTAGTGGGGATGCATAGTTAGTGTCAATAAAATTTTGTCATGAGGTTATTCAAAAAATATAAACTCCACAAGACTAAAAGTGTGTTTATCCATACTCAAACATGGTTGTTTATAATGAGAGTTAATACTTAGTGAAAAAATTAAAAGATAAATGCATGAGTGGTTCGAATCCACTACATGAACATTAAATAACCAATGGATGTTATTAATTCTTGAAATATAGATAATATTTCAATAAAAAAATCCATCACAAAGGAATTGATATAAGATATGTGCCACTATAATAATAACCAAGAGAGATACACACAATACCTGAAGAAAGTAATATAACCATGTAAACCAACCATAATATTAAATGGGTGGAGTTGATGATGACATATGTATAAGTGGTCTAAATACATTTATTTAACACAAAATAACTAATATATTTTAGGTATATTATAAAAAACTCACCACAAGGATGCAAAAATATTTTCAAGGTGTTAAAAAACACAAAGGAAACTATCTCACAAAAGACAAATGAAAGTAAAAAAACATGCTAGGGATGATAAAACTTGATCCACACAAAGAGACTATAAATTTTATGAAAATTCCAACATGAATATGAAAATTTACTCAAAAAATAAGCATTGATAGGTTGTATGAATGACACATCTAAATAGTGAAGAAACCACACCAATAGAGTGATCCATGTAAAGATCACTAACAATGCCACCAAAACCTATGTAAAATCCATCCCAAATGGACACAAATGGTTTGATAAGATTCATGCATGTGATTAAATTCCATGCACATAAATGGTGTATGTGTCTTAATATTTATATTGTAGATATATATTTTAAAATTACTTAGATCTAAATGTAACAAACAAATTGAATTTGATTATTTTCACTTACTATTTATAGAAATAACCAAAAGAATAGATTATTAATATTGTTTCTAATTTATTCTAGTATCTAATAGCTTATAATCATCATATATGCCATCAAACATATATATGGTCATTTTAATTAAGATAACGATTATCATAATCTACCTGTATGAATATGGTAATGCCCAGATTCTTGTGGCTACTATATATGTCTACTTCTTTCCATAAACATCATTTATATATATATTTTTAGTATGTTATTCAATATATAAATGTGTCTACCTATAAACATGCATCTTTTTCAATAATAGAGGTTTGGTCCTATATGTAGATTCAAATTTTTATTCCTTCACCTTGAAACCATAGCTCCACTTTTGACACTTGGCTTGGCATTAAAAACGGGGTTATAAATATGGGTTGTAAAACCCAAATCACACCTCATTTTATTTTTGAGCATTGAATATGTTAAAATACTATGAATGGGGATCAAACAATACATAGTTTTCCCACCTATGTGGATGTGTGATCAATAATGATCCACTAATATGTCTGAAGTATATTTGTCTTTTGACACTTGAAAATATGTAGCTTTGACATTAATTTAGGTGTTTAGACTTGAATTAATTATTTTTCCTTTGAATTTTTTTACATTTGTGTAATTTATGGTAATTACTCAAGGATGTGAAAATGTATTCCTTAATGTAAAATTAATTTTACAAATGATTCTCAAGTGAGTGTTAGATAGTATAGCCTTAGGCTTGATATGTTTATATATTTGAATCTTTGGGTAATTTCCCTTTGTAACTAAAATATTAATTTTTTTTCCAACACATAGTAAGGATTTTAATTTGAAAAATAGTTTTTCATATAATTTGGGATACCTCCATCAAAATCAAACACTATCAGTAACCAATATTATCTGACCATTGCCAAAATTATCCAAGATGGAGATGAAAATGATTTGGATAATGGTAAAATTATGTGGTAATATCCACACATATAATAATGTAATAATATATAATATAATTTATATCAACAAAAAAAAAAGCTATTGGTGGGCCAATATTCCCAAATATGCAGTATATTCATAAATAGAACAATACTCTTATGATAGGGAAACACCATACAATACTCCTTAAGTAAGGAGTAAATCCATTATTCCACTTCAATGGAGAAACTTCCAATTTTATTATAACAAATATAAGGCTCAACACTTAATATATTTTATAATGATATTCATATCCTTTATATAGACCTCTATTACTATTAATGGATGAGTAAACACCTAATCCCAATGTAGGCTGACTTATTAGCCATAATATTAATTCTAAAAGTTACTCATTTCACCAAATATATTTGACCCATATAAATAAATAAGGGATATGTGTGACACATAATGGAATATTCATCAACCCATATACATTATCATATCATATCCCTAGGTACATAACATGCCATCCCTCTTTGATGTGTTTTTTCCAAAATATGAGAAGAAACCATGTAATGAGTGTTTTTAAAATCAATTCACTCTTGTCTCCATGTTCGACCATTAAACCAACCATATGTTATTTTTTCATGTGATAGATCATAAACCTTAAATAAAAATTTTATTATTTTTCTCTAATTCCATCAATGATCATAGATTTACTTCCTTCGTGTCCATGCATAATGATTCATCTTCTTATTCCCTATTCAATATTCCAATGTGATATTATGATTCCATGCATGACCATAGTAGTTTTTCATTATATTAAATAAATGTCCATTGTGATTTATCCATTTATTACCTATACCAAAATCCACTATGCTACTATGATTCCTTGTATAGCCATACTTTTTTCTTTGGTGATTCCATGTGTATCATTAGTGATTGTTCCTCTAATTCCCTATATAACCAAAGTGATTATTTATATGAAAATCCCTAACATGACTTAATTATTTTTTCCTTTAATGATGATGGGGGTGTCTATATGATTCTAATTTAGTATCCTTTTCTAATACTTTGACCTTGTCAATCTTTTCTTATACCTCTTTTACCTTTTCATTTAATCTTTCTTTCATCTCTTGAGTAGATGAAGATTTCTTCTCTACTTATACTATTTCTTCATATTTTTATTCATCCAAATATTATTTATTATTTTATTCACCATATCCAAATTCATTTATATGCTCTACCTTGACTTTTATTTGTTCTTCACAAAGTGTGATAGATTACAAAGTGATCTTATTTTCCTTGTACCAAAACTTCATTATTTGCTTTATACATAGATATTGATTGTATTTAAAGTCTCTAACCAAGGATATACAAGAAAAATAACCAAACCATCCATATATAAAATATAAATATTTTAATAAAAAATAAATTTGTCCATTGTGATCTTCAAATATTCAGAAACATGAATCTTCTTACCATCTAATTGAGCCTCCTTGATATTTTTCACTTGAACCTATAGATGTTGGGCCATATCCATGTTGAATAAGTTATAATTGATGATGGGATTTATGGAGAAAATGACCTTAATATTTTTAATGTATCCATGAGATTTAAACATTGAAGCTATTTTATTTTGAGCTAAACTATTTGAACACTTATCCTCTATCTCTCCTTATTCCTCATCATGATCTTATATATCATTTGTAACCTCCTCAGCATCATTATGTTCCTCTTATTTTTTTATTCATCACCTACATCCTCTTCCTCATTATCATCATCATAATAATTTTATTCCTCTTACTTTTATTCTTCATTATCTTTTTATTTTATGTCCCATCGATCTAATAAAGCTTGTTCCATTTCTTTCCATGAAAATTTCCTTCATTATTTGTCTAGCTAAGCCAACTAACATAATGTTGGACCCATGAAATAAAGTGACAAATTTATATGCCATAAACTTCTATGAAAATAACTCTCCAAAAATAGCCACCATTATATAACATCAATATCATCCTCTCCTAATAAATTTTGTAACTCCATGATCCACAAAAACTAGGGTTTCAAAATCACTAATATTAAATAAATTTCAATTTTCTACCCCAAATATGTGAATAAAAACCTATATACATGTAAATATGAATATATCATTTTATTAAAATTTGACCAAATAGTATTAGACTAAGGCTATTCTCAAAAATTAAACTTGAAAGAAAATACAAGCACTATATTTTTTCAATCTTTCCAAAAACATAAAGAAACTATAAAAATTCCTAAAATTTCAGCTGACAAAGTGAATTTTTAAAAAATAATAAAATATAAATAATTCTCTCCAAAATGATAAAAAAAATATTATTTTATTATGGAGTCTTGAAATTATTCTCCATCTCTTTTAAAAAAATTGTATAAAAATTTGTAATGTTTTTAAAGATATAAGCGATTCTCCAAAATTAGGGTTTCATCCAGACATTTACTAAAATTGAAACTCCAATACCACTTGTTAAGATCCACACATATAAAAATATAACTATGTAGAATATTATTTAGATCAACACAACACAAGAGATATTGTGGGCCAAGATGCCAAAATATGCAATATATTCAAAATGTAAAATCATACCCTTATAAGAGGGCAACACCATATAATAACCCTTAAGGAAGGAATAACTCTTTTATTCCACTTCGATGGGGACACATAAAATATTTTTATAAATAATAAAAGATACAACACTAACTTGATATCTTTTAAAATTATATTCATCTTATTTATATATACCTTTATTACTAATAGTGGATGGATAAACATTTAATCCCAATGTAGGCTGACTCATTGCCCAAAGCAATAATTCCACAAGTTATTCATTTGACCCATATAACTAATTGGATGTGTGCCACATGTTGGATTTTTTATCAACCCATATAGTGTTATATCATATTCCTAGGTACATAATAATATGCGTAGGATAATAAATAATTTAGGTATAAAATATGAAGATCTTGTATGTGAATTATGGAAACTTATGAAGGCCAAGCCCATAGATAGATGAATGGCTAGGATAGAATGTGATAAAGAGTCAATTATGTATTCATAAGTCATGCATTTAATTATTGGTCAAAATTAACATTATCAAGTGTATAATACCAAATTTATGTGTTTATAAATTCCCCCATTTTATTCTAATAGTGAAAATGATAGATTAAAAGAATTAAGATATTTGGTTACCCGAGTATAAAAATAGTTGGTGTATTTAAGTATGAATTTAGAATCCAATTTTATCCATGTAAATCCTACAATGAAACATTAAAAAAATAATATCCACTCATGATAGAAAATCTAAACATATCTAAATCATTGAAATATTTCAAATTTGAAAAAGAAAGGAATGAATACACTAGTGAGTATCATGAACCAAGATTACCTCATGAAGTCATTGGAGAATGTGGTTGATCCAAAACTCATAAGCTTTAGTTGAAAGATAATTCAAGAAATAAAAACAACATAATAACAATAATGCTATCTCTGAGAAGAGATGTTTTATTGATCAAATTTACAGATCCAAACATATGCCTATCTATGAGAAGATATGTCTAATTTATTTTTTGGGTTACATATTCATTTATACACATTTTGAAGGTAAGAGGAGGATGTGGAAGGTCACCAATCTTGAGGGAGATTAAGTGGTTGGACTTCCACAATTTACAACAATACAAAATTTGAGGAATTACTATTTTTAGAAACTACTAAAATTGAAATTTGGGGCACTTACATTGGGTTTTATAGGGTAAAAACCCACTAATTTCAGCTCAATTCCATCTCACAACATTCCCCTTATTCTTATCTTTCCAACGGTTTAAATAGGGAGTCAAACGGAGCTATGGTGCAAAAGTTATGGCTCCCAAAAGTTCTACCACCAATTGGGGTAGAATCGTCACCTGAATTATCCCATAAAATGTTGTTCGGATCAGTGGTGATTATGCCTTAAGGAGATGTCCCTATTTTAAATCATGGACTTGGAAGAACATGCACCAACTTTCATTGAAGTATATTAAGTGCTTAATAATTAAGCAACCCAAAAACCTTAAAATCACTTCTCAAAATGTGATCATAATTATTTTGGTGGAACCTATACCAAGTTCTTAAGGGTGGAGCCCCATACTAGGCTCATATGTAAATCTAAAAACTCATAATCAACCATAATAGACAAATTTTAGATTCAAAGTGTTACCTTTAATACCGTAATAGAAAATATAAAAAGTATATGCATAAATAATGTTCATGCCCCATATTTTATCAAATTTGGGGAACTAGAGAATACTAGATCCTAATTATAAAATTTTGTGAAAAATTATAATGATACATATATAAAATAAATGACACAAACTAATTTAGAACTTACTAAATTTGGAAATATACTAAATATGTTAAAAACTAAAGAGAACACAAATTTAGCTAGAAAATTGAGATGTAGACTCTATTTGAGGTTGAAACTAACTGGGAGACTATGTTGACTAATTTAAAATATATAAAAATGATTTTAGGATTTTTGGATAGGATCACCATAAATTTATAAGAGATTAGTACATTTTTTTTCCTTAGGGAGTGTCAGTTTATGGAAGGTAGTAGAGCTCTGAGATTTTTGTGACATGTTCACCTTCACCTATATTTTGTGGATTATGCAAGAGATTATGATCCAATGTGAAAGCCATTGTATATATTTTCCTTAAATTTAAACCCTAGCAATACTTTTAAAAGGGATCAAACTCCATGTAGTTCTCCAACGCTACAATGGTGTATATGAAGGACTAGTGAAAAATAATAGATGTTGGTGTAAACCTGGTGTGATTAAGTGATTCAACCATGACTTGTGACCTTAAAATTATATTTAAAATTTAAATTAGGGATACTAGGGATATATGTAATTATAATTGAGAGAAATATGGATTTTTCTCTCAATTTGCAATTATAATTAAGGTTATTTTTAGTGCAGAAGCCTCTTATGTGTAAAATGATTTGAAATGTTGATTTATAGTGATATTTTTGGAATTGCTTTATATGGGGATTATTAAAATTATGGAATGACCCATTACATAAATTTTAAATTGTTAAATTATTCATTATTTTATGGGAGGACAAGATCAATGAAACTAGACAAGATAGCAATGTATTATTGTCCAATTAGGGCATTATTTTTTAAGGAGCACAAATAGCTGATATGGGTGCTAGAAATAGTCTATGGGTGAGATTTAATTATTTTTAATGATTAATAGGTATATTATGGGGTCATTTTTTTAATTATAAAAATGGTTCATCTACATAGAATGTGAAGGAAAGTGGTCAAAAGGCCTTGAAATAAGGCATGAACTAAGGGTGTAAAGATGGTGGTTACAAGTGCATTGTTTTAGATTAATTTTTAATTTATTTGTCTAAATTTCCCCCCATTTTATTATAGTAATGAAATTAAGTTAAAATAAAATAATAACATGAAAAGTGTGTACCTAAAATTAACTATGAAGTGAGATTTTGAATGAAGGCCACAAAGTTGAACTATGCTTCACATGAACTTGCAATGAAACATGTATAAAATAAGTCCTTACTTAAGATTATTATCAATAATTAAAATAAAATAAACTTATATATCTAATAATAATTAATTAATACACCTAAATGTTACATAAGCAATCATTATGTTTTCTTGGTGTAAAGAACTAGTGACTATAGAGGGTAGGACCCTTGTAGATTTCATTTAAGTTACAAAAGCTTGGATTGGAATACACACGACCCAATCCTAATTTATATAAGAGTGTGATTAATAAATCAAGGTTATATTTAATATATCATTACATACCTAAATTAGGGAAGTAGTTTGAAATCCATGTATGAATTTTAATAGATTGTTTTGGTGTAAAAACTAATGTAAAAAGGTGAAAAGCATTGAAATAACCATTATGGATTGAATAAGGATAATTTATTATGAAAATTTGGTGTAAAATGTTATTATAATCTAGGATTATTTTATAAAACATGGATAATGACAAGTATAGCTATTCCATCTATGAAATTGGTACAAAATTGAGTAAGGAAGAAGTTATATGTCACACACGTGCCCCTAATCAAATATTTATATGTATATGGATTTTTAGATTGAGTAATAATAATTAAAATTATAAGAAAAAATATGTGTGTTAACTTGGAACACATGAAATGCATGATGCCCCAAACTAAGAAAATTTGAGTATTTTTATACAAACTAAACATTTATACCTATTACTAACTATTCTATATTCCTTTTGACTATGATAAATTTTGAAAGTGGATGTTTTATGCCTACTTGTATAATTATGTACTATTTTAGATAGTGTCAGGGTCTACCCTTATCCATATGGAGTGATCTTATCCAAAATGAATCTCTAGGTGATTTTTGGGTATGTTTTATGATCCACTATATGAAATCTACAAAAAAAAAGGTGTATTGTATTGTAGGAGATTAGTCTCTAAGATAAGACACTATGCATGCCCCCTCTTTTGAGGTGAGTTGTTGACCATGTGTAATAACTTAACTCAAAATAAAATGTTATGCGAAAGATGTTATGAAAAATATGAAAATCTAAGTAATAATGATAATATGGAAGAACATGACATCATCATATATATATAAATTGTGAAAAATTTAATGTGAGATGCATGTAGAAAAAAACATACATGCTAATATTTCAAGATAAATGTTAGTAATTAGGCACACAAATAACTGATTAAAACTCAGAACTGAAAGCTGAATACAACTATTTAGGGAGAGACACATGATGTCAATCATGGAATCAAAAGGTTGAGAATATGTATGACATCCATCATGACATCAAAAATTGAGAAAAATAAGAAAATAAATGTTATGACCATGACACACACAAATAAAGAGTACACAAAAAGCATACAAAACATGTAATAGAAGGTCAAAGGGTCACATACAAGGGACATGTTAAAGTGTCACTCACATGCATATAAACATACAATGAAACTTAGATCCACACATTAGGACATATTCAAACGTCCTAAAACCAAAAAAAGAATGCACACAAGACATGAAGCAAGAAATCAAACATGAAAATCATGCATAAATACATGTAGTTGATTCCATAAGTAATTTTAAACACTAGTATATTTATTAATTTAATTAAATAGTAATATATCAGTGTGTTAAAAGTGATAAATATAGATATATGTTAAGCCATGGTAATAATTGATGTATGAATAATAAGGGATAACCAAACAAGGATAAAACCTATGTATAAGATGCCCTCGATGAGATTGTTGATGTATAGACAAGTTGTATGAGGCCTATGTCTAGTTTGGATCTGAGAACTGATATCTTATGCTCACTAAGATAAGATCATTGGAATAGGACAATAACACAATGTACTCCTATCTGAAAAGGGTGATCTTGTCAATTTGTAGCTTTTGAGTATGAGATAGTGAAATAACCTACAACTATGTTTGGAAATAACAACATGTGTGTTATACATTTACTCACAATAACTTGTGAAGCATATATGATATGAAACTTGATATAAATAAGTATTTAATAATTTATATAAGAATTAGTGGATATAAATGAACCAAACTTAAGCATGCATAGGTTCTAATTTTTGAATTTTTTAGAATATATACATATTTTTTGTATTTTTGAATTTATGAATTGAGAAAGAGAAAGAAGGATATGAACCGATGACTCCCTTAAGAGCCTTACCATAAATAGATCATGTATCAAAAAAATGAATGGTGGCCTCTTATAACTAATAAGTATCATGTAAATGTGTAAGTTATTTATCATTTCCATATTCATATTATACATAATTAGTATCATTGGGATCATACTAATTATAATCATCATAATCTAAATTGGGAAGTTGTGAATGCCACTCTTGTATTCATTTGTATCTAGATATGTAAAACCAACTACCCCATATTTTTATATTAACTTTTCTAATTTATCTTGTGTAATATGTATTATATCATTTTCATTTATTGATATCCACTAAGTTGTATTTACTTGTATACTAGTTAAATATATGTTTTATTTTTTATTTTGTTTCTCTAAGAGGTTCCATCTTCTCTTGAAAGTGTAATAATTTCAATTTCATGTCATATTGTGACATGGTTATGATATTTATCCACTCCCCCCCTCATTTATTTCATCCATGATCTTCCTAATTCAATGTTATATTGGGCCAAAATAAGACATGTGAAATATCATTGAACCTATTTTTGGAAAAACTATGAAAGGTAGTTCAATGGATCCAATAAATCATTTAGATATAATAGTATTACTCAAGTGTTCCTTATCATATCTGATAAATTATAAGAGTGTCATGCTACAAACATTCATTTTAATAGTGTTATTGATCACAACATTGGTACATTTAATTCCATCTATGAGAGGGGTAAGAATCAAAGGCTCGATAAATGAGGAATGATTTTAAGTTGAATCCTTTGAAATCACACTTGTAACATTGGATTTTGTAAGGATTTCTTGATTTGAAAACTATTATGTGAGAAACCCTCTTTTAAGAATGTTTTTTTGCTTATCTTGAATTTGATTTTACAAATTCTATTTTAGTAATTACACTTTTTCTTCTTATAACTTTTATAACCATTGCTTTTCAAACTATTCCTTTTGTAATTATTCTTTTTCATCTTGTACCTTTTTAAATCTTGCTTATTCTAATTTCATCTATTGAACATTTTCTTACTCTGATTTGTCCTTTGGTATCCATACTTGTTGTCTTTATCATTTTTGTACTAATTTTGATTTGTCCACTTGTTCTATTTTCACTTATTCCATTTTAGTTTTCTTGATTGATGTATGTATTATAAGATCACCACTATCAATAATACTTTATATTTTCTTCTTCAGAGCCAAACAATTATCTTCATGATTCCCATGCATTCTATGATATTCACAATGGTATTTTTATCTCCTTAGAGGATATATATGAGGTATTTAGATCAACTTGATTCAAATAGACTATATTATAATCTCACTTAAACTTTTATCATCCTTTTCCATAAAATTTTAATGACTTATTGTAAATTTATTTTTTTGTAGCTTACCATTTTGATATGAAATCTGGTTAGGCACAAATATTCTAGATTAATATACAAAGACATGATTAACACTAACACATTATATAGTATTTACATATGTGATATGTTTTTCCCATGATGTAATTATTGAACTAAAATGTTTATTTTACTTTTGCATCTCTTCTATTAACTTGATCATAGTGATGATTTGATCCTTAAGGGATTGACAAGTATAAAACCTAGGTTTTTGTTATTGAATATGAAAAGATACACTCTCAAGAGGAGATATGGGAGGTGGAGGGGTTTGAACAAGGATATGTTATTTACCTTATTTTAACACTATATGATGGGGTACCTTACTTATTGGAGTAGTGATTGTATGTACCTGGTTAGAGGAAAAGTAGGTATCACTCTCTTGAGGGTTAAGAGGAGGATGAAATTAATTTTTAGCCATTTAAAAATTTCCAAAGACTAAAATGAGAACAAGGGGAAAAAAAAAATCTAATGCTAAAAAATATTCTAACATGATATGAAATCAAAATTTAATTTGAAACCCTAACAAAAAAACCTTACAAAAATCTAAGGATTGTAATATTCAACCAATAGATGGGTTCACCAATATGTTTTATAAATTTTAGGGAACTAGAGAATTCTAGACCTAAGTATAAAATATGATGTGCAAAATTATAATACTAAAAATATACAATAAATTAAATAAACTAATTTGGAACTTACTAAATATGGAAAGTACTAAAGAGAACACAAACTAATTTTAGCTAGATAAGTAATATGAAAATTTTATTTGAGGCTAAAACTAATTGAGAGGATATGTTGAATGAGTGTGGATCTGAAATAAGACTTTGTATATTTTTGGATAGGATCATTTTAATTAGATAAGAGAGTAGTGTAATTTCAACCCTAGGCAGTGGTAGTGTCTACTAGGTAGTATAGCTCTAAGATTTCTATGGTAGTTCACCTTCACTTGTGTGTTATGTGGATTCTGTGATAGATTTTGATCCATTATAAAAACAAATATCTATATTATAATTTACTTTAAAAACTATAAATAATCCAAGGATGGATCAAACTCCATGTAGTTCTCCCATGCTACAATGGTGTGCATGAAAAATTGGTGTAAAATACTAGTTGTTGGTGCAATCCAGATGTGATTAAGTGTTTCAACCATGATTTATGACCTTAGAAGAATATTAATACTTTAGCTCAAGGATACTATGGTTGTATGTAATCAAAACAAGGATAAATAAGTATTTTTATCTCAATGTGTAATTAGAATTATGGTGTTTTTTAGTGTGGAAGCTTCTTGTGTGCAAAATGGTTTAAAATATGGCTTAATAGTGATATTTTTAGAATTCCTTTGGATGGGATTTATGAAATTATGGTAAGACCTATTATATGAATTTTAAATTGGGAAATTAGTCATTATTTGGTAGGAGGACAAGAGTGATGGAACTAGATAAGAGAGTAATGTTGTCCAATTAGGGCATTATTTTCTAAGGAGCACAAACAACTAATTTAGGTGCTAGGAATAGTATATGGGTGAGCCTAAATTATTTTTCATGAGGAATAGAGATATTCTAGGGTCATTTAGTTTGCTTAAAAGAATGAGTCATCCATGTGAAAATTGAAAGAAAGTGGTCAAAAGGCCCTAGAATAAGGCATGAGGTAAGTGTGTAAAAAGGGTGGTCATAAGTGAAATGTTTTAGCTTATATGTTAATTTACGTGTCTACACCCTATAATCTTACCCATATATACCAATGTGATGTATAATTCCATAAAACTATATGTCATCCTATTGAATCTGATAATTTGATCTAATATGATAATTTGAACCATGTAATTAGATAATTATTCTCAATTTTATTCATGAAATTTGTGTTATTATGTCATAAAATATATCACTTGCTCTAGTATAATGCCCCAAATATGTGCCAATCTATCAATTTTTCCTAATTTGTACCATAATATTTCCTAATTTGTGCCATCTAAATCATGTAATATTATCTAAAATCTAAATTATTTCTCTTTCAAGGTCTAAAGCCCTATGATAAGCCCATTAACATGCCCCAATTTTGAGGAAAGGGATTTAACCTTTAAACCACTCATCTCAGAAGAAAAGATTTATATCCATCATGTTATATAGAAATTATGTAAGCATACAAGGCATGCATGTTAACATGATTACATTATATCATCATAAAAATATTAGATCGCTCATGCACATATGAATAATGTATACTAAGGCATACAAGTGTCATGCCAAAATAGATATAAAAACTAAGAATGCAATTGTAGTCATTGCAATATTGATCATCACATTTATTAGTATTCAATAGTAAGCCACATAGAAGATGTAATATATGAATCATGGAATCACAAAAAATTAAAAAAATATGTGATATGAATCATGAAACCACAAGCTCAAAAATCAATCATAGATGTATCTAGACTCGACTCTCACCTAACATAAAAAAACATGGACATGAGAAAAAATGAATAGTCACACATTGTAAGAGTCATAAATAGTCACTTAGGGAGGAACATAATGTAACACATAATATAATACATATAAATAATCAAACAATGTAATACACAATCAAGGATCACACCATGTAACAATCATCAATGATCACACATAAAACACACAACATCAAAATGCATAGAAGAAGACAAGGTCATCATCACACATAATAAAGTATACTATCCATATAATGTAGCACTCTAGAGATTATATAGAATATTAAGTCATGTATAATCAATCTAAATACCTCTATATGATTAGTGCAATGGTCATATAAATATAGAACCTGGATGATGCACCAAGATTTTCCTAGTTTATGCATGCCCCTAATGTAATAAGGTAGCTTCTAGGCATAGTAATGTCTTGCATATGTATGTTGAGGTCGTATGTAACTTGATGTTCTAAATCTATTTTACCCAAATTTGAAGTAATATGAATTATTTAATCTAATTAAGATAAAAAAATCAAGTGAATTTATATTACTAAATATAACATTTTAGCATGAATTTGAGTGTAAAATCTTGAAATAAATTAAATGATTTGAAAAGTGGCATATGATAAATATAATAATTAAAATAAAGGGATGTGTGCATAGATTTTGTGACCAACTATCTAAATATGAATATGTTATTTCTATGGAAAATAGACTAATGTAGGATTGTGATTCACTAGTTTCTAGAATTATGTTTTTATGTATGTAGGGTCAATTTTATTAGATTTAGATTAGTATAGATTGTTGATATTGACATGTAGTTCTTGGTAGTGACATGTGATGTAAAAGGTGTATGTGACTATAAAATCACCTTCAACTTTGTCTAAAATATATGTATGTTTGATGTTGAACTTTGATGATACACACAACACCAGAAATCAACCTCCTTCACCTTGAAACTCTAGGCATGCTTTTGAGGGATAAGAACCTGTAAAAATAGAGAAAGTGTAATGGGTTGAGTTAACCCAAATAACCCTTGTTGATTATTTACCATTACTTACTTATAAAATACTCTAAGGAGGGAAATGAAGTCATATGTAGTTCTCCCACTCAGTGTGATCATGAAATTGTGTTCCTTCACTATATGAATGCAACTAGTGATTTAGCTTTGATACTTGAAAATAATTGCTTTGGCTTTGTATTGGTATAATTAAGACTTGGATTATGACTTCTCTTAGTGATTTATTTTAAAATTGGGAAGAATAGGATAGTTTTTCTCAATGTTCAATAGTATATATATGTGTACCAAAAAATTCTAAGTCCCCTATCAAGTGAAGCCTTTTTTTGGTATATATATGAGCCCAATTGGGTGTTTTATCATGCCACCAACATTATAAGTATATAGGATAAATCTAAGGAAATATTTCATTTAAAAAATTAGTTTTTGTTGGGAGAGGGTCACTATCATTAGGTGCATGTCAATATCGACTAGAAATACTAACCCAATATGATGGTAGCGACACATGCACATGAAGAGTAAATTGAGCATCTAAGCATTTGTTTATAAGGTAATATGTAGTATTTAAATATATAATGAGGTTAATATTTTGACATAGATAGTGAGGTTCATATAAGTGTCTGCTAAAAAATAGAGAGGGTCAAACTCATAAATAGAATTTAGGTGTGAGAGAATGGTAGGTTAGGACCATACTCATGTGTTAAAGTCATGCATGGTAAATGTATGTCAATATTTTCATTGTTAAATACTTAATATAAAATATTATTATATAAAAATTCCCCCAATTTATTTTAGTAATGGAATTTCTAGAGTAAAAGGAAAATGCTAACCTGAGTATGTAAAACACTCTTTGTCTTTGGTAGGAAGCTCCAATTATGTAAGTCACTCAAAATAAAACCTACAATAAAAATATGGTAGCCAATGTCCATAAATTGAAATTTGAACTTAAATTTTGAAAACTAAAGAGCAAGAAAGGAGTACACTTATGTGTTGGTGAAATATTTTTTACCCTTGTAATTAATTGGATATGATGTTTCCTTGTTGAAGAATTAGATAAAGGTGTTATCCATTAAATCACTTAGAGAGGTTCATTTTTTTAAACCATGGAAAATTTTAGGGTGATTTAACCCAAATTTCATGTAACTATGCAAGCCCTTGGGTTGGAGAAATGTATTCCCCAACCCTCGTAAATGTGTGGAGAAGCACATGATGTACTAACCCAAATAACTACTCTGATATGATACATAAGGGAACCACATGATGGGGTATCTATAATTAATTCCATGGATATTGAGTGCCACTTAACCTCAATGTACATTAATCGTAAAAACATGAATAAACCACTGTAGATGGATTTATATATTCAAGTTTTCTACACTACTCAATGTGGATTGAAAAATTATTTACAAATAAACAACTATAATAGTGATCACTACAAAATGTTTAAATGTGCATGAATCAATAACATGCCTATTGGGAACTATGCCAATTGTAAATTATTATAGTATTTATTTTCATGAACCAATTTCATGAATAATCAATCTAAAAGTGTGTATTTGTGCATGAACTATTACCATTCCCCTTAAATTTATACCAACTAATATAAAATTTTATGTATATATATTGAATATGAGAACCTATATCTCAAATATGTGTGTGTGTGTGTGTGTGTGTGTGTGTGTGTGTGTGTGTGTGTGTGTGTGTGTGTGTGTGTGTGTGTGTGTGTGTGTGTGTGTGTGTGTGTGTGTGAAAACTTATAATACACATTCCTAGAATCTATGTACATATGCCCATACATATGCAATCAAATGTGTATGAATTTGTATCAAAGTCTCTATAAAGTACTTGTATATGCATGGAATATGTCCCAATAATTTTTACCAATGTGTCAAATATTGGTAATGTGATTGAACCATTATAAATCTTTAAAATTTGTACTCTAATTCCAAAATATTATTTTATGTTCATGTATGCTTATATTTCTATGACAATCCCATTGTAATTCCCCCATTTTGATATGATGGATGTGTCATGTAAATTACTCATCTAAAAATAAATTTTAATTGTATCATGTCATGTATAAATATAACATTATTTATAATCATGTGAATATGTGGAGAGTATGTCATCATAGTAATGTATATGTCAATAAAGGCATGTATGTAACAGATGTAATATAGGGCATAACAGTGTAATGTGTAGATATATGTATCAATGAATCATGTAATATGAACCATCACTAAAAATATAACTAAATAAGACTATGTAGTAAATGTGCATGATATGGATCATGGTACCATTCAATGTCAAAAAGCTCAAAAAACACAAAAATATCAAGAGTTAGTGTCACATATAAGACCAAGGGCCACATAAAAGGTACATAAATGTGTCCCAATAAACAAGGCCAAGAGACAAATGCAAGGGACATAAAGATGTCATAAAAAAATAAGGCCAAGGGCCACACACAATAGACATAAATATATTGAAAACAAGCCCAAGGGGCCACAAATAATAGACAAACACAACTAGCCTATCATGAAATATAGTAAATAAATTAATGAATAATACAACAAATAAAGACACTACACCATCCATATGTCTCAATGTCATCTCCTAGTAAAATAATATATGGATGTAGTACTGTGTAAGATATGATTAACTAGCAAGACATGTGTAGGAAATATAGATAGGTCAACATGGTAAAAAGGTCATTGAAAAATATAACTTATGA
Source organism: Torreya grandis (assembly GCA_037957365.1). Taxonomy (NCBI): domain Eukaryota; kingdom Viridiplantae; phylum Streptophyta; class Pinopsida; order Cupressales; family Taxaceae; genus Torreya; species Torreya grandis. The sequence goes on along the minus strand of JARHVA010000228.1, from coordinate 2,772,377 downwards.
TAGTAAAACTTGTGGAATATGATGCCCCTAGTTTTGTCATGGCCTTTGAGTATAGGAAATTCCAACATCTATATGTCCATGTGTAACATATATGTCCTAGATCATACTCATATACCATTAAATGCATGTGTATATGAAAATGTATGCCATCTACCAAAAAATTGATAAATAACACATAAAAATTGTAATCTAGTCACCATGTCATACTTTTTTAGTTTTTGATTATTTTGTATTTTTGAATTATTTAAAAGTAGTGTTCATAAATCGGCGAGTAGGTCATCTTTGTGGGGATAAAATTCAATATATCTTTCCTTGTCCTTGATTTTATGTAATCACATTTCATCTTATTCTTCTACTTATAATTTTTTAGATAATGTACTTTTTTCTATATTATAAGATTTTACATTTTGATGGTAATCATTGTTGTTATGTTGAATCATAATTACTCTTCTTGTATGTGAGAAAGTGAGGTACTGATTATTTTGATCCATTGTAGCTTGAATTTTTTGTAACTATTGTTTTCATAATGTAAATGGTACTTGATAAGTGGAAGGCATGACCCATATTTGTGTATTGACCACTTTTGGCCCATAACTATTAATAAAATAATATATTTGAGGGGTCTTTGATAATGTGTGTTATGTTTTAATTCATTGATGTCATGTCCCATCTATCGTAACCTTTAACATTGCACATGGATTCCCATTTGTTTCCATCAATTTTAATGTGTTTATAATGGTAACCTTCCATGTATATTGTAATGGTGAAAGCCTCCTATCAAGGAATTTTTTTGCTTATTATATTTCCAAATGGTATCTTTGCAAAGCTTGATGCAAGTGGTTATTGTTGACTTTATTACTGTAATAATTCCTTTATTCTTATATTTATATATCTTATTTTGTAATGAATTTAAATTATGTGTGCCATGTCTTATGATTCTATGATAATCAAAATATGATTTTCCTTCTTTATGTGAGAAATGTCAAATGGTTTGATGTGTATTAACAGTAATGTGAGGAGATTATTATTAAGTAATATTTACAATATTTCTCTTACTTTATCTTGAAGACTTGTTACTTAAAATGGTGTTGGATCTTTGATATCTAACATCTCCACATTTTTTACTAAAATGTATGATTTCTTCTTTTTCCAAGTCATGTTTAACTTTGGTGTCTCTTGTGCATGATGTGAGATAATATTACTACTATTTTTCATATTTCAAATGTACACATGATCTATCATTGTTGCATTTCCTTTTCCCCTGAAAGAATATGCATGAATAGGAATTTATTGTTTATCCTATTTTGTTAAATATGAATTATCCCAATATTCTCCAAATCCAATAGGTGTGAATAGAGTATGGGATACATATTCATCTAAAGGATTAAAGTTTAACTTGCATGATAAAATATAATATCTTCTATGTTGGTATCATCATCACTATTATAATAGCATATGACCATACCATCTTGTTTTGTTGAAGTCACCACTAAAATAAGACTGGTAATAGGTTTTGGTTATTCTATATTAGCTTGTGGTTCATGTTGTATAGTTATTTTTATGTTATTATTGATTCCTTATCCTTTTTAGTACTTGATTCACCCACCTCATATGTTTGTATTTGAGCTACTATAATGGGTTATGATGGAGGATTGATATAATAGTCTTATAATTATGATAATGATTAGTTCTCATTAGTAGATTGGGTACTCTTATAATATTAGAAAGGGTCATCATCTATTATTTGTATATAATAATATAATTCATGCATGAATTTGATACATTTAGGTAATGTTGATAGTATTTATTCCATAGCATGTATCTAAGGTCATCCCAAAAGCAAATTTTAATTTAATTGATTATGCATAATTTGGAAGGCAATAGGTACCATCTTGGGTCCTAGTTTTATATCCAATGATATTGTGCCAAGTATTTTATGCAGAGTGTTATCAAATCCTTTTATGCTTTTATCTAAGTTTTGAATAGTAATTGGATTGACCCCAATTTTTTTAATATGGTAATGCTATATATATTCAACCTAGAACCATTGTTTACTAAAATACATTTGACCATTTTATTTTTCAATTTAAATTGAGTGAATAATATTAGATTTTATTGTCTTGTGTGTTGTATAGGTAAATATTATTTTTCAAAGGTGATGATTTTTTTGATATACTTGAATCTATTCATGATAGAGGCAAATGATGCAGGTTGTGTATCACCAAGGAGAGTTTTTGCTCATAATGCCTCATATAAGATATTTATGTAAACCATTTATCTCTTGAGTGACTCAAAGATATAAATATTAGCATGGGTATTCTTTAGTTTCTCCATGGTATCATATCCTTTGTATTGATTGGCTTACTTTTTGGGATGTAGAGTGGTTGATGATGAACATGTTGACTACCTTAATTATGTATGAAACAAACTAAGAGAAATCTATAAATTATCCTACTTATTAAATCCAAGCTCCCATAAGGTAATAAAATAACATCTATTTCAATACTTTGTATATCAAGAACATGATAAAATTAGATTTGCTAAACCTAACTAAGGGATCACTTATCACACAATACTAAATGAGAGGGTTCCATAGACTCTAGTTAAATAATAATATGAAATAACCCTATCTAGGTCTAAATAAATGAAATAAAACTAATCTAGTGTTATCAAATATCATAACACAAAGGGGGATGATTTAAAACAAACAAAATAAATAAGGGGTCTTGGAAGGCAAATGGGGGCCTAGATAACCTATGGTAGAAGATAGCAAGCCTATAAAACCCTATAGATACACTAAGTCTAAGTGTAGAGGTAATATAAGCAAGGATTTATATGTTTAAAAAAATTACTTTGTGTAATATCTATCTATAAAATGAAATAACAAAATTTAGAGATACTTTACCTTTGAGTGAACTCATTGAGTCTCAATGTCTCCCTTGGCCAATGGTGCTTTGAATCATATTTTTGTGGATTTTTAAGGATCACACTAGTTGAAATAATATTTAGAATAAAAAATTCTTAATTTTAATCCAAAACTTTCCACAATACAAGCTATCTTTCCTCTAAAGCAACCCCTAAGTAATGGCTCCTTCAAATGTAGATGTAACAAAATTAATAGATGTAATAATGCAAAAATGAATGCTACTTTATATTAGATTGAAATTAAGGTTATATTTATAAAAATTCATAGGTTATAACCCTTGTATAATTTTATTTTACAAGGTCATCCCACCATGACCTAATTTTGAAAAAGTTACCATTTGGCCTCTAACTAGGTTTTGACCTAGTAGTGTAACATAAATCGTACCTTTTACAACTAGGTCAGCCATGACTAACCTAGTAGGAAAAATGAGTATTTAGTTTTTTAGGGGATATTTTAGAGGTGTATTTTTTAGGGATTTGGATAAGTGGGATTTGTTTACTTAGGGATTTTGATAATCAAGAATTTTAGTGCGTTTACAAATGATATAATTAACTAATAATATTGTGAAGCACCAATGGTCTACCCATCCCTTTCCCAATATACCAATTAAGGAATTAACTTAGATAGATTGAAAATTGATAGATTAGTGCAAGAGAAAAACCATCAGTAATTCATAAAGTTTAAAAATATTGTGTGTATATATATGTGTAACATGGGATGGTGTTTTGAGAAATAACATAACAACATATAACTGAGTTAACAAAGTAAAAATTAACCTAAAGTAAATTTTTAAATAAGAACACTATCTAAGTACTTTTTCATCTTTGGCTTGAGCAAATATAGCTAAAAATGGATCATATAATGGATATCCATAATCATAATCAAGTGTGAAGATTAACAATACATGCATCAATAATTTTATTTTTCAAAGATAGTCAAGGAATATATTAATTAGTCATTGTTATGGTAGTGATAATATAATTTAATGGTTTTTTATGAGACCAAGATCATAATGAAGGAGGTAGTTGAGTAACTATCTGAGAAGTGAGATAGAAGGTTTTGATTTTCAAACTAAGATCCTCGTATTCGTCATCATTAAAATCTAAGATATTAGGTAGTATATTTCCCACAAGTTTAGGGAATATATTATAAACTCTATTATATTTAATGAGATAATTAAATCATTGATATTCATGAAAAGGAATGTTAGGTAAAGGTTCAAGATTAGGGATTTTGAAAACACCATGTTCCTAGAATTGTTCAAAATTTCAAGGGTTTATGTCTCCTTGAATATTATAAATAACACCATTATGAGAAACTTCAACACATTGGCATGATAATGAGGTTATATCTCTCATGTGGTGTGCCAAAGGTCAATTGAGTAAAATTTTATATGATAATGGGAAATTAAAGATCATGAACTTGATATAAACTATGACAAGAACTATGATATGAAGACAAACACAACCTAGAGGATGAATTTATCTTCTATAATATCTTACATTCAAAATACCTAAGTGTTATAATAAATTCAATAGAAGCTACATAAGTGCTATAAACTTCATCAATCAAAACATGTTTGACTTGGATATCACCAACTTGGAAACTAATGAATAACATAGGATCATTTGCATGGAGTGATATTTCATTAGGAATCATTGAAGTGATAGAAAATTTGAGTGAGAGAGAGGTATCTATAGTTTTTTAACGTGTACATACATTTCCCACATTATTGAAAGACACTATATTTAGATTTATATAGATGGATTCTTTCCCCATAGGTAGAGGTTGAGGGATGTTCATTTTTAATAAGACTTACATTAAATGGTTACAATGATGGGGGGAAGTTCTCATGAGTTATAGAAAAGGAATTTGAGATGGAAGATAAGAAAGTTATGTTATAGGATCCCATTCATCATATTTAGTTATAACTATATCAGATAGAGGTGTATAATGTTGAAACAAGTAGAAAGGTGAAAGAAAATACATTTAAATTGATGTTGATAGAGATTATTTGATTGAGATTTTAATGATGTAATTTTTCCAAGAATGTTATATTGGGTTGAATTAGGTAATTTTATTGGTGGAATAAGTGGGTCAATGATTGATTCTTTTGAATATGTGGATGTTTTAGGGGGTGAATAAAGAAAAAAGTATATTAATTTTTGGTTTTCAATGTGGGTAATTTAGAATTAAGGAAAGTTGATGATAAGTGAGGAATATAAGTTATATCAATGGAAAGAGAATGAGTATCCAAATGTGTAGTTTGATTGGATGAATGTGGGGTGGTGGATGAAGGAGTAAGTTGTGTTTTTAGGTTGGTTGGGATTGTTGTCATATGCTCAAGTTCTATGAAATGAGATAGATAAGTGTCTTTGATATTAGGGAAATTTTGAAAATTATTATATTTGGAATGTGGATAAGGATTGATGTTAGACAATAATCTCTTCATATTATCCACATTTGAAAAAAATTCATTGTTAATGAGAGATTTAAGATCATCAAAAGTCTTGAAAACATTGGAATTAGGAGGTTTAGTAGTATTTGATTGATGATTAGGTAGGGGATACTTGTAAATAACAAGATGAAAACTATCTTGATTAAGGGCATCATGCCAAAATTTGGTTTCATGAGTCTTATATGCTACTTCATAAGCTTTTTGACACTCACTAATTAAGTTTTAATGATCAAAACTAAGACCAAGGAGATATTCAAGACATAAGTTTCTAAGGTGGTAACAAGTTTCATGATAATGACCCCAATTTACATGATACCAAGGAAACTTGTGTGAATCATGATAATGTTTGGTATGATGATTAGGGTTAATGTCTCATGGTGAAGGCCTAGGAAGATGCTTTTGAATTTACAAAATGAAAATTGGTTCATGAGAATCTACATTATTCACATGGGAAGATGTAGAACTAAGTTGTTGGAAAGGATTATTCGAAAGTGGTTGTGAAAGAGAAGCATCATTGGAACCACTTGGGAGGATAAGATGAATAGGGTGTATAGAATCATAGGTATTTGTAACACCATCATTGGTAGAATTTTGGATTTTACATTTCATAAGCATTTGATTTAAAACAAGAGGGTGGGAAGGCTAAAATTATCTTATTATAAGTTGGCTTAGTCTAGGGCTTCTTCCAAAAAAATTTTAGAGATTATTAATGTGATATTGAAATTTAGGATTAAGGTAATTAGTGAAAAAGTGGAAGAGATTATCTTATGACTTGTTGTGTTCAAATTTATTGGATAAGGATTTCCATGTTTTAAGGAGAACTTGGGCTATTTCAAATTATAATTGTTTATAGTTGATAAAGCGAACTAATTAATTTTATGAAGATAATTAGTTTAGAACTCCTGTACCAATGCATTAACTAATTATTCTAAACTAGATATAGTGTGAGACTTGAGTTAACTATACCAATCCAAAGCATCACCTAAAAGGTTTTAGCTAAGAGATCAATGGTGGTAAAATTATTAAGCTTAATCTAGTATTTATACAAGTTTTCAAAATATTTCAAATACAATGCAAGATTAGTGGATCTATTACAAGTGATAGTAAGAACCATACCACCTATGTCAATATTTATAATTTGAGGAAATAAGGGTTCATTTTGTAAGTGTTTTATATCCTTGTTAAGAAGTGGGGGTTGAGTTATAATATTGCATTATGGATCTCTAAGGGAGGGATAAGGGGCATTAGTATTTTTCACTCCCAATTGAGTGGGTTGAGGATGATTTTTTAATTGTAAAAATGGGTTTTGAATTTGCATAATTTGATTTGCACTATTAATTTTAAAAGTATCCTTTTGATTTATGGATTGTAATATAATTTGATTAGTATTAATATTGGATTGACTAGTATAATCAACTTGATATGCACTAGTGGTAGCATGTACTTAATTATTAATATGGGAACTTTGAGAATGCCCACTAAAGGAATGACTTGTCATAGTAGTCAATATAGTAGGCAAGGAAAAAGAAGAATTAGTAGAGGAAGTTGAAGGCACATAAGAAGAGAAAATCATGAAATAAATTGTAGGGTGATGTACCCCAAGTATTATATAAAAAATATGCATAGGTGAAATAGGATACTCAATGTGAGGTCCCATCATTAGATTATAAATTACCATGGAATCCTTACCTTGATGTTGAGGGTTTTCATTGATGAAAATGATAATTTCGGTAATGTATTCAAGATCATTCTTATCTTTTATAATAGGCATTTTTGGAGGATAGTTATGAGGATCAATGGTCTTAAAAAGGAGGTGACCCACAATTTTTGGTTCTAGGGACCAAATGAACATTACTTACATCTGGATTTTCTACATAAGTATAAGGATGGTGAGAACTAGGATTTTTAAGAGGGTTGGTGAAATTAATCATATCATTATGGTTTTACTATTTATATTTATAAAAAAATGTAACCCATGATGAAATGTAAAGACATAACTAGGAGTAAAGAGGGTGATAAAAATGAGACTAATAAAAGAAACTATGTCAACCACCTACTGAACTAGGTTGGCCAGGGTTAACTTAGTTGAAAATACAAGAAACTAAAAATGCACTAGGCCAATTTAGTCACATAGGAAGGCATAAAAAATAATATAAAAATCTATAGGTTTGACCAGGATGAATTTGGTTATCTAGACAATCATATATAAACCTATTGGTTAACTTAGGTTGATCTAGTTTCCTAGATAAGAATATAGAAGCCTACTAGGTTGACTAGTGTTGACTTAATTAGATAGATAAAAACATCAATCTATAAGTAATATTCTAGGGGCCACATGAACATTGCTTACATCAAGATATTTTATAAAAGTATAAGGATGGTGAGAATGAGGATGTTTAAGAGGGTTAGTGAATTCATCATATCATTCTAGTTTTGTTATTCATATTTATAAAAAATGTACTACATGGTGGAAGGTAAAGGTAGAACTAGGAGTAAAGAGGCCGGTAAAAAGGAGACTGGTAAAATAAACTATGTTAGCCACTTACTAAACTAGGTCAACCAAGGTTGACTTAGTTTAAAATATAGGAAACTATAAATGCACTAGGTTGACTTAGTCACATAAGAAGGCATAAATAATAATATATAAATTTATAGGGTTGACTAGGGTTGATTTGGTTGCATAGATAGTAATATGAAAACCTACTAGTCAACCTAGGTCAACCTAGTTGCCTAAAAAAAATCTAAAAACCTATTGGGTTGACTAAGGCTGACTTAATTGGATAAATAAGTAAAAACATCAATCTATGAATCTATTGGGTCAACCTAGGTTGATCTAGTTATATAGACTAGGAAAATAAAATATAACTAGGTTAAGCCTAGTCAACTTAATCAGATCTAAAAAGTTTTGACCATAAACCAAATGATGTAGTCTAAAAATAGAGATAAATAAGTAAAATATAAAAGATTGAGTCAATCCTGATCAACTTATTCTATTCAAATACAATTAACTAGGTCAACACTTGTTGATCAAGTTGAATTACACAACATATAACTATATCAATGATAGTCAACACAGTCTGTGATATCGAAGAGAGAAGTAAGCAATAAATAGAAATAAAAGTGTATAACTAACTATTTAAATATTTATCTAAAAAAATATTGGGAAGATACTCTATAAGGATTTAATTGATTTTTAGGCTTCCAAAGTTACTTACTTATCTATTGGATAGTGACAACCCAATGTTTTAGAGTGTTGACTATAGAGGATTAGAGCTTATCCATAGCCCACAAAACTTGATTTTAGGGATAAGTTGGAAGTAAATTCTCAGTGCCAACTACTATTTAATGCACCATAAGATCAAACAAATGGTTGGATTTATAAGGTTCAATACAAAGGGAAATCTTAGATGTTTCCTAAATACAGTGAGGTACATGAAAAGTAAAGATTGTGTTTAGCTATATGTTATGGCTATGAGTATTGGGGCAAGCCCCTTATGCCATGATATTTTTAAATGATAGATAAGGACTATAAATAAATTATTATGTATCTCTTATTGATAATATCTAAGCAGTTTTAAAACTACTAATATACAGTTTCTAGGGAAATCAAGACAAAGTGAAAATAAAGGTGAAATTCAAGTGGTGAAAACCAATTTTTAAATTTTCAAAGTAAATAGATAGGAAACTAAATATTTTTAAATGCAAGGGTTAGTTTCATGTTAGGTTCCCCATAATGTATGCAAAAAATTAAGATAGATATACAAATTATCCTACTTATTAAATCTAAGACCAGAGAGGTAATCACCTAACATCTATTGTAATAATTTGTATATTGGGAGCATGACCAAATTAGATCTTCTAAACATACTAAGGGAGCACTTATCACAACACTAAAGGAGAGGGTTCCAAAGCCTGTAGTCAAATGATATTATGTAACAATCTTAGCTAGGTATAAATACATGAAATAAAACTAATCTAGTGTTATCAAAGCTTATAACACAAAGGGGGATGATTTAAAACAAACAAAATAAACAAGGGATCATGGTAATCAAATGGGGGCCTAGATAATCTAAGGTGGAATATGGAAAGCCTTAAAAACCCTATAACTACACTAAGTTTAAGTGTAGAGGAATATAAGCAAGGAGATATACATTCAAAATTTATTGCTTTTTGTAATATTTATCAAATGAAATAACAAAAGTTAGAGATACTTACCTTTGATCACACATATCAAGTCTTAACCTCCCCCATGCCCAATAGTGATTTGTAATAGATTATTCTAGACTAATAATGATCACACTAGTTGAAATCAATTCTACTAAAATATTTCTACATTGTATCAAATACTTCCCATAAGATAAGTTATTTTTCCTCCAAGGCAAACCCCAAGAAATGGCTCCTTCAAATGTAGATGTAGTAAACTTGCAAGCTATAATAATCCAAAAATGAATGATCTTCTATATTGGATTTAAGTGAAGGTTATATTTTTAAAAATGGATAGGTTATAACGCTTCTAAAATTTTAGCAAACAAGGTCATCTTGCCATGTCCTAATTTTTAAAAATTCATTGTTTGGCCTCTAACTAGGTAAATCTATGCTGACCTAGTTGATTAGCATACGACGTGACTTTCACAACTATGTTGACCATGGTTGACCTAGTAGGAAAAATGGGTATTTTCTCAGTTATGGGTTATTTGTGAGGATTATTAACTAAGGAGTTGGATAAACATGATTTGTTTTCTTAGGGAGTTGGATAAGTAGGATTTATAATGGGTTTAGGTATGCTAGAATTAGCCAATAATATTTTCAAGGATAAATGGTTTTCCCATTCATTTCCTAGTGCACCATTTAAGGCATGAACTCAAAGAGATTGAAAATCAACCTATTCCTATAAGAGGTAAAATGTTAGTAAATGTTAAAGTTCAAAAATATTATGTGTATACACATTCTACTAGGCATGATGGGGCACCCTACCTCGTCTAATTATACAACATCGATTGAAAAATACAAAATAAGTTTGGGGTGAATAATAGGGCTAGGATGGTAGATACTATAACCTTAAGGTGTAGGGGAGGAGGAAAAAAAGAAGTCATGTATTCCCTTTAGTGTTTGGTAGTAACAAAAAGCAATTCAGATTGGATGTTTTAATAATATGATTTGAGAAAGGCTTGGGATTGTTCATTATTAATTTTAGCATTATTTGTGGGCTTATATTTGATCCATTTGATGATATGATTGATCAAAATGTAACATATCCAAGTGGAATAATATAAAAAGATTACATTCATGACTTATATTAACATATAAATATAATATTCATTCATTATAGCCAAGGGAAATGTGTATTATTAGGGAATAATCATATATTAGGTTTGAAAATAACACCCTATGGTTACAATATGAAACCCTAAGTGAAACCTAGGGTTTGACACATTTTAAACAATGTGTGATTTCACCAATATGTTTAATCCTAATATATATTACATTGAATTACTTAATCTAATTAACATAGAAAATAATATGTGAATTTAGATTACTAGATATGAAATTTAAACATGAACTTGAATATAAGAGTTTGAAATAGATTAAAATGATTTGAAAAGTGTCATATACTAAATATAATAAGTACAAAAAAGGGACAAGTACTTAATTTTTTTACTATCTCAATATGAATATTTATGATAGTAGACAATAGATTTATGCAAACACATGATTTGTTAAGTTCTAGGAATATGTTTTTTTCTACACAAGGTTAGTTCCATCACATCTAGGTTATTTATAGATTACCGATATTGACCTATAGTGGTTGATAGTGACTTGTGCTAGAAGATGGATCTATGATTATACAGACACCTTTGGATATCTATGAAATCTCTATATATGTGATGTTAAACCTTGATGATTCATGTAACTCCATAAATCATACTCAACCTTGAAACCCTAGGTGTGCTTATGAGGGCTAGAAATATTCAAAATTTAGGAAAGTTTAATGGGTTGAGTTGAGCTCAATTACCCCCATTGATGATTGACTACCCCCTACATATTTGATATTCTAAGGAGGGAAATGAAACCACATGTAGTTTTCCCACTTAGTGTGATTCTACAATTTATTTTCTTCACTATATGAATGGAACTAATGATTTGGATTTGACACTTGACAATGCTTGCTTTGAATTTACTTTGGTATGCTTAAAACTTGGATTATGACTTCTCTTAGTGATTTATTTTTAATTTGGGAGGAATAGAGAAATTTTTATAAATGTGTACCAGATAAGTGCCAAGTCACCTATCAAGTGAGGCCTTGATTTATGTATATGAGCCTAATTGGGTAATTTATCACATTGCCAACATGCTAGGTAGATGGGTTGACCCTATAGAAAGATTTTATTTTAATTAGTAGGTTTTACTTGGAAAATGTCACTATTACTAGGCACAATTTAGTATCATTTAGTGATACTAACCCAGTCTGATGGTATCAACACATGCATATGACTAAATTGATCATGTGGTCATGTTTGTGTAGGATAGAATGTAGCTTTTGAATAGATATTGAATTACCTATAGGTGTTTGATATAAAACATAGAGGTTCAAACTCATAAGGTAGAATGTAGGTGGGAGAGAATGATAGGTTAGGACCACACTTGTGTACACAATTAATGCATGGTAAATGTATGTCAATCTTGTCATTATCAATTACTTAGTACAAAATTTTAGTATTTATAACATCCTACTCATGTAGACAAATAATATCATGTGTGTATCATATGGATATGTAATTTACCATGTATATATGATAAATTTAAAAAATGAATCAATGCAAACTAGCAATATATGTCATGCATAGTCATGGCTTTTTATTTATTGAATATTTTGATTTCTTTATATTTTTTGTTTTTAAATATTTTTTGTATTTTTTTAGTATGAATTATGTGAAACTCAAAGGCCTAAGATGGAATCCAATGGATGCATAAACTTTTTTGGATATTCTAGTGATGAAGTGTTGAACTATGGATATAGGAATTCATAACATGCCCATATGTTATCATATTTATCTTCATCTTATTTTATAAATCAATCAATTTATTCTTTCCTTTTACTATTTTTTGGATGTTACAAATATAGATTGCATTTTCTTCCATTGTGTAGGAGGTCTTATGAAATAATGTCATATTACTTGTCTTTGAGTCCTTTATCTTTTAGTGTTTATTATTTCTATCCTGTGGAATATTGATTGTGTTTCATTCATAAAAGAAGGCAATACATTTATTTATAATATCAACCATAGATTACATATATTTTAACCATTTTTGTCTAACTTTAGCCCATAATTGGTCACTAAGGATCATCACAAATATGAATGTATCAATAACCTTTGGCCCACAAGTGATCGGTAATGTAATATGTTTGATCGATCTATCACAATGTATACTAATATGTAATTCATATGTGTTATGATCCAACTATTATAAGAATGTAATGATACACTTATTGAGTACCCTTATTTTACAGCTTAATAATCAATATGTCATGTCATCGATTCTTGAATTATGTACATGATCTATTTTTTATGTTAATTCCTATTAGAAACCACTATTTGTGGTTTTTGTTATATATGAATTACTCTAATGATCCCTTCATCCTTAAACTTATGATTTTTTATATAATGTTGAATAATTGTCTATCTCATGCCTTTTTATTCTATAATAATTTTAAAGTGATTTCCCATCTTTATTTTATAATTTACCCACAATTATATGTCAAGTAGTTGGTAGAATAATCAAATTCTTATCAAGTAACATCCGTAGTATAATGCTCAGTTTATATTGTACACTAGTGTGATCACATTATTACAAAGGAGATTAATTTATTTTATCATGAAAATCAAACTAAAACAATATAAAACTAACATCCTAGGTGCATGTCCTTGAATTGGGAAAGGTTTAAGAAGTGACAAGTAAAAAAAAAAGACAAAATTAAACTATTATAACTTCTTCATTGATGTCTCCTTCTCACCAAAATTTAAGTTTGGATTGGCCTAAATATAGTGCTTGAGGTATTTGGGAAAGTTTCAAAGTCAATTGGATGACATCTTTTCTTGAACTATACATGATTGAATGATCAATTATAAGAAATCATTGAATCTCTCTTGAAGATTTGACAACATAAGTTTAGCACAAAAATGCTTGTCTAGAATGGAGAATAGCTCCTCAATTTATAGACTTGATGAGTGAATGCAGATTATCCATATTAGATTGAGATGGAGGGTATAGAATGAGTCCTCACCTTCATAAATGTGAGAGGTTGAGATTATAAGAGGTCCAAGTTATGAAGGTTTAGAGTGTGGAATAATCTAAATTGAGAGTGTAAGAGGGATGCAAGATATATCATAAACCTTGCTTGTACACCTTACATTTCTCATTAAATTATCTTGGAAAGTGGGAGTTTTAATGAAAATTTAATCGTAAACTTTATATGTGATGAGGATATTAGAAAATATTTGATTTTCAAATATTTATGACATGTTCATTCCATGTAACCTCATTTCTAGAAGAATTTTGATTAGCCTAATATATAAATTAGCTAATTAAATTGACTTTGTATTTTTTAGTCTCATTTTCAAGGTTTGATTTACTTGGTTTTATATTCATAGTGAGACATTTTAAATAAGGGGACCAATTTTAGGATGTTAATAATGGATTAGATGATTTGACATGGTGTATTACCCCAATCAAGGATGCATGAATGCATCATAAAATGTGCACATTAAATTGTGTGGATGATTTGGAATGTTTTATTGATTTCTAACTTGATTTGTGCACTATTATGAGAAATTATTCTAATTTGTAATTTCAACATGGAAATGATGAAATTGGAGTATCTAGATTTTCCCTTGTGTGCAAGGGTGTTACGCGACACAAATGAAGGTATTTTTAAATAATGAAAGAGTCATTAAAATTATTTGATAATTATTTAATAATTATGTGTTCATGTTGTTGACCATTTTTTGCCCAATAGGCCAAAAATCGGTTCCCTTCTATCCTTGCTATTCTAGGCCATTTCATTTTTAATTTTGCACAAGTCCAAGAAAATCTATGGACTCTGCAGGTCTAAAATCTACGGACTCTACAGGTCTAAAATCTACGGAATCTACAGGTCTAAATCTATAGACTCTATAGGTGGAAAATCTATAGACTCTACAGAGCTTGGATTTCTATGGACTTCACAAATTTTCTACCGACTCTACAGGTTAGTCTTTTGGCACATGAGGAATCAATTTCAGAAAGTGCTAGGTTTTTACAAGGCTTCTTCAGGCTCTTATCTGAAGAATTTTACAAGGAAGGTTGGTAGTGTTGAACCATTGAATTAGTTCAATGCCTTGGTTCAATCGGCCTTGGTTCAATCAGTAGGTTCATCACCTGGTTCAAATAAAAATTTCAATGCAACGTTCATCGATAGGTTCATCACTTGGTTTAATCACTCGATTCGTTAGACGGTTTAATGAGTTTGTTTGAAGGGGCTTAGCACGCAGCATTGAACCGTTAAACCAATTCAATGAGTTGGTTCAAAGGGCTCAGTGTGCAGTGTTGAACCGATTGAACTGTTGAACCATTTTTGGTTCAATGGGTTGGTTCAATGGCTTGGTTCAAGGGGGCGTCCCAAAGACCAAAGGCAAGTGCCCTTGCAGAGGGTAGTCTTGGGTTCAGGAGCCCTTGTGAAGGGCAAGAAACATTTCAAAGGTAGCCGAAGGGGTAAATTTTTTGGATTTTTGTTTAAGTCAGAATTTCTTCAGACTTTTTGTCTGAAGGAATTCCTTCAAATAAAAAGTCTGAAGAAATTCACAAAAAGGCCACCAGTTTCAAAATGAAAGACCCGGGCCAGTTCAAAACGGCCAATTTCTGCAGACTTTTTGTTCACAGGAAAAGGCTCGAAGTAGAAAACCTGTGAGAAAAGCCAAAAGACCTGACAAATTTTGCCAAGGATGGTGATGTCCTGAAAGCCATCAATTTTAAGAAGACAGACTAGCCAATGGGTGACAACTATGTGAACATCAAAATTAACATAGTAAAATAGCCATTTGCTTTTAAACTGCCTGAGTGCCAACCATGAAAAAAGCCCAAGGAACATAGTGCCCTGCCAGAAGATCACCCCTGAGGGCTGAAAGAGTAGAAAGAGACAAAGTAGGAGGTGAGCTATTACCAGATGAGTGGTACGACCTATTTTCTCCAACTGGCATTTATGAGGGGACAAAGAGTAGTTTGGTTGCAAAAAAGAGGCACGGCCATGTTTTTCACCATTGAGATGGAACACCAAAGTCAAAGCAGAAGCCAACAATCAGATGACTTCCTCTTCCCAAGGTTCAGAATGCACATGGCCAGATTGCAAAAAAGAGTGCCAAAATCTTTCCCAGGAAGCACCAAGTTCTCTTCCTCTTTCTATATATTATAAAGATTCTCTTTTGAGAAGGATCCACTCTTTTAGCCTTAAGGCAAAACTCTACCCAAAAATCTCTCGGGCTTGTAAGGCAGAGCTGCCAAATTTTTACCTTGAATCAGGTCTTAACATTTTTACTTCCATCTGGACTTGCACTTTAAAGTATATGTCTACTTTATTCTTTTGTGTTAAGTCATTATCTTTCATGATTTTCATAGATTGATTATAACATGTCCAGTGCAATGTGAAGTCTCCTTCCTGCAGGTCTACCAAAAGTGTCTACAGAAAGAATATAGGTGCCTGTGAATAGGCTGTCAAAGTGTGTCCCAGAACACCTTTGCTAGTTCCTTCCTCCCTGTATTTCCATAGATCCCTAGCTGATTGTTGTAGAAGAGCTTTCGACTTCAGATGAAGTGCATGGGCATTTCTTCCTAGTGAAAAGTGTATATTTAGGCTGGGTGGGTCATCACTTTTTTGGTGTATCACCTTTTCATTTTTTAGGCTTAGGTTCTATTTTCAGCATCTCTCTCTCCCTTTTCATCCCCCCTTTTCATTTTAGTTTTTAGCAGTAGGAGAAACCAAGGCCTAAAAGATACATCAGAGGGAGCTAGCCCTCATCTAGAGACTCTCCCCTCTAGCTTCACCAGTCCCACAGGTGAGAGGGGAGTTTCCATTATTGCGTGTGGAAGGGCAGGAGCTTGGCTTCCTACCCTTGGGTGCAATCCATTGTGTCAACAATTTTTGGCATGCTTGGTGGGACCAACTAGGATAGGTTTTGTCTAAAGAGTTGAAGAATTTTTGGTGTGTTCTTCAACCAACCAACCTTTGGAGGCTTTTGCATCAACACCAATGATGACTCCGAGTTGAATCAACTGATTAAGTAGCCTGGTGCCATCAAAAAACACTTTTGTATGTATAATTCTTTTGCACAAAATCATGGACCTTGTATTCCTTCATATGACTATGATCAAACTCAAGATATTCAAAGAATCACCTCAAGCAACTCTCCTAGTTGCCCTGCAATGATAAAGGAAGTGGCCTTGGAGATTGATAGACTAGAGGAGTGGTATGGATATCAGTAGGAGCTGATGTATAGAGAGGAGTGTTTGTTTAGGCAAGCTCAGGCCTTACAATCCATGGAGGAGGAGGTAGCAAAATGGAGAAATCCATTTATTCAAGGTAGTCAGCCTTATGTGCCCCCTCCTATTCTGAAGAAAGCCCCCTCTTGTACACCAAATCCTTTCTATTAGATAGCACTTGCTCACTCTAGCTCATTTGATGCATCTACTCTCAATCCCATGCACCTAGCTTTCAAACATCAAAGGGCATCAGAGCAACCCCCCATGGAGATCAATCTTATCAATTCCTTATATTGTGAATCTTACATTGGGGAAAATATCGCGAGCTAGCACATCCCTCTTCTAGAGACTCTTTCAGTACATTAACAGTCTCTTCCTAGCATTCTTCAACCTCCCCAAGTCCTTTAACATGATGTGTAGATTCCAAGTTGGAGGAAGGAATGCCAGGAACCAGCCCAAAGCCTTGAAGAGGATGATGTTGGTGACCTCCAAAAAAGACTCTTTTAGGATAATCTAGCCAAGCAAATTAAAGTTTTAGAGGCTAGGATGAGTTTGCTTTGTGAAAGAGAGATAGAACTTCCAAACCTTGTGGAGGAGCCCCAGGACCTTGGAAAAAACAAAGTTGCTGCCTGTTCATAGGAGCAAAATTCCAATTTTAAGATCTTGAATTGGGGAAAAATAGTAGAATCATGGGGCAGGAAAGAGGAGAAGAAAGGTTTTTCTTAAAAAAAACCTTGAAGAAGATGAGGCTGCCCCTACTCATGATGATGCTGATGACCTCCAGGAAAGGTTCTTCCAAGAGGATATGGCCAGGAGAATTGTAGAGTTAGAATCCAGAGAGATATTCCTTAGCCAACATGTGATGGATGGTTCAGACCCAATGGCACATTCTATGTCTGAACACACCCCACCTACACATTTCCAAGAGAGCTATCAGGCCATACCTTATATAGATGAAGTGCTGACCAAGTGAAAGGAGGAGAATCATTCGATTCTATCTCAAGGATTGCCTCCTCTTCCACATGGTTTTTCCACTTCATCCCTTCTCAAGGAGGAACCTATTCTGTAGGAGATGAGTGAGGAGAAGAAGACCCAATCTGTAGTTTTCCAAGAGGCTATCATGAGTGATAATGAAGAAGAAATCATCATTGATGCTCCTTGTGAAGGCATCATCAACAATGGAGAAGACTCAGGTCACGCATATATGCAGATGTTCCAGTAATATGAGGAGGAACATAAGCATGGTGAGCTCTCTTCCCCTTTATTTGATGAACTTCCTTATTGCTTCGATGAGGAAGATGACTATGCTGAGGAGCTTGAGTGGAGGGAGATCAAGAGAATATCTTTGAACATCTAGATATCCTGATCTTCGAGGAGGAAAAGGAAAGGTCTATCTTCCTTAAGGAAAGCCTTGAAGAAGAAAGTTATGAATAGAGAGGTAATGTTTTATGGGATGAACAATCAGTTTGTGTTTCCATTTCAGACATCATCATCATCACCCTTCTTCAAGAAGGCCAAGAGGAAGTAGAGGATGAGTCTGACAGAGTCTTTAATGAAGTAGAAGGAAATGGGTCAGACCATGATGCATTACAGAGGGACTGTACAGATCAAAGGGCTTATGGTGATGAGCCAACATCCATTGATTTCTTGGTGATATGCACCAGTATGAAGAACCAACATTCAACAAAATTCCAAGAACAAACAGAGTATGTATATGTTGGAAGCATGTTTGAATTTGATCCACTCGAATACCAGCCAATCCAGGTGACAGGCAAGAGGAGCAGGTCACCAAATCTCCTTTTCATTTAGCCACTTGTCTAGCACCATAAGTCTTCTTGCCAGGAAGGGGACTTAAGAAGTTTTCCTTTTGATATAGGAGGGAAGCAGATGTACTTGGTTAGTTGTGTATAGTAGTTTGATTTCAGTTTATTTTCTTGCTTTCCCTAAGTGTAGTTTGCACAGGTAGTGTTTTTAGCCTTGTGTGTCTTTTCCTTTGTGTGTGGGGTAAAAGCTTCATGTTTGATTCTTAGATCTTTGGGGTTGTTGCTAACCTTTCTTCAAAGTTACATTTTGACTTCGTGCCCAATGGACTACAAGGCAACTGGTCTCTAAGCATAACAGGCATGCTTTCCCTGGGAGTCACCAATTTGTTGACCATTTTTTGCCCAACAGGCCAAAAATTGGTCCCCTTTTGCCTCTATTGTTTTAGGCCATTTCATTTTTTATTTTGCACAAGTCCAAGAAAATCTACGGACTCTATAGGTCTAAAGCTATGGACTCTGCAGGTCTAAAATCTACAGACTTTGCAGGTCTAAATCTATGAACTTTGCAGGTGGAAAATCTATGGACTATGTAGAGCTTGGATTTCTATGGACTTCACAAATTTTCTACCGACTCTACAGGTTAGTCTTTTGGCACATGAGGAATCAATTTCAGAAAGTGATAGGTTTTTACAAGGCTTCTTTAGGCTCTTGTTTGAAGAATTTTACAAGGTTGGCAGTGTTGAACTATTGAATCAGTTCAATGTCTTGGTTCAAATCATGCCTTGGTTCAATCGGCCTTGGTTCAATTGGCCTTGGTTTAATTAGTGGGTTCATCCCCTGGTTCAAACAAAAAGTTCAACACAAGGTTCATTGGTAGGTTCATCACTTGGTTCGTCACTTGGTTCAACCACTTGGTTCAATCACTTGGTTCATCAGATGGTTCAATGAGTTGGTTTGAAGGGGCTTGGCGTGCAGCATTGAACCATTGAACCAGTTCATTGAGTTGGTTTAAAGGGCTCGATGCGCAACATTGAATTGATTGAAATATTGAACTTTTGAACCATTTTTGGTTCAATGGCTTGGTTCAAGGGGGCGTCCCAAAGACCAAAGGTAAGTGCCCTTGTGGAGGGCAAGAAACATTTCAAAGGCAGCCGAAGGGATAATTTTTTTGGATTTTTGTTTAAGTCAGAATTTCTTCAGACTTTTTGTTTAAAGAAATTCCTTTGAACATAAAGTCTGAATAAATTCACAGAAAGGCTGCCAGTTTCAAAACAAAAGACCTGGGCCAGTTCAAAGTGGCCAATTTTTGTAGACTTTTTGTCCACAGAACAAGGCCTAAAGCAAAAAACCCATGAGAAAAGCCAAAAGACCTGATGAATTTTGCCAAAGATGGTGACGTCTCAAACACCATCAATTTTAATAAGACAAACTAGCTAATGGGTGATGGCTGCACGAATGTCAAAATTAACATAGTAAAATAGTTGTTTGCTTTTGAACTGCCTGAGTGCCAACCATGAAAAAAGCCCAAAGAATGCAGTGACCTGCTAGAAGATCACCCCTTAGGGCTAAAAGAGTAGAAAGAGACAAAGCAGGAGGTGAGTTATTGCTAGATGAGTGGCATGACCTATTTTCTCTAGCTGGCATTTATGAGGGGACAAAGAGCAGTTTGATTGTAGAAAAGAGGCATGGCCATGTTTTTTTCCATTAAGATGGAATGCCAAAGTCAAAGCAAGAGCCAACAATTAGATGACTTCCTCTTCCCAAGGTTTAGAATGCACATGGCTAGATTGCAAAAAAGAGCGCCAAAATCTTTCCCAGGAAGCGCCAAGTTCTCTTCCTCTTTATATATATTGTAAAGATTATATTTTGAGAAGGATCCACTCTCTTAGCCTTAAGGCAAAACTCTGCCCAAAAATCTCTCGATCTTGTAAGGCAGAGCTGCCAGATTTTTACCTTGAATCAGGACTTAGCATTTTTACCTCCATCTGGACTTGAAATTTAAAGTATATGTTTGCTTTCTTCTTTTGTGTTAAGTCATTATCTTTCATGCTTTTCATAGATCAATTACAACATGTCCAGTGCATTGTGAAGTCTCCTTCCTGCAGGTCTACTAGAAGTGTCTACAAGAATAATATAGGTGCCTGTGAATACGCTATCAAAGTGTGTCCTAGAACACCTTTGCTAGTTCCTTCCTCTCTTTACTTCCACGGACCCCTAGCTGAGTGTTGTAGAAGAGCTTCTGACTTTAGATGAAGTGTATGGGCATTTCTTCTTGGTGAAAAGTGTATATTCGGGTTGGGTGGGTCATCACTTTTTTGGTGTATCACCTTTTCATTTTTTAGGCTTAGGTTATGTTTTTAGCATCTCTCTCTCCCTTTTCATCCCCCCTTTTTCATTTTAGTTGTTAGTAGTAGGAGAAACCAAGGCCTAAAAGATACATTAGAGGGAGCTAGCCCTCATCTAGAGACTCTCCCCTCCAGCTTTGTTGATCCCATAGGCCAGAGGGGAGTTTCCATTATTGCGTGTGGAAGGGCAAGAGCTCGATTTCCTACCCCTGGGTGTAATCCACTGTGTCAACACATGTTTTATTGATTCTTTTTCAATTTACTAAAAAATGAGTTCATAATGATGCCCCAAATAATGTTTTGGATACCAAAGATGGCCCCTTGAGGGAGTGTCTAAAAAATAATTTTGATGGACGAGCCCTAAAAAGGAATAAAATGATGTGTTCTATGGTAGAATATATTGATAAACGGGGAAAATAATCAAAAAGGGAATAAAAACAAAGGAGCCATAAATAGGCCTCTTAGGGAAGAAGAATGAAGTAAAGGGAGGGGTAGGGGTAAAAATTTAAAATTTAAGCTATAAATTAAACCCTACAGAGTGTAAATAATATATTTTCACCCTCCCCTCTTAGAATTATTTGCTTTTGATTTTACATGTGAGTGCTTCAAGTTTGATGTCACATATCCCTCATTATAAGCATCTTGATAAATGGGTTCAAGAGTAAAATCAAACATTGAGGAGTGGGCATTCGGTAAGTACCTTTTATTTTTGAAAATTTTCTCTTTTAATGTCATTAATTCTATGTATAAGTAGGATAATTGGCAATTTTTATGATTTTGGAAAATTATGAAATGATGAGATCACCCACCTAAATAATGAAATCAGTGAGAATAGTGATGTAATCAATGGGAAAGTTGATGAACTTGGTGATATCACCTAAATATGGTAGAAATCACCTAAATAGTGAAATGAATTTTAAAATGGTGAGATCATGCTGGAAAATGGTGGAATAGCCATGGGATGTATAAAATGCCAAAACAATGAGATAAATAATAGGAATAATTATATAGGACTGCTAAATAATGATATTTTTATAAAATAGTGAAATCAATAAAATGAATAATTTAATTTGATTTTGATGAAGTCTTTACTTGAATAAAATTTTATTTGATTGGTTTGAATGATTGACTTGATGATTTATATGAAATAAAGTAGGAGTGATGTGATTCATTTTGATGAGGTGTCCACGTCTAGATAGATAGACTAAGTGTGCTGACATGATTTAATTTTTAAGAGTGAGTCTCGATGTCAATATCACGTGAGTAATGATTGTGCATCTTATGGTAGTTAGGGATTTCGACTAAGTAGGTCATGTCCCTTATTTAGGTTATGGTTTATTTCATGTAGCGTACATGCATATGATATAGGTAGACAATGCCTTTCTCTCTACACTAGTCATACATTAGCATTCATATATGAGAACATTTCACCTTCCTATTGGAGAGGCAATAATGACTTGGAGGATGTTCAATATGTTATCTATATTATAATCCAAGGATAATTTATATATTGGTTATGGTAGGGATGACAAATAATATTATAAAATTTGATTGGTGTGACTAATTTCATCATGTAGGAGGGATTAGTTGGCATATATTCATGGAGGGTTATCTATTGATTGATCAAGAGGTCATCATTGTTATGTCCATTATCAGTGGTCTATTGATGTCTAAAAAGAGTGGCCATTATTTCCATATGGGGATAGGAGGGGTGATCTCATATATGATCAATGATGTTTCTCACTTTTATTTGGGTCATATGGTTCTTATATAGTTACACATGGATTTACACATGGTGGTTTACCATCATGGTAGGAGTATTGGGAATTGTTTATTGCTTCAATTTTGAGCTTCAGAGCATATTGTGATTAATAAACTCATTGTATAGAGATGACAACAAGATCCAAAATAGTTGTTAGCTTATGGTTGGTAATTGATATGAGGAGGTTGATAAGGACATAGAGGGGACTTACCCTTCTACTGATGTGTTATTGATGATATGACTAATGGAATTTTTTTCTAAAATCCTTATACGCACATTCAATTTGTATAATTGGAGGACATATATCAACATATTTCATGGTTACTCTATGATATATCATAGGTCATTATGATTTTACCATTGAGTGATATCGGCATGACTGGGTGTAGAGGTAGTTTAGATTCTAATAGGATATTCTTTAGGGGCCTCATTAATTTGCATATGTGATGCATGAGATCAAAAAGTGGGGGAATCCCATCATAAGGACTGAGGTAATTAGCATTTTTTGTTGGTATAACCAATTATGTGGGCCTATGGTAGAGGATTGATAGATACAGGTGCTACAGGGGCATATATAGCCTGGTGGATATAGTTTAGGATGGTTAAATTGACTAGGCTTAGACCTCCTATAATGTTGGTGTTGATATAACATATTCAATATCTAGTTCAATGACCAAGATAGTATCAACAATTATGATAGGAATAGAGGTATGTTCCATTATAGATACAAGTGACTCTATAAAAATTGATACATACACCATTACATTAGTCAATTCCTATGATTATAGATTCTATATCTCAAGGTAGTAGTAGTCATATAAATAGTGGCAATATCATCATTGATGAATAATCATATGATCATGGTAGGGATGAAGGATAGGATCCTGAACATGGTGAGCACGATGCACATGTGATAACCATAAGATATATTTAGGCTATGCACATGGAACATGATTTAGAGTAGATACATCCTTTAGGGCCAACTAGATTAGAGGTAGATTAGGCCAATATATATAGGTTGTAGCAAGAGGTTAATGCTAAATTGGTACAAATTTTAGGATTAGAGGCCAAGGTGGATGGATACTGACATATTTTAGATGTAAAAGGTTAGATTTTAGCATTATAGACATATATTGACACCCTAAGGGTTGAGGTTGTACAGATGACCACCATTCAATAGTAGTTAACTAGAGAGAGGGATAAAGGAACATCACAACATGGGTATATATAAAGACCCATTTCTAAAGCATAATTATAATAGTCAACATCAACCAAACAATCAAAATCAAAATAGCCATCCTTTAAACAATCCAAATTATAATCAAGGCTAGAGTCAAAATCAAAATAATCATGATCAAGGTTATAACTCTAGACCAACTAGATTTGCTATCATAAGTCTCATATGACTATAACAATGTTATGGGTCATATTACCAACAATTATATGGTGACTATTAAGATCAATCCTCATCCATCATTTGACTCTACTCAACATGTTTCCCTTTCCATTACAAGACCTCCCCCTTCATATCCTAGTGGCCCTCTTCCTACTCAAAATTGCATTGTTACAACTTGGTGTCCATAAATTACCAATCTAGGTCCCACACTTCCTCCTTCCAATTCTAGTAACCCTCTTTTGACTCAAAATTACACTATTGAAACTTGATGTCCATGAGTTACCATCCAAGGTCCTTTGTCACCTCTAAATGATAATATAGTTTAAGGCCCTTTTCCTTCAAAATCCAAACCATATTCTTCATCCACTAAGAAGTATTAAGATCTTGTGGAACAATCAAATAAGATGCTAATGCAAATTTCTATTCTATATATCTTATGTACATCTGAATTCCACAAGGAAATATTGTATGAGCTTCTGTGACAATCCAAGTTCCAAATGATATTTATCCTACCCAATTCCAAGAAATTGTGGGTAATTTATCCCCAAGTCAAAAAGTCACATTTGACCAAAGTGAAATGTCATACTTTAGTCTATTACATAACAATCCCATTTATATTGAAGTAGGCATTTCCCATAACAAGATCAAGCAGGTTCTTATATACAATGGTTTGGGTTTAAACATTGCCTCATTAAAATTGGTCAAATATTTGGGGTACACTTCATCATATCTACATCTAGATACCATCACTATTAAGGCATATGACAACACAAAAATAGAATCACAGGGTACCATTTGATTGCCTATCCTTATTGGGCATGTAACCAATTATGCCCTTTTCCATGTCATTGATATTGAACTACCATAAAATTTTCTTCTTAGACATCCTTGGATCCATAAAGTACACATAGTCCCTTCTATGTTACATCAATGTCTAAAATTACTTCATTATGGAATTAAGGTTACTATTTATGGTGATTTGCATCCATATAAATATTGTAATCATTTGGAAGTTGAATATGGTGAGTAAAACTATTAACCTATCAAGTTGAATATGGTGAGTAAAACTATTAACCTAGCACTGCACATGCACCCAAAAAAGATACAAATATAGCTCTTGAATATCCCAAGTCTAATTATATTGACCTGAGTAATCTTTCATCCACTTATATTTCTCTACCTCCTCAAGTTCATTCCCATTTCATAATTAAAGATAAGTTTCATGACACATATAACATCAAAGATGCCTTCCATATTGTTAAATTTACAAAGTCTCCCGCATCCAATGGTAGGCCAAATATGGAGTGGTTTTTTTATTTTGATTCATATTTAAATATACCTCCCCTTTTTATTTAAAATGGTTTGTTGAATCAAGAACAACTCAACATTTCTAAGGATCTTTGGCTATATAATGATGATTTTGACTCTTGTTATTAGATCACTAAATACCCATTCCATAAAAAATCATGGAAAATCAAGATTATCAAGGAAGGGATTAGGGGAAAATAAAAAAGGTATTATGGAGCCCATATATATAACCAAACATAAAGGCCCTCAAGGAATTGGATACAAACCACATGGGGGTGACCCCTTATATATTGAAAGTGACATAACTTTGATGTCTAATGAAGATGATACTAGTGATGACACGTAATCCTACTATAGTATCCATAATGAGCTAGCTAACATGAACATATTTGATAACAATACCATCCTTACCATCACATCCACGTCCAATTTCCCTTTTACCCTACACTATCCTAAATTAATTGATTGGGACTATAAAAATCACGTTATATCATTAGATGACTTCTAAAATGAAGAAACAATTTTAGAATTCATAGGATTTAAGTATGGTTTTCTGATTGGAGACCACAAGCAAGTATTTGAAATTACATTGGACCTTACTACCTATTTTTGAGAGTATTAAAAATTCCTTTGTCAACAAAATCAAAAAATAAAATTAAACATTGAGGTCCACTATAGAGAACTTCTTTGAGGCACTTTTGGACCAGGAAAAAAGTAAAAATAAAAATGAGTCCCTTGGTGAATATCTATTTCAAGTGCCAAGGGATGGGGAAATTCACTCTCTTCCACAAAAATCACATAGCCCCACAAGTTTTCACATTATATTTGGTTCAAATATCAATCTAGAGGAACATAGGACATTTGTGTGGTTGGTTCAATATTTTCCTCAAACATTTTATGAATGGCCATTACATTCCATGGGTGATTCCAAGACTTCTTACATGGGTGAGTCTAATAACCCATAATTATAAGGAGAAGATAAACTCCCATGAATACCCACTATATTAGAGGATGGTTCCACACTACTTGTGGAAGACACCATCAAAGTCAATATCGGTACTACAAATGATCCTAAAATTGTCAATCTTGGTGCATCCCTCACTCCAGAGGAATGTGAGTTCATCATCATCATTATTAAGGAATTAATTGACATATTTGCATGGTATTATGGTGATATGCCTAGGCTAGATACTACTATGTACCTAGGGATATGAGATATTATTGTATATGGGTTGATGGAGCTGCTGACATGTGGAAAACATCCCCGTTAGTATTTATATGGGTCCAATATATTAGTAATGGAGTAACTTGTGGAATTAGTGTATTGGGTAAAGGTCAACCTACATTGGGATTAGGAGGTTACCCATCCATTATAGGTCTATATAAAGGAGATGATTATCATTGTAAAGATATGAAGTTAATAAGCATTGAGTATTCTATTGTAAGAGGATATTGGAGGTTGTCCCCTCGAAGAGACATTGTAGAGTCATTCCTTCCTAAAGGAGAATTGTTGGTGTTGCTCTACCTTAAGGGTATTCTGCATATATTGAATATTTGGACATCTTGGTCCACTAATATTTATTGTGTTGAATTGATTTACATTTATTCTACATTATTTTTGAATATTTTAAGTGTGGATCATAACAAGTGGTATCAGAGCTTCGATTTGGGAAATTTGTGGGTGGCAAAACCCTAGTTTTATGGAATCAAAAATAAATTTCAATTGGTTTCAAATTTTTGCACAATTTTTTTACTAGATATGGATAATATTTTAAGGCACATCAAAAAAATTGAGGATTTTTTATTAGTTTTGTGGGAGTTATTTATATTTTAGGTTTTTCACTAATCTGGCTATATCTTCTGAAATATAAGAATTTTCTCTCAAAAAATTCAGTGAATATATAAGAA